>CM056726.1:30530000-31130000 GCA_029844215.1 Przewalskia tangutica | reverse complement strand
TCATGCAAATGATTGTTGTTGGATTCACCGTCACCAAAGTGGGACAATTATCTCAATATTGAGCAGAAGGCATCAATTACTAATTCAGTCAAACAAGAAGGGACTGAACAAAAATCCAATGCGGTTTATACTCTTGTTCTAACCATTTTAGATCAATTCACTGGTAACTATTCTACCAATTATGATAACATCAGGACACTGCTTCAGAATCACAGTTGTCCTACCCTTACCTCTTTTAGGTGGTACAAAGATGTTTTCCTTAGCAGGGTTTATAATCTCCCTGAAGCCAGTAGTAGCTTCTGGAAGGCCAGATTTATTGATGGTCTCCCTTCACTCTTCGCTGAAAGAGTCAAAAGAACTCTCAAGATTAATGATAGTTCACAAATCCAATGGGATGATTACTCCTACGGACAGCTCATAGGACGTTGCACGGATGAAGGTTTAAACCTTTGCAATGACCTTAAACTGCAAAGACAATTAAAAAAGCAGAATTTGACGGAAAAAGCCCAGCTAGGTGAATTCTGTCAACAGTTCGCCATGGACGGACCAAGCTCTTCGCAGAAACCGAAGAAAAAGAAGGCCGGGGCTAAACCCTTCAAACCCTACAAGGATTATTCCAGATTCCAAACTGACTCTTACAAAAAGAAAGCAGCAAAAAGAAGAGTCCATAGTGCCACCAGGAAAAGGGATAACAAGAGACCTAAGAAGGATCCTACATGCTTTGCATGCGGTGAAAAAGGCCATTACGCCAATCGGTGTAAAAAGAAAAAAATCAATAAGATTAATAATCTTGATATTGAAGAAAGCATTAAAGATGCTTTAATGAAAATCATGGTTGATTCTGACGATTCCGATGATACCATAGGTACAGATTCAGATGACCCTTATTCATCTTCCTCGGAAGAAGATACCCTTCATTAAGGATAGATGCGGGCCATCGAGAGATCGATGACGATGATGAGTTTTATAAACTCCAAGCCCAGTTCTCCAGTTTTAACATAAGCGTCATCAATGGAGAAGAAATTAATGATCTTCCTAAAGACTTCCCAGACGAAGCCCATAAAGCAAAGATCATTGACGCTTTGCTCAAAGCACAAGAAAAGGACAAGACTCCTATCAAGATCAAAACTCGTATTGATCCTCCGTATAATTTCTCGGAGCTACTAACTGAGTTGCAGAAGAAAAGGAACTCCAAGGATCCTATTACAACCCAGGAATTAAAGGAAGAGATTATGAATCTTAGAAGAGAGATAACTCAAATGCATGGCAAATATAGCGGTTTAGAAAACCGAGTTACCCTCTTAGAAACCATCTCATATTCTGAGAAAACCCCGGATATTTCCGAGAAAGTAGGACATACCCCTACCACCAGCCAACCTAGCACTTCCAGCCTACCTGATGACTTCATAGGTACTCTAGTTATGCGACAAAGGTGGATTACTGAGATAAATCTATTAATCCATGGCAATGCCATCCTAAAAAATGTTCCAACATTAATTGACTCTGGGGCAGATCTTAATTGCATCAGGGAAGGATTAATCCCTACCAAATACTTTACCAAAACTACCCGTAGAGTATCAGGTGCCGATGGAAGCAATTTTGACGTTTCCTATAAACTACCTAGTGCATTCATTTGTCAAAACAAGACTTGCATTGAACAAACCTTCATACTTGTCAAAAACCTATCCAATGATATCATCTTAGGCATTCCTTTCATTAATGGACTAATGCCTATCACCAATACTGATGAAAAGGGCCTTACATGAACCTTTGAAGGAAAACCTATAACTTTTCCCTGGATTACATCCCAGAAGACAATAAGCTTTGTCAATATGGTCCAAAATAAGAAACAACATTTGGATTATCTACAACAAGAGCTTAGGGTTTACAAAATTAGTGACCAGCTTACTAATCCTAAATTACAGGATAAGATCAAAAGCATAGAACATGATCTTGTCTCTTCTGTTTGCAGTGATCTACCAACAGCGTTCTGGAATAGAAAAAAACACATTGTTGGACTGCCCTATGAAGAAGACTTTCGGGAAAATGACATTCCCACAAAAGCAAGACCTTGCCAGATGAATATGGAATATCTGGAGACTTGCAAACAAGAGATAGCTTCTTTAATTGATAAGAAGTTGATTCGCCCTTCAAGCTCCCCATGGAGTTGCACTGCGTTCTATGTTAATAAACATACTGAGCAGGAACGTGGAGTTCCAAGATTGGTTATCAATTACAAGCCTTTAAATAAGGTTCTAAAATGGATCAGATATCCAATCCCCAACAAAAAAGACTTATTAGATAGGTTATACCAATCTAATGTGTTCTCAAAATTTGATTTAAAATCAGGTTTTTGGCAGATACAGGTTAATGAACCTGACAGGTATAAAACTGCCTTCACAGTCCCATTCGGTCATTACGAATGGAATGTTATGCCCTTCGGATTAAAAAATGCCCCATCCGAATTTCAGCATATCATGAATGATATATTTACTCCTTTCAGTAGTTTTATCATTGTTTACATTGACGACATATTAGTCTATTCTAAAACAATCCAAGATCATATTAAGCATCTTGAAATTTTTAAAAGAATTATTATTTCTAATGGCCTAGTCATTTCTAAAGCAAAAATGAATATTTTTCAAACCAAAATCAGGTTTTTAGGTCATAATATCGAGAAAGGAAATATTATTCCTATTTACAGAAGTATTGAATTTGCTTCTAAATTCCCTGATGAGATCCTCGATAGAACTCAACTACAGAGATTTCTAGGAAGCCTTAATTATATTGCTCCCTATTACAAAAACCTTTCTATTGATGCAGCTGTTTTATATGACAGACTGAAAAAATCTGCTAGTCCTTGGACCAATGTCCATACTGAAGCAGTCAGAAAGATAAAAATCAAAGTACAAGCTCTGCCATGTCTAATGCTTGCCAACCCAAATTGGGGGAAAATTATCGAAACAGATGCTTCTGATATTGGGTATGGAGGAATCCTAAAACAAATAAATCCCCAGACCAAGCAGGAATATCTGGTTAGATATAATTCCGGAAAATGGACTAATAGTCAAAAGAATTATGCTACTATAGCCAAAGAAATTCTCGCTATAGTAAAATGTGTCTTGAAATTCCAAGATGACCTCTACAATACTGAGTTCTTAATTAGAACAGACTGCAATGCAGCCAAATTCATGTTCCAAAAAGATTTTAAACATGATGTATCTAAACAAATGTTTGCAAGATGGCAGACACATTTAGCCCCATTTAATTTTGAGATTCAATATATTAAAGGTGAAAATAATTCACTTCCTGACTTTCTTACTCGTGAATTTTTACAGAATGCGTCCAGAATGGACAACACCCCATAGGGGAAGAGGCAGAAGCCGAGGCTCAGGTCGAGGCAGAGGAAGAACAGACCCAAGGACTATTCCTTCAAAGGCTAAACTGGTAGACGATAGTTCTTCCATCACAGGCTCATATGCCTAAACTCATCTGAGATGGTGAAGACCGAAATCAATATTTGGTCAGACCACATGAGGAGACTATTCTCCTACTAGGACATGAAGATAAAAACTATCTAAATGACCCATGGATTCTAATGAATCGGTATGTAGAAAATTTCTACCATCCCTACAAGGAAGGGAAAAACAGGATGTATTATGAATATATCCTAGCAACATCCAGCCGATATTACTTCATACCACGATCATAAACCGAGTAGAAAAGAGCTATTCCAAGTTCTATCTCAAGAAAATCATTTCTCCCTATGAACGGGAATTAGCCTGCTCGTGTCAAAGGAACTTATTATTCCAAGGACAGATATTAAGTTTGCATTTAATTATTATGACTATATTGATGCATTCACCCATGTTTTTTATTACGAAAACAAAAAGCATGGCCATACGTGGTGGGTTAAATTAAATCCTGAGATCTTTAAGAACAGCCAGAATGGTAAATTGCTGCCAGGTTGGATATTTCCATGGTGGAATATTATTGGCCCTGAAATTCAGATACTGCCAGTTCCTTACATAAATTATTATAAGGAATGGATACAGTTGTCCCCATGTATCACTCCAGAGAACCCTTCTGACTATGTCGAGGATCGATCAATGATGTTCTTTATGCAAACCGGAACCCCATGGATCTGGAAATGGATTCCCGAAGCAGGGAGGAATTCGCAAGGCATATTATGTCTCAAAAGAAAATTTCTTTGTAAATTTTGGTCTAAGTTATTAGACAAGGATCCGGAAAAACCATCCCAAACCTATGGTTGGGAAATAGAAGAAAATTGTTCTTCTCATCGAAAAATTTGAGAACCATTTCTCATATAAAAAGAGGACAATTCCTCATTCTTTTCAAAATTCAAAAATGATATTAAGTTAAAAGACCTCATGTTTCAGAGGAAGAGGTAATGGCTTATCTTGAAAAAATCAAGTGATTTCGTGAAGAATTTTGCCACAAAATCGATGAGAGTCCCTATTCAGAGACATCGACGGCATCCATGAGAGAAGCCCAAGACGACAGTCTATTCCAAGACTCACAGCCGCTGGAAGACTATTCCTACCAGCCATCCACCAAGGACTTATTCGACGGATTGATTGAGTCTGTCAAAGCTAAAGCAGAAGAGGCCAAAGCCCATGTTAAGATAAGGCTTCACGTGGAAAAGAAAAGATGACAGATTAAAAGACCCCATTATCATCAATAATGGGTAGAAGAAGACAGGAGAGGTCACATCTGGACCCCACGGTCATATTCGGCCGTCCCTATAATAATTAGATTTTAATTTTAGTTTTCGGAAGATGCCCATGTCGCAATCTTCTTTTTAAAAGTAATTTACTTTTTACTGTTGTATTTTACTTTCCGCAAAGTATTTTTGGCATTTTGTAATTATTAAGATGCCCTTTGTCTTTTATTTTAGATTGTAAAATGTTTTGAAGTCCGCCTTAGTCTATAAAAGGAGGTCCTCATTCATTTAGAAAGATGATCGAAAAACAGAGCACTTGTAATATTTCCTCTGAATTAATAACATTGGAGTTTGCTCGATATCTCTCTTGGCTACAAGTTCGGTATACCTCCCTTCCCTTAGATTAATTTTATAGCTTACTTATGCTTGTTTGAAGCCTAATGATAGGCTGAAACTATATACTGTCTAGGATGCTCTGAAATAATATGAATTTATAAGGAAGATAACAAATCCAGATTTAACAGTTCATATCACTGTAGATTCTATTATGATTATACCTGGGTAGGTTATACGCCTTGCAGTGCCTCATCTGCGACACGCCGTTAAGCGTTGTTAGGCGTGGCGACAGCGTTCAATCGGGCCGTCATTGGTTGTCTAAGTATAACTAACGTACTGGTATAAACAGGTAGAACTTATGGGTAGAAAGTTCTGTTACTGGTTTTCTCCTTATTCTTATTACGATAAGATCCTTACAGACCTACGTATTAGGTCTTATTGTGGTATTCCAAGTTCTATCTGAAGAAAATCATTTCTCCCTATGAATGGGGAATTAGCCCGTTCAGGTCAAAGGAACTTATTATTCCAAGAACAGATATTAAGTTTGCATTTAATTATTATGACTATATTGATGCATTCACCCATGTTTTTTATTACGAAAACAAAAAGCATGGCCATACGTGGTGGGTTAAATTAAATCCAGAGATGGAAATACGGGGTATAACACAACCACTCCAATCAGCATCGGTATAGGAGACAAGTGTAGAGACCTACGACGAATAAAGATGCAAGTCATAATCAAGAGTGCCCTGTAGGTAGCGTATAATGCGTTTGAGCGCATTCATGTGCTCAATCCGGGGATCATGCATAAACAAACATACTTGTTGCAAAACATACATAATATCCGATCTCGTGAAGGTGAGATACAGAAGTGTCCCTATAAGACGGCGATAGTGGGTGGGGTCCTAGTATGGCGAGCCTGCCGCATCACCCATATTGAGTTTAGTATCAACTGGCGTAGAAGTAGACTTATACGAGGACATACCAGCTCGCTCAATTATCTCAGCAGCATACTTCCTTTGTTATAAGAATAACCCACCTGCATGACGAGTGATAGCAATATCCAAAAAATAACTCAAGAGTGCCAAGTCTTTCATAGCAAAATCAGAACAGAGCATTGTCATGATTGACAAGATCCAGAAGGCAATGACGGGTTGATTGGTTGAGCAGTGGGCTGAGGGAAATTGGGTCAGTAAGCAGTGGGCCTACTGGCGGGGTAGTGGGTATGGTTTGGTCCAACAAATAATGTATAGTATATGGTAGGACCCCATCATCTAAAATTATATGAGTCAGACACATGACTACACACTTTGGTAAACGGAAATTGAGTTTCATCAAATATAACATGACGACTGATTATGACTTTATTAGAGGATAAATCAAAATACTTGTAACCACGAGTATTCGACGCATACCCCAAAAACACACAAGCGGTAGAATGGGTTTGAAGCTTGTTTAATGTAGTTGACGGAAAGAGTGAATATCATAAATACCCAAAGACTCTAAGATGAGAATATGAAGGAACTTTATTATAGAGATTTTGGAGAGGAGATTTAAATGTCAATCCTTTGTTAAGAAGTATGTTAAGTAGATAAATAGCCATTTGTAGAGCATGATGCTAAAAAGGAGGTACGGAAGCATGGGCTAATAAAGTACGGACAATATTATTAATAGTATGGATTTTTCGTTCGGCTTTCCTATTTTATGAGGACGTATAAGGACAAGAGAAATGAAAAATGATGCCATTAGCAACATAAAAATCCCAAAACACCCCATTATCATATTATTTTCCACTATCACATTTAATATTTTTGATATCATGTTCGAAGTGGGTACGGATAAATTTTTTAAATACAAAAGTGGGAAATACTTGAGGTTTTTCGCTAACGGAAAAGTCCATAAAAATTAGAATAATCATCCAAAAAAAAGACATAATAACGATGGCCAAAAGAACTTAAAACTGGAGATGTCCATAAATATCTATGAATAATATCAAAAGGCATCAAAGTGCGAGAAGTAGAGGCTACAAATGGTAATCTAATAATTTTTTCCTAACGAACAAGAAGGACAAATCAGAGTACTACTTGTACCCTTACAATCAATAAATTTGTTTTTTTATTTAAAGAAGACATAATTGACGATCCTGGATGGCCCAAACATTCATGCCACAAGGAAGGAGCAAGAGCAGCAAATGTGGATGGCATGACTGGACTCACGGAATTGGCAGTGGTGATTGGATAAAGATCGCCCCTACTATTGCATCTCATAAGACGTATCCCCATTTTGAAATCCTTCACAGAAAACCCCAAAGGATCAAAATTAACAGAAACTCAATTAGCAGTGGTAAATTTGCGAACATATACAATTTTTTTAATTAAGTTAGGGACATGAAGGGTATTTTTCAAGACAAGAGGCAGATGAGGGGGGGGGGGGGGGGGGAATTTGCACTACCGTAACCATGAATTAGAATTGAATGACCATTACCAATAATAATACCACAATTTTTTCTCAAATTGTAATAAAACGAGAGGATACCTGAGTCGGATGTCATATGGGAAGTGACGCCGGTGTCCATGTACCAATTTGCATCCAGGGGATTTAATCTAAGTGTGTGCATAGCGACTTCAATATCTGTCGGAGTGGGGCCCGTTGTATGATGGGCCTCGGCCCAAACACACCCGCTTGTTGCCTCGACCCAAAACCTGGTCGCGGACTAAACTGTTGGACCAGAAAACTGGGCCTGTTGGGAAATTGGGCCCAGTTTCCCAGGTAGGCCGATTGCGGAAAATAGGGCTCATTGGGTCAAGAGCCACTGACCCAGTTCTAGGGCCATGGACCCTAGGGTTGCGGCCAATTGTCTTGCGGCCCACCCCCGTTATTTTCACCTCGATTTCCGGCATGATTTTAACTATTATTCTTACGGTTTTTACCTTTCTTGTCGCCACCGTTGTTGCAATTTTGACCGGAACTGTCAACAAAACCGTTAGAATTATCTAACGTAGTCATCATTGCCACGAAACTTGCGTCGGTAGCCGCCTTCTTCTAACATGAGCATCGAACGGGCTTGATAAAAAGGTGGAATTGGATTACTTTGACGAAGAAGAGTCTCAACGCCATTATAGGCCTCAGATAGACCTGCAACCATTTGTAGAACAAGACGAGTATTGGTAACAAGCGCTTTAACGTTGCAGAGTTGGTCCGCTAATTCCTTGAGTCGTTTACAATAAGCCAAAATATTCGAAAAATCTTTCATGCTGACTTGTGAAAATTACTACTCAAGGGTGACAACTCGGAAATGTTGGTTATCCTGGAATATATCACGCAAGCTATTCCAGGTAGCCATAGTTGTAGTTTCTGATTCAATGATCGTTTGTAAAAGGTCGATATAAATAGTGGAGTAAATCCACTGAAGAACAGTAGCATCAAGATTGATCCATAACTGAGAATCCTCCGCGGGTGGAGGGATAGCGGGAGGAATGATGTGATTGAGTACTTGATGTGAGTTTGCGTGAATTTTGAATAGCTCTGTCCAGGTCGCATATTGGACGTTCTCCATCTCAAGAACAATAGAGATGTGGTTTTTTATGTTGGAAACAGTAAGGGCGTGATGAAACATGTTCTTAGACATAACGAAAGGACAATAGGTGAATGAGGGATTGGGAAGAAAATTTAGGAAGAGGGGGCACAATTTCCAAAAATTGAACACGAGAACTGAGGCAACGGAAGAGAGATTAAAATCTGTAGAAACACCTAGACTTTTGATACGATGAAAGAAATAATCCCTTGATTATTTTCATTAATGAATGAGTATATATACAATTTACAATTTCCATAATATGAAAAATCTTATTCATATTCTACTCTCAAAACATGATTCTACTTGTACAATAATTATACAATTATGATAAATGTACAATATTTCAACTACAACAAAATATGTCCTAAAATATTCCACCAATCTGTGATATACACGGCATGTATATATCACGTATATCACGGGTTTAATGGCCCATTTCCGTCATTTAGCCTGTGATATACACGACATATATACATTGTATATCACGAGTTTATTAAATGGAACTTATTGCTTGCTCTTGCATTTTCCCTTCACCTAAAAAAGACAAATAAACAAGTTTATTAGATAGAAGAGAGTGGAGAGTTACAGATAGTTTAAATAATCATATCACTACAAAAAAAAGGTCTACGGTGATGGTTAAAAATCGTCACGAAAGAAGTTTTATGACCGTTTTGCTAAGTGTCATGGTAGGCATTGTCACAAATTCGTGACGGTTGTTGTGACGGTTATAAACCGTCACAAATTGTGGTGTTTGACTTTGACTATTTCCCTCCTTTTTTAAAAAATTTCCGCAAAATTTATTAATTAAATAATATTTTTTGGCGGGAAATTTTAAATTAAATTTATTTAAATTGGAGGAAATTTTTAAATAAATTTGATTTAAATTGGCGGGAAAATTAATTTTGACATTTTTTTATATTTTATTTTTAATTTATTAAATAAAAATAAATTATAATTGTAAGTATATTATAACTAAAATGTTACCCACATAATGAAATTGTTCTAATACATTAATCGAAACATTACAAATTATTTTTCAAAACATCTAATGTTATCATCAAATACAACAAAAAAACATAATATTGTTTTAACTTCAAAAAGTACAAATATTGTCTAAATCATCATAAAAATGACACAACTATGCAACACAGAGAATCTTTGAAACATGTTGCGCCCGTTCGATCCGAACTTCATCAAGGTCATGTTGCGAAAAATATTTTTTGTCATTGTAATATAACACACAATAGAGATCAATTAAATTTTCTAATCATAAATAAGTCATTATAGACAAATACATAAACAAAAATAATGTTAAATATTTACATTGTTATGAAGCAAATACAAATCATTCATTAGATCTTTAATGAAACGCAACATATAGTAAGCACTAAGACACTCTTATCCATAAGGTTGTTGTGGTACCTTAAAATAAAATTAACCAAAGCATTAACTTGACATCTAAATTTAAACTTTCATTACATACCAATTAAAGACTTGAATAAATGGATTACCTTAATAATTTTTACCATTCTTGAAAAAACTCACTTTAGTTTATAACCTTTTTGTGCGGTATACATCAACATGGCACTACAAAAATGACAACACATATTAAAATATGCTTGTCATCATTAATAAAAAATAATTGACTAAGAATATTACAACAAGAGTAAATAATAACAAGTAATAGATACATAATGTGTGATCAATTTGACTAAGTCTTGATGTGGTGCAATATTAAGTGAATCAAGATAGTATACCTCAAATTTTGACACATCAAATACAACCACTACCCAATGATTCTACAAATCATATATTATTAGTGTTTCTCAAAATAATTGAGGCTAAAAAGACTTTAAATATATATATATATATAAAGAATTAGAATGACATACTGAGGATTATATGACATGAACAACACTTGACCGTCTTTCGCTTTCAGCAAACGATCAAATACACTTGTTGCTCTTTTTCCAGGTGGACTGCTTGATTTACCTTTATCATTTATATTTGCACACACCAAAGCATGATGTACAAACCCAAATAGTCGAACTCTTCCTCTTCCCAACGGGTTGTATTTTTCATGCAATACACTAAAATTAAAACCAGTTAAAAAGAAGTGCAATCTAGTTTTGAAAGAAGTGCAATCTGGTTTTAAATCACCACAAACAAGGAAGCAAAGCTTTAGGATTGAGCAAATAAAGTTCTTCAATGTTTGAATAAAGTCCTACTTTTTCAGCCAATGAATCAAAACCAGTTTGAGTAAAGTCCTACTTTTCAGCCAATGAATCAAAAACAGTTTAATAACGCAGAAAATCAGCAACTAAAATAGTGTAAAAATGCAGAAAAACAACAAAAAAATTGGCCAAAAATAACAGAATAAAAAACACCAAAACTTGCCAAAAACACTGTAAAAATGCACTAAAAATAGGTCAAAAATAGCTGAAAAACAGCAGCAAAATAGGCAAAAAAAGAGCAGCAAAATGTCACCAAAACAGTGTAAAAATCAGCAGCAAGAAGTGGCCAAATATCAGCAGCCAAAACACTGTAATAATGCAGTAAAACAGGCCAAAAATAGCTGGAAATAACATCAAAATAGGCCAAAAACAGTAGCAAAATGTCACAAAAACAGTGTAAAAATACAAAAATTCAGCAGCAAAACTAGCATATGAACAACTACCCATGTCTGAATGTCTACATGTTGATGCTCTAACTTGGTTCCTCAGTGTACTCAACTCACTCTCGACATTTAACAGACGTTGCTCTAATCCATTTTTCCATCTTGAAACAGAATATGTAGGACATTTTTTCTAGTTTTTCATACCGTTTTCTGTAAAGTATGCATTCATTAGGGCATGCATGAATTTTAATATGCTTTAACCCTAATGCACTCATTGTTTTCTTGGCATCATAAAAAAGCACAGGCAATACATTTCTCTCTGACAACATCTGAGATACAACATTCAATATCTCAGAAAAGCTTTTATCGGATAAACCAAACTTATTCTTGATATTACAAAGTTTAACTAGAGCACCTAATTTAGTGAAATTTGTGCACCCTTTATATAAAGGTTTCTCTGTGTCTTCAAGCAACTCTTTAAAAACTTTATTATCAGCACAATTAATAAAAGCATCATTAACCATATCTACGGTATCTTCATCATTGTAATCCATATAGTTAGACTCAAACTGGTCACCTATTCTAGAGTCTATGCTTCTACACTTTCTCCCGTGCCAAAATCAGATTTTATATTCACTATCTATCCCATTAAAGAACAAATGTTCAGATACAATTTTTACGGGGTGAAAAGACAAATTTTCACATTGATTGCAAGGACACCTAATCACACTACTGTCTACAATATTGGCTACAAAAATTCTTAACCCCTTTATCATATTCATGTGATAATCGAGAACATATCATCCAGGACTTATCCATCAATTAATGGTAATAAGAACAATACCTGACGCACAACAAAAGACATGTACACATATCATTCAACCACCTTAAAAGTAAAAAATTAACCAACAAAAATAATAATAATGAAATGCTCGAATAAAATAGCAACAAAAAAAAATCACAACTGGACAGTTACAAATGAAATTTACCATCCAAACATGCTCAACGTCAAATATTTATAGGTGAATCACTACCCTAAGTCCATTTCTTACTCCTAAGTTACTCAAAACAGATTCATAGACGTACAACACACATTTGTTTAAGATTATTCTTGAACTAAACTGCCTAAAATTAGTTAATGAACAATCACTCGAACAAAAAAAAAAATTGTTAACTAGCAAAAAGTACTTGTTGACAAACAAACAAAAAATAATGTTTTCGTTGTGATTTAGAACAGTGGTAAGCAAAAAATCACAATGAAATAACAACAAATCGGTGGGTATGTCGTCGATTAGAACAACAACAAATCACAACGAAATATAAAAAAAATAGTAAATGGTCCATTAAAATAGAAAAAAAAAACATTCAACAATAAAAATGAAATGCTCACAACGAAATTAGAAGTAAGAAATGCAAAACTCACAATGAAATGCTAAAAAATGATCGATTCAAGGATGAGTGTTTTCGCTTTAAGAAATGCACAACCCAACGATTAGGGTTGTGTGTTGAACAAATCTGGTGTTGTTGATGAAGATTATGGTGTTATTGATGAAGAAATTGGTGTTGTTGTTGATGAATTACACAATTTTCTTGCTTGAAACGAAGATTTTGTTGATGAACAATGAAGTTCTTTACCTAGGGTTGAAGAAATGGGTTTAAAATTGAAATGGGGGTGAAAGTCGACTGAGGGGATTATTAATTAGAATCGCGGGTTTAGAAATAAAATGGGTCGGGTATATATTATTTTAAAAAAATTAAATTCGTATTTTAAAAACCATCACAAAAACATATGACAGTTGAAATCAGCGTCACACCGCTGTCACAAAGCTGTAAAATCGTCACATATCTCTCCGGCGCCATCACCGATGAATGCTGGTACTTCTCCGGCTTCTTTCTTCCTTCATCTGTTTGCCTTCAAACGGGAAATATTTGGAGAACAGGAGAGGAGCCGGCTACTAATTGGTTTGGGCTTTAGCTTTCCTATTTGTGTCAATAGTTTGGCTGGATGTTTGTTTCGGGGTATTTAGGTGAAACTTGGGCCTAAAAATATTTTTCACTTTTCTATTACCAGAATCATTTTTCTATTGACTTTGGTACATAGAAAATGTTTAATTATTTCTTATTGTGGTATTTAAACAAAGTTGATTTATCTCTATTATTATGGAAAAGACTACACAGTGATTAACATTTTCAAATGTATGTTTAACAAAAATAATCGAATAAAGTGTAATCCCGCCAAGCAGTTCAGATCTAAATGAGTTAGGTTACTAGTAATATAGTCTATGGGTCATTAATCTATCTATATAAAGTTGGGTTTAACAAAGGTGATTTGGCATGTCTCTAACGCCAACAAATATATTTTTCTTTATCTCCCTTATTTGGTATTCTTAATTTCCCTTTATTTTACGTTCGAGGAGGCCATACTAAAAGATGCGACACTATATGTTTTTTTCCATATTGTGTATTTACTCTTCTATTAAATTGAATTATGAGTATTAAAAACTCTACATCAGTTATAAATTGACTATAATCACTACACTATCATATATACCAACAAAATAACTTGTAAAAGAATACAAGAACCATTTTATCCTTTCTCATTATTACCAATTTATTTCTGTTAGAATATTATTAATTAGTATTAATAATATTGTGTATTAATGTAGTATGTAGGTAGTAAAATAATAAATTAGAAATATTATTTTAAAGATTATTAGGGTTGATTAGGAAGATATTAGGCTTGATTTACTCTTCCAAAATGGATGTATATTGTGATTACGAAGGAGTCACACTGTGGGTCTCACTCTGGTCCTCGCTAGTGGGTGACAATCAACTAGTACCTTCACCAGCAACCGTATCTAACGCCCTCATACTCTTAAACTTCCTCCTTGATGTAGGCATTGCTGGAATCATAAACACGAGACAGGTTAGGAGTGAAATGCTTATAACTCATCTCTACTGCACAATCTACAACAAGAAGAAAAGTAACCATCACCCTAAATGCCCTGTAGACTCCTGTCTATAAGTGTGGTGCACAACACACCCATAAACAAAACACTACTAGACACGACTTGTAGACTCCCTAGGACAGACCTGCTTTGATACCAAGTTTGTCACGATCCAAATTGGAGGGTCATGACGGGTACCCGGGCCTCACCTGCCGGACATCACTAGCCATATACTTACATCTATCCACAATTAACCATGGCCACAAGGGCTGTCACCCAGTACCCTGCCGACAAATGAAAATAATATACTGGAAAAGAATTATGTAATATCTTATAACTGGAAAACCCATCTTATGTACATATATACCAAGGTCGACAAGACCATACAAGACTAGACTACAATATACAGGACACCTGTCTACATGCCTCTAAAGAGTAGCAACGTCAAAAGGTCGGGACAGGGCCCCGCCATACCCACATGTACATGCAAAAATATACCGTACCGAGATTAGATCGACACTCCGAAATAAGGGGAGTGCTCCAAAATCCGCTGAGTCAGCAACCTACTAATGTGGACCGTCACCTTGCCTACGTGAACCTGCGGGCATGAAACACATCATCTCCCGAAAAAAGAGACGTCAGTACGACTAATGTACCGAGTATGTCAGACATAAACAACAACATAATAGGGATATAACTAGGAACATAAACAATCGACAAAAATAACCGATAGTAACAACTGATAATAACAGCTGATAGCAATAACCGATTGTAACAGCCGACTTGTAATGAACGCCTCTGAGGGCCATAATATGCCTAAAATGTCATGCACAATGTAAATGTGGTATATATATATATATTCGCTTCACAAGGACATTTTTCTTCCCATAACAGCCTCTGTGGGCATAATCATTATCATATTGACCTCATTGGGCATCTTTCTTTTTGTAATAGTCGTACCAGCTGCAGGTGGTGTTGTGTATATAACGTCATTCCTTTTTTTTCATCCCCTACATATATGTAATTCATACCATATAGTTGTGTATATAACACAAATACATGAATATAATGCAAATGCGTGAATGACAATAAAATATTCTGAACTTATTGGATGACATAATATCCTTGTACTTTCGGCTATCATTGGAAATCTTAACATCTTCCCCATATACCTCAATAAGGATTAAGGAATATATTTAGACATGCTTTTAATATAGGAATCAATAACATTACTTAACTACTAAGAGAAGAATAATTTATGGAACATAATCACGGTTACGTTTCGTTACATAGAACATGCCAAAAGAAAGAAGAATTTGCATTCACATACCTTTTGTCGGATCACTCATCGACACAACGTATATACCGTATAGCATTTCGATCTTATATTCCAAAAATTACTACCACCGCAAAATTGATTTTATGTTGCTCCTCGAACATATCCAGAACAAGGTTGAATTATAGAATGAAAATATGATGCTCATGTTCTTAAGAGAAAATGGGTAGGACGTTACTGCCCATACCTATCCTCTAATTAGCTATACCTACATTAATCCTAAAGTGAAATGTTGTTGTAAACAAAAGTGTTAAATGGGTCTATATAATGGACCACGATTTCCCCTTTTCTATTCATTCAATTCTCACATTACTTGTTAAACCCACAAATTGCCACCAATTAGTTATTACATTAGTCAACTTAGGTGACTTATTTAGAGGCTACACGTATAATTCCACTTACACTTAGCCCACTTAACCTTGTCCCTCATTAATTCATCACTTAACCAATTATTGTTGTCTCACTTGGTAAGTCCTAAATTAATTTGGGACCACATTCTTTTATATACTAAGCTCTTTATGTGAATATCTCAATATAACCATTTTCTCGGCCTCAAGTCTACTTGCATACGTAAAGCTATTCAACCCATCGCCTAAAATTACGGGATGTTACATTTACTCTTGTTGGGTGCCACTTGCTTTTAAAGATGTCATTTACCCTCAAATCAATAAATCGACGGAAAAATGTCAAAATACCCTTAAACTATATGAAATTGAACAAATATATTCTCCGTTAATAGTTTAGTAAAACAAATGCTCATATAGTTACTTTATTGGGTAAAAAATGGCCCTATAGTTATTTAATTGGTCAAAATGCCCTTTTCTTAATAAACATATTTTTTCTTCTTTTTAAATACATTGTTTCCTAATAAAAATATTATTTTCAAAGAACCCTCTTTTTGTTTCTTTTCTTTTACAATCGAATCTTTAAAAATATTTTTTTTATTAGAAAAAGAATGTAGTTAAAAAGAAAAATAATAATATTTTTATTAGAAAAAAGACATTTTGACCCAATTAAGTAATTGTATGGAGATTTTTGGACCAAACTATTAACGAATGACATTTTTATTCAAATTCACATAATTTAGGTGCAATTTTTACCCTTTTCCGATAAATTAATCAAAAAACAATTTAGCTAAAATTTGCTTGAGTTAAAATGAACTAGTGTATTTACTAGAGGTGACAATTTCAACTCATATTTAATAAAATTAACCCATTTAACCAATATTTTACTGAATTGGGTCACTCATATTATTATTGGGTAAATATGAGTTTCAATTCTCTTTTAACCCATAAAAATATGAATAAATATGGGTACCCATTTATGTGACTCACTAGACCCAATAACTAGGGCTGCACAAATTTCGGTCCGGACCGAAAAATAGAACCGGACCGAGAAATTCGGTTCGGTCTTCGGTCCGTGTTTTTTAATAATTCGGTTTTTGGTCCGGTCCGTCAGTCGAGTTGAGTCGGTCAGGACGAAATATTTTTTTTATTTTTTATTTTTTTATAATATATATATATATATATATAATATATATTGAATTATATAATTCCTAATATATATAATATATATAATATATATAATTCCTAATATATATAATATATATAATTTCTAATTTTCTATATTCCTAATATATAATATATATATAATTAGAATTCGGGTTTGGGGCAGTTTTTTTAAAATTGAATTACCAATACTGAAATTGACATTCTCGGACGCGGTGCCACACAATTTTTACGTTGAAATCTATTGTACATCGCAAGATATTTAGATTTGAAAATGGGAAAAACGTAACGATTTGGGGGAAAAGAGAAATTGAGGGGCAAGATGGACGTTTTTGGAGAAACCGGACGAATCAAACCGCTTATGCAGTTTGGCCACCCCCGTATCGAAAAAATACGCGAAATCAAAAAAAAGATTAGTTAAAACGGACGTCCGAGCGCAAAGTTATGACCGTATAAAGTTTGATCAATTTACAACCTATATTTCATATGTCAATACGTCCCGGGGAGTGGGGGTGGCGGGTGGCGGAGGAGGCAGGCTTGGGGCTGGCGGTGGCGGGGGCTGGTTGGGGCTGGGAATCAAATTCGGTCCAATCGGTCGAAAACCGACCGGAAATTGACCCGGACCGGACCGAGAAATTCGGTCCGGATAATCCCGCAGTTCGGTCCTCGGTCCGGTCCGGTCCGGTCCGGTCCTGACCCTTTGTGCACCCCTACCAATAACAACTTATTTTCCTCAAAGTAGGAGAAAATGTAAATTATTCTCCGGATCGATAAAAATCACATCAATGCACCCCCAACCCCGACCCACTCCATCACCTACACCTACCCCGACCCCTACCCTTCCTACCCACCCCACCCATGCCCCTCTTCCCTACACCCCACCCACATCTACGTCACCCCTTACTCCCCATCTCCCCACCCACACTCACCAATACCTCCCACCCCCACTACCACCACGATGCCCCCTCTCCCTCTCGAATTTTTTATTTCATATATTAATTTTAATTTTATAATTTTTTTTATAAAAAATGAAAACAAATTATTACCTCCCACCCTTACCCATACCCCCATGCATTTTCTATTTCATATATATTATCTTACTTTTATAAAATTATAAAAGTTGAAATTCTTTTCTTACCCAACACCCCACCCCGCTTTGCCCCCACCTCACGACACATTTTCTATTTCATATATTTAATCTTAGTTGTTATAAAATAATTTATAAAAAAAATTGGTAAATTTTTTCTTACCCCACACCTCCACCTCCCCCCATCCCAAACACACATATTTTTTATTTCATATATTTTACTTTTATAAAAAATGAGAAAAATTTTCTTACTACATGCTACCCACACCCCACTTTGCCCCCCACCACCACATACAAATTTTTCTATTTCATATATTTTGTCTTATTTTTATAAAAAATATATATATATAAAAGTGGAAAAAAAATTCATACCCCACACACCACCTTAACCCCCATCCCGCTACCACCACCCCCACCTGCCCCCTCCATCCCTCTCCCCCACATTTTCTATTTCATATATTTTACTTTCATAAAAACAACAAGAAATTTTTTCTTACTCCACCCCGATTTGGCCCCCTCCCCGGACACATTTTTATATCTTAATTTTATAATGTTTTTATAAAAATTTGTAAAAATATGTTAACACACACAACCCCCCCCCCCCCCCCACACACACACACATTTTTTATTTTATATATTGTACTTTTATAAAAAAAATAGAAAAAAATAATACTGGCTAAAGCAGCACGACGCTTGTATTGCTCTTCCACAACTCCGTTTTCACGGTTTAGGCTGCTCTCATTTCGCTCGCCGCTACTACGGAAATCGCTTTTGCTTTCTTTTCCTCTGACAGATTAAGTTTATTTGATAAGAAATTAATAATATTTAATTTTCTTATGGCCATGTGATGCGCGTGTAAATACTAAGGGTGTCAAATGAGTGGGTTTGATTGGATTTGATTTGACTGAAAATGGTTTGAAAAAAATGGGTTGGGTTTCAACCTCCTCATATTTTATGTGGGCTAAATATAGGTTGAGTGATAAATGAGTGGGTTGATTATGGGTTAGAGACAACCTGGCGAACTGAAACATCTTTCTAATGTTTCTTCTTTTATTAGTCTACATAAAATTCTCTAGCAGAAAAAATCAGGAAAAAAGACGTTTAAGGTTAAATGGAAATGAGAGAGAAAGAGTGCCACAAATCTATTGCAACAATCAAAAGCATCACATTAGAAATCAATTATTAGGATGTCGTCCTCATGATCTAGAATGCATGTTTGGCTTTTTCATTTTCGAGTAAATTTTTATAGTAATTTATTGTCCAAACAATCACCTAATTTATGAGAAACAATTATTATATTTCAAGAAATGTGCTCCTTGATGGTACCCTTACTATTCCATATACATTTTAGGCATATTATGATCCTCAAAGGCGTTCATTATAGTTCGACTGTTACAATCGGCTGTTGTTATCGGCTGTTATTATCGGTTGTTGCTATCGGCTGTTTCTGTCGACTGTTTTTGTTCCAGTTCCTAGTTATATACCTATTATGTTGTTGTTTATGTCTGACATACTAGGTCCATCAGTCGTACCAACGTCTCTTTTGTCGGAGGATGCTGTGTTTCATGTCCGTAGGTTCACGTAGGCAAGGTGACGGTCCACATTAGTAGGTTGCTGACTCAATGGATTTTGGAGCACTCCCCTTGTTTCGGAGTGTCCGTCTAATCTCGGTACCATATTTTTGCATTTACATATGGGTATGGCGGGGCCTTATCCCGACCTTTTGACGTTCCTACTCTTTAGAGGCTTGTAGACAGGTGTCATTTGTGTTGTAGTCTAGTCTTGTATGACCTTGTCGGCCTTGGTATATATCTACATAAGATGAGTTTTCCAGTTATAAGATATTACATAATTCTTTTCCAGTATATCATTTTCATTTGTCGGCAAGTACTGGGTGACGACCCTTGCGGTGATGGTTAATGGTGGATAAATGTAAGTATACAACTAGTGATGTCCGACAGGTGAGGCTCGGGTACCCGTCATGACCCTCCGGTTTAGGTCGTGATAAACTTGGTATCAGAGCAGGTCTGTCCTAGGGATTCTACAAGTCGTATCTAGTAGAATCTTATTTATGAATGTGTTGTGCACCACACTTATATACAAGAGTTTATAGGGAATTTAGGACGATGGTTACTTTTCTTCTTGTTGTAGATCGTGCAGTAGAGCTGAGTTATAAACATTCCACTCCTAACCCGTCTCGTGTTTATGATTCCAGCAATGTCTACATCAAGGAGGAAGTTTAAGAGTATGAGGGTGTTAGATACGACTGCTGGTAAAGGTACTAGCTAATTAACACCCGCTAGCGAGGACCAAAGTGAGACCCACGGTGTGACTTCTTCTTATGATTCCCCGACTTCAATACCTCCAAAGGCGATCAGTGGTGCTGCAGTACCCCTAATTTTTCCACATGATACTCCAGCTGATGATATTGATATGCGTAGTGCGGTACAATTATTGACTTGATTAGTGACCGCTCGGGTCCAACGTTAGATTCCCTGTCCTTCAGATAGAGCTTCTAGCGCAAAAGCTCGAAATTTTATCAACTTAGGTCCTCCGATATTCACAGGATCAGACCTGAATGCAGACCCGCAGAATTTTCTGGATCAGATACAACATACTTTGCGGGTAATGGATGCTACTGATACTGAGTCGGTAAAGTTTGCTTCTTATGGACTGCGAGATGTCGTGGTGACCTGGTATGAAACATGAGAGCATTCCAGGGGACCTGGTGCTCCACCAGCAGGATGAAGAGAATTTTCAGGGGCTTTCCTACAACATTTCTGCCAGTCAAGCTTCGACGGGCCAGGAAGGATAGATTTATACGTCTTGAGCAGGGCAATATGAGTGTTTGAGAATATAGCTTGCATTTTAATTCATTGGTCAGATATGCTCCTACGATTATAACTGAGATGAGTGATCGGGTAAATAGGGTTGTTACTGGCTTGAATCCGCACTTGGTCAATGAGTGTACTACGACTTCCCCAAATTTGAATATGGATATTGCCCGCACTTAGGATTATGCACAAAATCTGGAGAATCGTAAGAGACAACAGCGGGTCGATCGAGATCCCATCATAAGCGGGCTCGATTCGAAGGTGACATATGAGAATTTAGAAATGGGCTCAGGCCATAACTTTATAGATGCCCATCTTATCCAGTAGCTAGTGCATCATCATCATTTCCAAGGTTGAGGGTTGATCAGTTTGTTCAATCAGGACAAGGTCAGAGGTCACGAGCATTAGGGTCTTATTATAGAGGGGATTCTATTCAGATGAGGCCGTCGCTGGCTCGATGCAAACAGTGTGGTAAGGCCCATTTGGGACCATGCCAACAAATATCGAATGTGTGTTATTCTTGTGGTGAACCTGGTCATATTAGGCAAGAATGCCCGATAAGAGGTGGAGGTGTTAGGGCCCAGCTAGTCGGATCTATAGCAGTTTCATCATATTCAGTACGTCCGTTAGGGAAAAATCATCAGACATCATCTAGTCGAAGCAAAGGTAGGGGCCAAAATCGCATTTACCCATTGATGGGACGACAAGATCATGAGTCCTTACCTGATGTTATTACAGGTCTATTATCAATATTTTTACATAATATGTATGCGTTGTTAGATCCATGCTTCAATCTATCATATATCATCTCTTTTATTGCCTGTAAATTTGGTATGGAATCTGAGTTGATAAGAGATCCATTTGTGGTATCCACACCAGTTGGTGAGTCAGTAGTTGCTAAACGGATCTATCAGAATTAAGTGGTATTAGTTTGTAGCCATCAGACCTTAGCAGATTTGGTAGAATGAGAAATGGTTGATTTTGATCTTATTATGGGCATGGATTGGCTGGCATCGTGCTACGCTAATGTTGATTTCCGAACAAAGATTGTTAGATTTAAGTTTCCAGGCGAGTCAGTCCTTGAATGGAAAGGTAATATGGTGACACCAAAAGGTAGGTTTATTTCATACCTTAAGGCAAGGAAGATGATCTCCAAATATTATATATACCATCTTGTTCGGGCTAAAGATGTCAATGTTGAACCACCTACTTCTCGATCCATTCAGGTGGTTAATGAGTTTCTTGATGTATTTCCAGACGAAATTTCAGGCCTTCCTCCCGAAAGGGAAATTGAGTTCGGTATAGATGTGTTGCCAGACGCTCAGCCGATATCTATTCCTCCTTATAGAATGGCTCCAACTGAATTGAAAGAATTAAAGGAGCAATTATAGGATTTGCTTGGGAAATACTTTATTAGGCCTAGCATATCTCCTTGGGGTGCACCGATATTGTTTGTGAGGAAGAAAAATTGATCGTTACAGATGTGTATCGACTATCGACAGTTGAATAAAGTCACTATCAAGAACAAGTACCCTCTTCCCAAATATTTCTCAAAGATCGACTTAAGGTCGGGGTACTATCAGCTAAGGGTAAAAGGGAAGGAAATTCCAAAAACGGCTTTCAGAACAAGGTATGGGAACTTTGAGTTCTTAGTAATGTCATTTGGACTCACAAATGCACCGACAATATTTATGGATCTAATGAACAACGTGTTTCGCCCATTTCTGAATGTATTTGTGATAATATTTATAGATGACATTCTGGTCTATTCTCACTCGGAGGCAGATCATGTGGATAATTTGTGGATAATACAACAGACGCTCCAGAATAATAAGTTGTATGCTAAGATCTCCAAGTGCGAGTTCTGGTTGAATTCAGTGGCTTTCCTCGGTCATATAGTGTCAGACGAAGGTATATGAGTTGACACTCACAAGATTGAAGCGGTGAAGAATTGGCCGAGGCCCACGACTCCATTAGAGGTTCACAGCTTTCTAGGCTTAACCGGATATTATAGGAGGTTTGTAGAAGGGTTTTATACTATATCAGCACCATTAACAAAGTTGACACAAAAAGCCATAAAATTTCAATGGTCTGATGCCTAGAAGTAGAGCTTCTAAGAGTTAAAAGACATATTAACATCGACACTAGTCCTTACTCTCCCATAGGGTCCAAAAGGCTACGTTGTGTATTGTGATGCCTTGAGAGCAGGTTTAGAATGTGTGCTAATACAACATGGCAATGTAATTGCCTATGCTTCAAGTCAATTGAGGAAACATGAGAAAAACTATCTGACACATGATTTGGAGTTGGTCGTAGTGGTCTATGCACTAAATATTTGGCGGCATTACTTGTATGCATGTATATATTTTCACGGATCATAAAAGTCTACCATACATATTCAAACAGAAGGAGTTGAGTCTGAGGCAGAGGAGGTGGCTTGAACTATTGTAGGATTATGATGTGGACATCATTTATTATCCCGGTAAAGCTAATGTTGTAGCAGACACGCTCAATCGTAAGTCGATGGTTAACTCGATGTCGGTACAGGTCGAGGGGAAGAATAACGTAAGGAAGGTATATTAGTTAGCTAGTTTGGGAGTCCGGTTAAGGGATTTGGAGGATGGTGGTTTTGTGATTCGGAATGTGTCAGAATTGTCCCTCATGTCAGAAATTAAGGAACGTCAGTGGGAAGACCCCTGCTTGAGGAAAATTAGAAAAGGCATTAAACAGAAGAAAATGACAACCTTTGAGATTGATGAACATGGGGTTCTTAAGCACCATGACCGTTTATGTTTTCCAAATGTAGTAGGATTACGAGATAAAATTTTGACGGAGGTCCATTGCTCACGATATTCCATTCATCCTGGATCTACCAAAATGTATCATGATCTCAAAGGCATTTATTGGTGTAACGACATGAAGAGGAGCGTGACAAAATTTGTAGCTCAGTGTCCTAATTATCAGCAATTAAAAATAGAGCACCAAAATCCTGGTGGCTTGACTTAGAACATTGAGATTCCGATGTGGAAATGGGATATGGACTTTGTTACAGGTTTATCTCGCTCTTATCGTAAGTTTGATTCTATTTGGGTAATTGTTGACAAACTGACCATATTAGCTCATTTCCTGCCAGTCAAAACTACATGCACAACCGAGGACTACGCGAAGTTGTATGTTAAGGAGATTGTTCGCCTTCATGGTGTTCCTATTTTTATTATATCTGACCGAGGTGCACATTTTATAGCTAACTTCTGAAAATCATTTAAAAAAGGGTTAGACACCCAAATTAATCTTAGCATAACTTTCCACCATCGATGAGCAGGCGAGCGGCGTACACTCAAGCGTGCTACTACGAGCTTGTGTATTGGACTTTAAGGGAAATTTGGATGATCATTTACCCCTTATTGAGTTTGCGTACAATAACAATTATCATGCTAGCATTAAAATGGCTCCATAGGTCTCATATCTGATGGTTCGAAGTAGACGAGTCAGAATTATTTGGGCCTGACTTAGTACACCAAGTTATAGAGAAGTAAATCTTATCCAAGAATGATTGTTAACCGCTCAGAGTCGTCAGAAGTCATATTCAGATGTGCTACAACATGACTTTGAGTTCTATGTAGTTGATTGGGTCTTCTTAAAAATTCTGCCTATGAGGGTGTAATGAGATTCAGAAAGAAAGGAAAGCTCAGTCCAAGGTATATTGGGCTATATCGCATAATTTAATGAATTGGCCAAGTAGCTTACGAGTTTGATTTACCTTCAGAATTGGAGTTTGTTCATCCGTTTTTCCATGTTTCTATGTTAAGAGCATGTGTAGGGGATCCTTCCCAAACGATTGTTGATGTGAAGATTATAGAGGACTTATCATATGAAGAGGTTCCTATTACTATCTTAGATCGACAAGTCCTCAAGTTAAGGACTAAAAAGGTAGCCTTCGTGAAAGTTTTTTGGAGGAATAAGAATGTATAAGAAATGACATGGAAAACAGAAGAGGAAACGAAACACAAATATTCCTACCAATTTCAGACCAACGCTGAAGTTCTGAGAGAAGCATAAGGTGAGTTCTATTTTATATTATTACCATTAATGCTTGATAGCCATGAGAGGTCTGATATAATGATGTATGCTATATTATATGGCCCCGTGAAAAAGTAATTGTATTTTCTGATTACGTGACCGGGATTAGATATGTCACCCCAACATTCGAGGACGAATGTTTCTAAGGAGAAAATGATGTAACATCCCGTAATTTGAAGTGATAGATTGAATAGCTAGACGTATGCAAGTAGACTTGAGGCCGATAAATTGGTTATATTGAACTATTCACATAAAAAGCTTAATATATAAAAGAATGTGATCCCGAATTAATTTAGGACTTACCAAGTGGGACAACAATAATTGGTTAAGTGATGAATTAATTGGGGACAAAGTTAAGTGGGCTAATTGTAAGTGGTATTATACGTGTAGCCTCTAAATAAGTCATCTAAGTGACTAAGGTAATAACTAATTGGTGGCAGCTTGTGGGTTTAACAAGTAATGTGAGAATTGAATGAATAGAAAAAGGGGAAATCATAGTCCATTAAATAGACTCATTTAACACTTTTGTTTAGAACAACACATTTCACTTTTAGGATTAATGTAGGTATAACACTCTTTGCTAATTATAGGATAGGTATAGGCAATAACGTCCTACCATTTTTTTCTTAAGAACATGAGCAACATATTTTCATTCTATAATTCAACCTTGTTCTGGGTATGTTCGAGGAGCATAAATTCAATTTTGTGGTGGTAATAATTCTTGAAATATAAGATTGAAGTGCTATACGACATATACGTTGTGTCTACGAGTGATCCGACAAAAGGTATGTGAAGGCAAATCAAATTCTTTTTACTTTTGACATATTCAATGTAATGAAATATATCCGTGGTAATGTTTCATAAATTATTCTACTCTTAGTAGTTAAGGATGTTCATGTTATTGATTTCTATGTTAAAAGGATGTCTAAATATGTTACTAAATCCTTATTGAGGTATATGGGGAAGATGTTAAGATTCTCAATGTTAGCCGAAAGTACAAGGATATTATGTCATCCGATAAGTTCAGAATATTTTATTATCATTCATGCATTGGCATTATATTCATGTATTACCCTGGACCCATATGTGTTATATACACTACTATATGGTATGAATTATATATATGTAGGGGATGGGAAAAATTAAAAAAATGACGTTATATATGCAACACTACCTGATACAGACTATCACAAAAGGTAAGATGCCCAATGAGGCCAATCTCATAATGATTATGCCCACAGAGGTCAAAATGAAATGATATCCACATAGGCTGTTATGGGAAAGAAAATGCCCTTGTGAGGCCAATATATATATGTATACCACATTTGCATTATGCATGACATTTTAGCCATATTATGGCCCTCAGAGGCGTTCATTACAGGTCGGCTGTTACAATCGGTTGTTGCTATCGGCTGTTATTATCGGTTATTGTTATTTTGTTGTTTTTGTCGATTGTTTCAGTTTCAGTTCCTAGTTATATCCCTGTTATGCTGTTGTTTATGCCTGACATACTCTGTACATCAGTCGTACCGACGTCCCTTTTATCGAGGGACGTTGCGTTTCATGCCCGCAAGTTCACATAGGCAAGGTGACGACCCACATTAGTAGGTTGTTGACTCAACGGATTTTGGAATACTCCCCTTGTTTTGGATTGTCGATCTAATCTCGGTACGATATATTTTTGCCTGTACATATGAGTATGGCGGGGCCCTGTCCCGACCTTTTGACGTTGCTACTCTTTAGAGGCTTGTAGACTTGTGTCCTGTGTGTAGTAGTCTAGTCTTGTATGGCCTTGATATATATGTACATAAGACGGGCTTTCCAGTTATAAGATATTAAATAATTATTTTTCAGTATATTATTTTCATTTGTCGGCAGGGTACTGGGTGACGACCCTTGTGGCCATGGTTAATTGTGGATAGATGTAAGTATACGACTAGTGGTGTCCGACAGGTGAGGTCGGGGTATCTGTCATGACCCTCCGATTTGGATCGTGACAGTAAAATAGAGATAATGTCATTAAATATTTGTCAAATATGAAAAAGTGACTTTTATTTCGGATGGACTAAAAAAATGATGTCATATAAATTTATACGGAGGGAGTAACCAATTTCAGTAAGTTGTATCTAACAAAGTACATGCATTTGTTTGGTGATACGATTCTTTTTTTTTAATTCAAAGTCACTTTAAGGGTGAGAGGTTAGGCGTCACTACAAGAAAAACACCCTACGGTGACGGGTAAAAACCGTCATCTAACCCCTAAGATGACGGTTCCTGTAAGTGTCATTTTTGCCACTGTCACAAAAAGATGACGGTTATTACTCGTCACACTACATGTGACGTTTTTTACCCGTCACACAATTGTCACTTAAATTTAAATTTTGATTCAATTTTTTTTTTAATTTCTATTAAATTAATAATTTATTTTAATATGGCGGAAAAATTAAATTTGGTGTTTTTTTTAGAATTTAATTTTAATATTGCAAATCAAAATTACAACAATGAAATGGACTAATAATTTAAATACCGCCAAAAATATACATTAAATAGCTAGAATTTGTACAAAGTGTTCCCAAAATGGATATAAGCATTAAAAGTGTTACTAAAGTGTTAAATTAAAGACTAAAACATTGTTAATTAACTATCTTGTCAATCTAAACAGTTCACCCATCAGCATTTAGTTTAAACTTCCGTCTCGACAAGTATCTTTGAAAAATGTAATCCCCACTCTACACGAACATCATCAAGTTCCGCTTGGGAGTACATGCGTTTGTCATAGAACTATAAACCACAAAAAGAAAATAATTAATAATGTTTGAAATGATGTAATAATTAACATGGTTAATGATCTATCATTTAAATATAGAAGTACTTACATTATTTGTCATTAAAGTTAAATCTAGCATCAACTCTTTCATAAAACGCATAACATAATATTCACACTCTGTACCACCCGATTGTAGTGGTGCATGTCATTATGTAAATATAACTTAAAACAAAAATTATAAAGATTCACTAAATATATAATCACTAAATATATAATCACTCTAGGATTATATATATGCACACATGCAGAGACTACAAAAATTGCAGTGATTTGGCTTTCAAATGGACTGGTCTTCAATTTCTTAACTTTTCTGAAATCCATGAGCTTGACCATTCACCAATGCTGAATACCAGTTGTTTGTAAGCAGTCTCCATATTAGATCAATACATCTCTCTGCAAATCCTATTTTTCTCTACACATTTGTTAGAAAAAAACAGGAAATTCTATCATAAGCATTAGTCATATCAAGTTTAATGACTACATTTGCTGGTTTTCCCCTCAATCTTATGTCAGATGCAATTTCTTGAGTCAACAATACAACTTTACAAAGCCATACTGATTAGCAGATATCAATCAGGCAATACCTTCTCTATTTTATTATGCACCACTCTATATATCACTTTGTTGATGAAGTTTCTAAGACTTATAGGTCTCATTTCTGAAAATATTTCAACTTCATTCTTCTTTGGCAGGAATACTAAATTGGTATGAGTTATGGACTTAGGAAGTGATTGTCCCTAAAAAAAAAGACCCTTACCACATTAAAAACATCAAATGGACTGGCCTTAAATGAAAACTTCAAAATGTAGACATAGGAAATTCATAAAATCAAAAAGTAGACATGTGTTAGATGATTAGAACCTATTTAGGGACATTCCAAGGGTGGGGAAGGAAACTAGAAAAGTCTACATGTTATCCAAAACAGAGGTGAGGCAAAGAAGAATTTCATGAAAATGACTTGTAAACATGATTTGTAAGTATTTTTTTAACTAAACCATCACAAGGTGATGGAAATTTATTAAACAAAGAAGGTTTGTACAAAAAAGCTACTCCAATAATCTAGAGAGCAAAAGAAAGTGGAAAAAGAAATAAAAGAAAACAATAACAAAGAACTAAGCTAATTGTAGAGAACTAAACATGAGAATTGATCTACTAATCTTGGGGCCTTGACATGTTTCCACCTATCACACCTTTAAGGTCCCACCAGGTGATATGGAGACAAAATCAGTTGAATTCTTCATGCTTCCAATAGAGTTGTCCAGCTCCATATCAGATTTCCACAAAAGCTATTTAATTTTTCCACTGTCCAGTTGATCAAAGGCAATGTAGAAAATCAGTAGGTACTCATGAGAGATCACATGTAAAAATAAAAGTAAGCAGTCTCAGGTTTGTTGATCCAATATATCATGAACATATCTGATTCTCAGGTTCGGAATCTGAGCTTTGTCTATGTTAAGCATGTTCCTAGCCATTGATGGTAGCTCCTGAAAATTGTTAAAATGCCGAGCACCTGCAAAATAAAAAACAAGTTAACTATAAAATTTGTTAGGTTATTTCTTTCTCTATATATATTTTCCACCATCACTGCCTGACCTTTCAGCATTATGTTGATCTCCTTCACATCTATAGCAATGCTTTAAGGAACCTCCCACTCTCCTAAAATAAACTTCTTCATTTCCAAAGAATATGTTTCTATCACCATATGAAAGAGTTGGTTATTTGTGCAGTGAAAATAAACTTTTAAATAACTGCAACATAACATAAGGTTGCTATAAGATTATCAAAGAAATAATGTAACATAATAAACTATTACAGTGAACAAAAATATAGTCTCATTCGTATAAGCTATGAATACTAGCCCTGCTGGATGTTCCGAATATGTACATAATGTTCCTATTTACTAGAATGGTACTATTAAAAAGTAGTCATACAACAAAGAAAAGGGAAGAAAGCAAAACAATCAAGAAAGATACAGAGTTGAACAATAGAGCAGATGCATAAGAATTGTTTGGTGTTTACCAGTCTCAAAGATGAATCAACTGAAGAAGAACATAAATTTTCTGCGTACCTATTAAAGTAACTGATGATACCAAATCACAGTGCTATTTCCTAGTAATTTCACTCTTCAATTTACTTAAAACAAAGGTGAGACCAATAAAAAAGCTAGTAAAGATATCACATAGGTCCAGAAGGACTCATCTTGAAATAGTTACCCTGCATACTTGACAAAAAGTGAAAAAATAGTAGATAATAAACAAAATACGTCATAACCAATTTACGCCAGGAAAATATCTATCCACAAAACCATATGCATGAGATTCCACTCTATATCATTTATACAATTGCTTTATCCATTCCATATTTTGGTTATTTCACAGATAGCAACAACTCCACATCCAACAGTAATACAAAAGAGATATCACAAGAAAGAATGAAATTCTGCTAAAAGCATTGAACATTTACATAGGTTAATGAGCTCTAAATCTGAATTATCGGGAAAATCTCCAACCATGGATGAAATTATGCTAAAAGAATCGATTTCTGCAACCATACTTGTCAACAACATCACCTGGAGATACCTGCAATTTTTAGAAAAACATCATATGTTACACTTAAGTTGGTAGTGAAAGCTTTAGAGGAACCCCTTCAAGAAGATCCTCTCTGCGAGCTTTAAGTTTGTGGGTATCATTTTATCTCGCCAACTAACTCAATCAAGAAAGAAGTTTATTGTCCTTAGCATTTACTCCACATAGACATACATCTAGACAAGCTCCTTTCAAAAACACTTCTGAGGAAAAATATAAACAAACAAAAAAGATCACCAACCTTCCTGGTAAGTTCTCCTCTAAAGTGCACTGTCATTGATCGAAGAATGTGACCTTTGGGGACATGTTCAGTCAATTTTTGAATTTTTCCCTGAATCATTGTCAGAAATGTAAAACAATTGTGCTACAGTGTTGAGATTGTAATCAAGATTTAATGCAAGAAAACAAACCTCTTGAAACTTCAAGAATTTTGATGCCCTAAGTTGAAGGATGAGGTTTACTTTTGCTTTATTTACCTTGCAGCGATAGGATGGGCACTCAAACAGAGACATGCATACTCTAGCAGTTACTTGCTGTTCATCAAGTGTATTAAGATAGGCGCATTAGATCTGAAACAATGTAGCTTTGACATGCTACTTAGCATTGTTGTGGCTTAATTTAACGGTAGCATTTTAACTCTCCTACAATTGCATTTACCAGGTCAAAGATTAAGTTGCAGACAAGCACAACTAAAATTCATACCTGATAGATTTCAATTTTAAGACTCTACACAAGGAAAATACAGGAATATCATGAATAAACTTAAAGTCGACGTTCTCATTTAGAACCACCAGATAAGAAAATATACAATATAAATACCTTCTTGTAGTATGTATCCAGTTGCAGCTGTACCGAAGACACCAACAGTATTGGATAATCCCAACAACACTCCCTGCGGGAGGGAAGTATACAAAAGTTTCAAACACTGCAAAAAAAGTGCCACCATCATTCAGCTAAATACTGTTTAGAATGCCTAAACCTGGATACCAAAAGAGGCACAATTTTTACCTCCTCCCATAGTTTATGCAAATAGATGTTCTCCTAAAGAAAACTACTGCCTAGTAATAATGTCACGACCCGACCCGAGGGGCCGCGACTAAACGTCCTAATTGGACTTCATTACTGACATGTCATTCTTAATCCATTTAATACCGAGATCTATAGAAATTTCGGCAGCACAACGCTGCATTTATAACATCTCCCCAAAATAGGCGAGCCGACAAGGTTGCCTTACACAACTAACCAACAATCACAAAAATAAGAAACAGTCATAATAGGCACGCCGGCAAGGCTGCCCCTCTATATACGGAACATTCCAAAACAAAGTAGAACAATACAGTTGACTAAGACACATAACAATCTTCACAAAACCCAAAACACACCTCGCGCACAACGTCTACGGACCTGCAAGAGTGCGACGCGACATAAGGCGGGACATGACCGTCGTGCCCATGTAATATATACAATCAAAATAAAGAGGTTACATGCCAAATAGCGGCTCGGAACAATGGAGCTCTCCAACTGCTGAATAGAGGTCCTAAACTGGAGGTCACTATCGAACACACGAACTGCGGGCGTGAACGCAGCCACTAAGAAAAGGGTCGATGCGAAATAATGTACTGAGTATATAAAACATGAAATGTTGAAAATAAAATCACAACTGTGTCAAGTAAAGATAGAGAGTCATCAAGCTTAACAAAAATGAGAGACATATAAGAAATCATGAATGGTTACTCATACTGTCACTATGACTATGTCTGTATATCAATCTGTATAACATCTTTCGGCCCTCTAGTGAGGGACTCGATGGAAGTCTATATATGTGCGCATGTCATGTCTCGGCCCTCTATGGAGGGACTCGATAAAATCTGTATATAGGTATATAACGTGTCTCGACCCTCTAGTGAGGGACTCAATGAATTCTGTAAAGCTGCGCACGAACATGATCCGGCCCGGAACTCGGTGGAGTGAAACAATAATACTTAGCACGAGTAGATATCATGAGCAACAATATGCAATTAAAAATCATCTTTGATTCTCGATAATATCATCATAATAAACTCCTTTACTGAAAATCATAGGCACTAATCAACAATTATCTTTTAAAACTAAACTCATAGAAATCACGTACGTCCGTCGTACTTTCATTAAAAATCATGCCAAAAGAAAGAAGGAAGAGTTTCACATACCTCTTAGGCGAACTACTCAACTCAATATTAAGGTATGACTCGTCTAGTACTTCAACCTATAATAAGAAATAATACGTTCGTCAATTCTATGATTTCTAATGTAAGTTATATGAATAATGACTCCCTTATTCCTATAAAGATTTGGGCATCATTTCCTTTGTTTATGTGTGTATCCACAATTTTACCAATAATTCAAATCAACCAACAATTTAATCCAACCAATAATCCAATTCAATCCAACAATCCAAATCAACCCAATAATCCAAATTAAACTAACCACTATCATTTCCATATGTAGTCAAAATTATCTAAACATTCCATTTATCAACTTCAATAACCAACGGAATTTATACACTTATTTCATGTCATTCCAACCCTTAATCCGTATTAAAGAATAGTCCATGAGAACAACTCACACTTTAGTTAACAATGAGAGGGAAATGCGAAGCTTTTCTACACTTTCTTATACTTTAATTCCTTTAGGACTTACGTAAGCAATTACCACATTGTTTATGCATATTCTCGATGAAATTTTCAGCATTATTACACCACCAAATCAGCCCCTAAACAGTCCCTAAGTCGTGACGACGAGGTCCGACAATTCCTTAAATGTTGTGGTTCAAAAACACATTGCCTTGGCTCTTCTTTTAACTCTTTATACCCAATTCGTATTTCACTAATTCCATATAACAATTACAACTTTAAACTATCAAGATTTCCTTTTAAGTTCATCATGCAATTAGTAACCATATTACAATACAACAATTGAATTCAATGTGTCAAAACCATCTACAAAAATCGGTAACCACAACTCCGACAACACATGCAATTCTTAATCTCATTCTCTCTTAGTCTAAGTTTATTTCTAACCACAATTTCAATACTTCAACTACAACAATCTGCACTTCAATTATAACATAAGGGAAGAATTATTACATCAATTTAATCACCACAACAACCCCCTAACCGAGCCTACTGTCCAGCCCTCGATACCTGCGGTTTCGTCGGCTTTTCTTCGCCAAATGATCGTCGTTTCAACTCCAATCCAACATGAATGAACCCCACAATGTTAACCCATCATTTGTGCATGTTTTCCTTCAAAATTTATCCCCAAATTTCAAAAAATTGGAGCTGGAAATCGACTGCAGTGGCGTTAATTGACCACTGTTTTGCCAGATTTTTCCTCCTCTATTTTGTGAGCTTTTGGTTTGGAAATTTTGTGTGGGATGATTTAGTCTACTAAGATGGAGTAAGAACTTAATTTTTCTTTCTAGGGAAGGGGGGAGAAATTCGAGCAAGGTAGAGAGAGAAGGGAGGAGAAAATCTGATTTTGTTTCTAAGTGAAAATGAACTTATTAGGGCAATTTAAATTTCCATTTTCAGATTTTTAAACAATACACTTTAGACCCCTTAGATGTCACACTTTGCCCCTGTAAATGTTTATTTAACGAAATCAATCCCACATCTTTTTAATCTAAATTCCCATTGCCTTAATTTCTTATTCTCGTATCTTTTATACCTTGCTAACTCATAACGGAAGAATATATATATGTTTATACCCCATAACTAAAGAGATTTCCGGCGTCAAATTCGTCATTGCCAAAACTTAATCTGTATTAGCACGTAGTATATATGTAAATTCAAAAATTGGAAATCTCAATCCTTAATGACATTCTTAATTATCGTCTTAAACTTACGAGGTGTAACAAATAATGTGATAGAAAATGAAACAGAAAATGAACAGTTAACATGGAGGAATTAAAGGACAATAATGAGGGTGATGAAACACAAAAACAAGTTCTGAAAAATCAAAAGCCTCCAGAGAAGATTTAAATAGGTGTGACGAGAGATGATTACCTTCCTTTTTCAAGTGCTTCTTGGATAAGTTAAAATTTTGTCCAGATGAAGTTTGCACCGTTTCCTAACAGCATGTTGAAGGGTATATAGAAACACGGGGACGAATATCCAGATTTTGCATTTCCGAAAACTCTCTTAGAAACTAGTGACACGAATATGACCTTATAACTGATATAAAACTTAGGAATAATAAGGATTACCTCTGTTAGAAGCTGCGGCGGTCGTGAAAAACCGCCACGACGGATTAGAGCAAATTTGAATCGAAAACCCCAAAAGTTGATTTGGTTAGAACCTTGTAAGCGGAGGTTGTTTGATTTTGAATCTTCAAACGACAATCAAGGGTTATAATTTTACCGGACAAAGCTCAAAACACCATGAATTTACCTCTTACTGCATGGCGGCTGCGAAATTCGATTCTCACTTTTCCTCCCTTTTTTCTTATCCTCAAACAACAATGAGTAAAGCTTGAAAAAAAGGAAAGGAAAAAAGCTGAACAATCACAAACCCGTTGACTCTAGGGTTAGGGTTGTAGAATAAGGGGAGGATTTATGCTTATTATATATCAAATCCCTAAATACAATGACAATTGAAAAAGTGACAAACCTAATCAGAGAATTCCACGAAAAACACGAGATGTAAAGTGGAATCACGAGAATGAGTGAAAAAGTGTGAATATAGTGAAAAGACTGAAGGAGAATGAAGATGTCATCTGGTGGGTTCTGGGAGAATGAAGGGTTCTGGGAGTGAAAGAGTGAAAGTCTTCTGAAGAAGAGGGCTGAATTATTAGGCGGGATCGATATTTTCTATGAGTGTTAATCGATATTTCCTATGAGTTGAATTATTAGGCGGGAGTACTGTGAATATATTTTCTATGAGTGTACTGTGAATGAATATATTAAATAAAAAAAAAATAAAAATATATAATAAAAATATAAAAAAATATATATATATATATATATATATATATATATATATATATATATATATATATATAACTAATTTGAAACAAATGACACTTAAACAAACCGTCACATAAATGTCATAATTTTATGACACTTAAAAAATCCGTCACACAAATGTCATAATTTTGTGACACTTTAAAAAACCGTCACACAAATGTCATAATTTTGTGTCACTTAAAAAAATCGTCACACAAATGTCATAATTTTGTGTCACTTAAAAAAACGGTCGCACGAATATCAAGAAAAAACATAAATTTAGTAAAAAGATGTGTGATTGCATTTACATCATGAAGCTATTCAGTGTTTGTTTTTGTAGTGCGTGGCCCCTACCTTGTAATAAAATACCTGACCTCTTCAAAAAATTCTAAGCCAGTGGACATTCAATTAAATTGCACTAAACATAAATTGCTAAAAACAAAAGGGATATAGATTTGTGAAAAGAAAGAAACACAGAATGGGTTCTAACAGGATTTCCCACTTAAAACAAAAGAGAGTATCGAATCTATATAGGTATTTTCGCTTATAACAAGAAACTTTGTTGGGGGAAAGAAAAAAAGAAAAGAAAATGCACATCATATTTAGGCCAACATACCATTCTATATGTCACTTAATTTCTTAGTTATTATCACGGAGATGTTAACACACAACCTTTAAAGTATAAGTTTCAGTCTTATTTATGAGCATCTACTCATGACAACCTTTTCAAATAAAATATTTCTACGTCCGATTCAATGTGAATCTAATCGACTTGACACGAATTTAAAAAAATAGAATTTTGAAATTTGTGATTTTAAATATGCCATAACATTTTTGTGATTAAAATTTTTGAAACTTGTGATTTTACAAAGTGTCGTGACATTTATATGACTATAAAAGCTTTTTATCAAGGTAAAAAAAAATTATCGATCTTGTTTTCAAATTTAGAAAGGAGTCATTCCTTTTAAAACAGATTTAAAAACATAAATTGAAATAGATGAAATATAAAATATTCCAAATTTTGTTGTTCTTGAGACGCACACCCCATCCACTTTCTCGCCGGGTCGCATAAATATTAAATACCTAGTCAATTCAACAAAATCGAAGAGTAACAAACCCAAGATCTTACCCATGGCATCAAATTCAATCAAGCTACCCCTCATTTTGCTTCTAACAATTTTCATAACCTCTAAGGCTAAATTAGGCCAACTTAAAGAAACAAACATGACACTCTATTTTCAAGATTGGTCCGGTGGTCCAAATTCCACTGTGCTACAAATAACAGGCCATCAAGATGGTCCCCTAAGTTTTGCTAAGTTTGGTTCTGTTTTTGTTACTGATGATACAATAACTGAAGCCTTTGATAAGAACTCGGCAGAAATTGCTAGAGCTCAAGGCATTTATGTTACTTCTGCATTGGATGGCAAAATTTCTCAGGTGTTAATATCAGTTATTTTCACCAATGAAGATTCTAAAGGGAGTACTTTGGAAATACAAGGTGCTAGTCCTCAGTTTGAGAGAGTAAGAGAAGTGGCTGTGGTTGGTGGCACTGGAAAATTTAGACTTGCTCGTGGATATGCAACTTTTGAGACTATTCACTTTGATTTGGCCGTTCATTATGTTGTTATTCAGTGTAATGTTACCCTTTTACATTTCTGATTAGCAGACTAATAATGATAATAGTGTTGGGATTTTGTTAGGTTCGTCTACTCAGCGAAATTTGAAAATTTTGTGTTTTAAACCCAACAAGCGACGTGATTATGTAGTAATACAAAAACATGTAAATACATAACATGTATATAACCGTAATACTTCGATAGAACACTTACGGTTTGAAAACTCTGAAGTCTTTTAGTAATTTCTGTGGGTGCGCACGCAATTGATCCTCGACAACAAGTTCTAAGAACTCCGATGTATACCTCTTTCGAACAGCTAGAAAATTCGGCAGAGGTTCAAGAGAGAGTTTAATTCTAGATCTCTAAGACTTGGAATAATATATGAATAATCTTATGTTGTTTTGAATAATGAATAGAAGCCCTCTATTTATAGCTGTCTTTTAAATTAAAGGGTTTCTCGTGGGCCAGAAAATGAGGCGCAATGGGTCAGTTAAACTGACCCACTGTCTTGGAGGAGGCGCGACCAAAATAGGAGGCGTCGCTGCCCCATGACGTCGCGGCTCTATGACCCAAGCACCGCGGTCCTCGACGTCCATTATGGGACGTCGTCTCGTTTTCATTTTAATTAAATCTGAAATCCAATTTCGACTTAATCAAATAATCATTATTCATTCATATGTCTCGATTATAAATCAAACATTTATGTTCTCTCATTACATCTCTTAGATCGAAGGAACAATTGACATAGTGTTACCCTACATGCCTTCACATATCGACACTAATCATATTAGGAGTGCACGTAACTCTGAGCGATGCGGCGGACTCAATATGTGAGTTATATTTACGCTAATACGATAAACTGAACCTCTATGTGGGAAGATAAAATCCTTTCATTCACGCCTTTCGATCGAGCTTAGGATTTACCAAGTGTCTATCCAAATTACTTGATCATTATATCTCATCTATATTGATTGATAACAAAACCATATCCTAGATATGTCTATTGCATTGGCCGACGACTTAGTCAACCTAATCTCACTGAGAAACTGAGTGCTCTCTCGAATATACATTCGAGGAATGAATCCTAATCTTGGCTCAACTACCACATTTAATCCACATCGTAATGTACCCAATACAAGTCGTATCTCAACCTATAAGCCATTTGAGCTTAGGACAAGATCAAAGTATATTACTCTTTAAACAATGTGCATATCGACCTCAAGTCTAAAGACTTTTATCTCTCATACGATGATTGTCGCGCCCTTTTTCGGCCGCGGCATTTATTTTCTAAACTCCTGCTTAAAATGCAAATGTTAGAAAATAAATAATAAAATGCTAATAAAGTTTAAAAGGCTTAAAGGTTTTTAAAAATGCTAAAAGGATGCTAAAATTGCAAAAAAGATGCTAAAGTTTAAAAGGGTGCTAAAATGCTAAAGGGTTGCTAGAATGCTAAGGGTTCGCGGAGTCGCCACCTAATTAGTTTGGGTGAATTAGGACACCTAAATGTTTAACTAGTTTAAAGTAAAACATTAACTCCATTTTAATGGTCTGCTAAACTTAGTGAGATTCTGAGTAAGGGTTCTTTATTAATCTAGAGGGAAGGGGTTAGACACCCTCTAAGATCCGCTAACTTGCGGTTATCCTGCCAAACCTAGGGTAATTATTATATTTTAAAAATGCAAAGTAAAAGATCTTCCCGCTTAATAAAATGCTAAAAAAAATGTTAAAATGTTTAAAGGTGCTTAAGTCTAAAAAGGGCAAAAGGTGTTATAAATAAATAAAAGAGCCAAATGCTAAATGTTTAAAGTGCTTAAAATACTAAAGGTTGCTAAAAGGCATTAAATGATAGAAGGGTGCTAAAGGTGCTAAGAGGTGCTTAAAAGTGTTAAATGCTAAAGTGCTGAATGTTAGGAAATAGATGCTAGCATGTTAAAATGTTTAAAAGGTGCTTAAAGTATTGAAAGGGGCAAAAGGTGCTATATGCTAAAGTACAAAGAATGCTAGGAAGGTGCTAAAATGTTACTAAAGTTTAAAGAGGGGCTAAGAATGCAAAAACTGTTAAGATGCTAGAAAGTGCTAAATGCTAAAGTGCTTTATAGACTAATTATATGCTCATGCTAGCTAAATTAATCTTGCCTAGCACAATGTTAATGATATTATATAAGCGATGCTTTAAGATGATTTTTGAGAGTTTAGGAAGAAACACATTATGAATTTTAATACAAAATGTTGGTTTTATAATGCAAGTTAAATCATTTTGGCAAAATTAGACATGCGTGACAATCTTAAAGGCAAGTAAATTAAGCGATGAACTTTAAATTACCTTCCCACTTATATGTTTAAAGGCTAATTATTCTAGATATCTATTAATTACAAAGTTAAATAATTAGGCAACAAATTTCAAACAAATAGTATATAGAATTGGATATGATCGCGGCTTCGAGATGCGTGGCGACATCGTCTTATCTATTTTGTCTTAGGAATTTACAGGCGGGAATGCAAATGCGGGTGCGGGTTGCCATTTGAAATGACTTGCGATGAGTCTCGCCGTGAGACTCTTTATTTTGCTCCGGTGCGTGCCATGTAAAAATAAAGAAAGATAAGGATTAGTATATGCCCAAAAATTAAACAACCAACAAGCACTTGACACATAGTTTGTATTTGAGCAAGTATGCGCATAAAGGCCAACATGTGACAATATAAGATGGAATGAGCAGCCAGCAGATAGTGAAAGAAATAGAGATGGGCAGGTGCAGATGCAGACAAACACAATATCATATGACACCCGGCGGTGAAGACAAGTAGGCAGTGTTGATGGTTCCCACTTTTGAAGCCATCTCTCCAAGCAAACAAGCGAGGCGTCTGCGGCAAGCAGAGGAGAGAAAAGATAATAGGCAAGCAGGGTATAAGCGATGGCGAAACGATGGCGATGGCGAGGCGATGGCGAGAAAGTAGCGAGAACAAGTAAGCGATGGCGGTATGCGGCAAAGCGAGACAAGTAAACATCGACTACTAGTACCACGGGAAGAAAGGAATTCGGGGACATCTTATATGATTCGAATGAAACAAGCATCTGGAGTAATCACAAATGAGCAGTTCAGTGCAATCAGGGAAGGAAGCATACTAAGTGTATACCTAATTAGGTAATCAGTTCTGCGGGTATATCGTACAACAAGGAAAACTTTGGGAGATCTAAGCAAATTCTTTGAAGGATCTCTTCAGAATCTTGTTGCTATAGACTAGGAGGTCACTCATATGCGAGGCAATATTCGACAAGTGTGCGGACAAGCCATCCTCTTTTAAGGCAGTACAAGAATATGATATTGTGGCGAGTCATGTATATTAATGTGTAACAAGTATGGCATATGAGAGGCGAGAACAATCATAACATAAGTTATCTAGATATGGTGACACTCGGACTTATACATGATATGGCTGGTCATGCTCGCTAAAATAACCCTAAATCAAGAACTCATCATTTCACAGAACGCTAATCCGATACATATCAAATCAAGTATAAGAGACTAACAGCATCGACATATGACTCAGCGGAGGTATTCATAGCGGCGTGGAAATTGGACTTAGTTCTAAGTGCACCAAGCGAACAACACACAAATGTGCATGGTGCCAACATCAATCCGGATAAAACTCGTGACTAAGTAAATCAATTCAAAACAATATAATAAACCAAAACTTAAAGGCAAAGGGATTGATTTTACGCCTGGGACAACGAGCGGCGGCGTATCAAGTCGTCGGTCCACTCGGCGGGTTTTGGGTTTGCGATGCGAATGGAAGGCGAAGTTTGTTTCTTTGGTTTCTTGTTTGGAGAAGAAAGGGTTCTTAGCTGCTGCTAAGGGGTGTTCGGCGGTGAGGAAGGTGCTACCTCATTTGAGCTCTGTAGTATTCCTCGTGAGCTCGCGTCTATTGCTATTAATTTGCTTTCGTTCTTTGTTTTGAATGTTTGATGCCTCTGCTTTCGTATTGCATGTGCTTTTATAGCCCCATTTGGGTTCCAAGTTAGGTAAGTAATAAAGGCTAAGATTGGGCTAATATTGGTCTTGATTCGTGTGATTCGATAGATGCGATTTGAAGGATTTTTGTGCGGTGTAAATGGCAGGATATATTGCAGTTATGGCGAGGAGATTTGGTGGGTGTGCGTGGGTAAGAAAGGTAAGGGAGCCGGGGTGCGTGGGTGAAAGAAAGTCCCGGATTCTCCGGCGAGAAATCCGGGCGGCGATTGAAGAAGCTCTAGGGTTTAATCGTTTCTTTTCTGTTGAGGCGATCGGGGCTCCTGGGAAGGGCTTCTGTGGGTAAGGTATAAAGAAGGTTGGGGCTTGGGCTTGCGGGTGCTGGGTCGTGGGGTATTGGGTCTTGAAAATTATTTGAAATTTGGCGCGCGGATGAAATTTGGGTAGAATGTTTTAATTAGGGGTTAATTAATTAGGTATTAGTTATTTAATTAGTTTAATGTGCTATTTAATTACGATTTAGGCTTTTAATTAGTGACAAAGTAATTAAATAATTGTGATTAAATTATCTAATAAATGCGGGTGTGTTATTTAATTAATGCTTAATACTTTAGAATCGGCGCTATTATTTAAAATCTTATTATTGTGCATTATTGCGAAGTTAAATTAAAATTGAATTGAGTTTAGATTAAATTATTTAAATGCTAAATGCGGGTATGGTATTTAAGAATTGCGTATTTATTAAATGCATGTATTAGATTAAATTGATTTTAAATTACAAATGATTATGAAATTCTGGCGTATTACTAAATGCGTTATGCTAATGACACGACGTTATTGCTAAATTATTTATTTTATGCATTTATTAATTATTTAAGAATTACGACAAAGCTTAAAGTTAATTAATGCGGTAGCGAGACTCTAAGTGCTTAAAACTCTACGTAAGGCAGCGCCATTATTAAATTATTTATTTATGCTGTATTTATGTCTATTATTGCATTTTATTATAAAAATCATAAAAATTATTTTACAAAATTAGTGTAATTTTATAGTTAATGGTGGGCGGGAGGGTCAAAATTGGGTGTCAGCGGATGTCCTCTTTGTATGGAGATGATGGAAGAATCTTGGACAAAGCGTTGACTCATGCGATTTTGTCTCGATCTTGAAATTGCAAAAATGTTGGGCGGATAGACGAAGTGTATGAAAATCAAAATATGTCGGTGTCGAGTTATGGCGACCTTTGGAGTTACCATGTCTAAACACCAAGCGGGCTAATGCGGACTCAAAGGTCGGTGTCGAGTTATGGCGACCGGGTTACGTAGTCAAAACACGGCGGGCTAAGCGGACTTAAAATTGTCGGTGTCGAGTTATGATGACCTTTGGGCTGTATGGTGTAAAAAGTAAAAGAATATAGCGGCTTGAACACAGGGTGTCTTGCTATGGCTTGTGGTCTTTGGGTTCTACGGTGATGTGGGCGAGTGGGCCGGCGCAGGCCGCTACGCGATCGTTGGGAAGGTTGGCCCCAGATTGCCGGTTATTGTAGAGAAAATCCACGTTGTGCTCCTGCTCTGCGTACTAAGACTTAAACAAGCGGTTAGTGCATAGCGTTAAGGCAAAATGATGATGCATAATTTTAAAGTAATGCTGCGTGAGTAGAAAAGGTTATCTGCAAAAAATATGATGCTGCTTTGTGTTGATGCGATCTTTGCAAATGTTGTGATTTCGCCACTTGCGGGCGTGTTGCGATTGTGAATGCGGATCGTTGTCGCTGCTGCAATTGCCCTGCTTGTGTTGATGCGATCTGCAAATCTGTGATTTTCGACGCACGCAGGCGTGTTGCGATTGTGAGCAGCGGATATGTCGATCACTGCTGCAAATGTACTGTAGACTAAAGCTCGAAAGAGTTAGTGCATGCGCTAAGGCGAGAATAAAGCATTAAAGAGAGGAAATGCAATTTTGAAGCAGAGAAAATCGTCCACATGCGGATGTGATATCGCGATGATGGCGTCGTTTCGGACTTCTTTGTCTTGATGCGTCGTTACTGGGCGTCTTCTTCTTGGCGTCGTTGCGTAAACGCAATCGCGATGGTGTCGTTGCACGGACCTGATGTTGATACTTGTCGTTACTGGGCGTGTTCTTCTTTGGCGTCGTTGCGTAAACCTTAATCTTGATGGTGTCGTTACTGGACCGCAATCTTGATGATGTCGTTACTGGACATAATGTTCTTGGCGTCGTTGTGTAAACGCAATCTTGATAGCGTCGTTACTGGGCGTGTTCTTCTTTGGCGTCGTTGCGTAGGCCAATCTTGATGATGTCGTTTCCTTGACATAATCGCGATCGTCGTTACTGGGCGTGTTCTTCTTTGGCGTCGTTGCGTGAAGCAATCGCGATGATGTCGTTACTGGACATAATGTTCTTGGCGTCGTTGTGTAAACCTTAATCTTGATGCGTCGTTACTGGGCGATGTTCTTCTTTGGCGTCGTTGCGTAAACGCAATCGCGATGATGTCGTTGCCTTGACATAATCTTGCTTGTCGTTACTGGGCGTGTTCTTCTTTGGCGTCGTTGCGTAAGCAATCGCGATGATGTCGTTGCACTGGACATAATCGTGCGTCGTTGCACTGGGCGTGTTGTTGTTGGCGTCGTTGCGTAGGCAATCGCGATGATGTCGTTGCTGGACATAATGCGATAGCGTTGTTGCACGGGCGTGTTCTTCTTTGGCGTCGTTGCGTAGGCCAATCTTGATGGTGTCGTTGCTTGGACGCAATCGCGATAACGTCGTTGCACTGGGCGTGTTCTTCTTTGGCGTCGTTGCGTGAAGCGCAATGGTGATGGTGTCGTTGCACAGACCTGATGCTCATGCGTCGTTACTGGGCGTATTCTGCGCTCTGTAGAATAAATGCTCGCGAGCTAAGCGAGAAAAAGCGTTAGTGTATACTGTTTAAGCGAAATGATAAATGTATATAAAGTGCGATTTTATGGGTCGAGATGTAGTCACGATTATGCTGACGAATCGAGATGTTGCCACTTGCTGTAGCGGTGTTATGATGCCTTTGTTGTGTGCGATGCGCGGGTTGCAAGTTTGACTTTATGCCCGAGTTGACTAGGTTTTGTTGCGGACCTCTGAACTTTGACTGCTGATTATTGATGCCCCTTTTCCGCTGCTGCTGCTTTTGCTGCGGACTTTGGATTGTTGTCATCCTCGCTTTTGCTTTCTTTACATTATCTGACGAAACCTTTCGCGCATTTTACGCTTTCGGCTATTGCACTTTACATACATTAATATGGAAAGACTGCGCTCGAAAATTTGTGAGTTTTGGGAAGTCGATTCGCGTTTGACCGCGCCTTGTTCCTTGATATCTGCGTGCACGGCTGTTTGGACTTACAACCACATGCAGTTTCCTATTTTGTCAGTTTTGAATATCTGAAAGGCGTTTGGCCTAAAGTGGGTCTCAATCACGGATTATCGCGTGCATTCTGAAAATGTAGGTTTCTGGTGGCCCTTGGTTTGTGTTTGATTTGGAGTATGGTAGGCATTTGTGTGGGATATATGAGTGCATTGTATATTGGCTGAATGGGATATGCAGTGAGAAGGTACTGGTAATAATTTGGAGGATCTTGGTTATTTGCAGTGACGAGTGCTTTAGTGATGTTTAGGCCTTACGATTTTGGCTGCGGGGTTGCCATTTGTTGTAGTAATTGTGCAATTGCTCGTCGGATCTATCTTTGCTTTTCTTTTACGAGACCCTGTTTGCCTATAGGAACCAGGCGAGTTCAGGCTCGTTACGCTTTCAAATGCCGCGAATCGATCGTGTTCTTTGGGCCGTGCCTTTGATCTCGCGAGATATTGATGCTCTGCCATTGCTTAGTCAAATACAAATCGACCTTTGGGGGAGATGATAAATCTTTCTAAAAAATGCAACAAACGGTGTTAGCACATAATTTGCAGGTATGTAGCAGATATATTGCATATAGCACATTCAAACGTTTCCTAACATGCAGGGGGACCTCTTTATGCCAGAGGTAAGCCTAAACGTCACTTATGCGAGATTATGACGGATTTGTCCAAGTCGTCCAACTATAATGCCTTTGTTGGAAATGGCGACCAAATGACGGTGCACTTTTCCTAATTTTAGCATGTCATGATTGGGCTTGGATTTGTTTGTCATTGCTCGCTACACGTAATATGTTGGTTGGCGTTGGGTTGAGAAACAGTCGACAAGTTTGGTGTCTTCCTAATTGTGGTGTCGATGCCAGGACCAACCAGCACTAAGGTAAATGCATCGTGCCACTAAAATAAAGGTGGTATAGCTCTATCTTAAGTTTCTAAGATTTGGCTTTTACGGGCCTTGAGTTCCCGGCGGACAACTCAGTGAGAAAGGCTGCTTGGTGATCGAACGAACCGATCTAACTCATGCGCGCATGACTCTCCTAAAATTTGGATATTTTTGAAAGAAATTTGCGGGTCGCGGAGCACACAGTAGCGTGAGTGTGTGATTTGTGTGAATTTTCCAGAATGGAAGAAATATGAGCGGAATGCCGGTTTAGGGAAAGCAGTAAAGCAAGTAGCAAAAAATAAACAAAATACAATACACAAAAAATTAAATGCAAAATAATTCGAATAATAGCCTAAGTGCATTGTGGTTAAGAAACTAAAATCCCCAGCAGAGTCGCCATTTCTGTCGCGCCCTTTTTCGGCCGCGGCATTTATTTTCTAAACTCCTGCTTAAAATGCAAATGTTAGAAAATAAATAATAAAATGCTAATAAAGTTTAAAAGGCTTAAAGGTTTTTAAAATTGCAAAAGAGGTGCTAAAAGTGCAAAAAGATGCTAAAGTTTAAAAGGGTGCTAAAATGCTAAAGGGTTGCTAGAATGCTAAGGGTTGTGAGTCGCCACCTAATTAGTTTGGGTGAATTAGGACACCTAAATGTTTAACTAGTTTAAAGTAAAACATTAACTCCATTTTAATAGTGCTAAACTTAGTGAGATTACGAGTAAGGGTTCTTTATTAATCTAGAGGAAGGGGTTAGGCACCTCAAGATCCGCTAACTGCGGTTATCACCAAACCTAGGGTAATTATTATATTTTAAAAATGCAAAGTAAAAGATCTTTCCGCAATAAAATGCTAAAAAAATGTTAAAATGTTTAAAGGTGCTTAAGTCTAAAAAGGGAAAAGGTGTTATAAATAAATAAAAGAGCCAAATGCTAAATGTTTAAAGTGCTTAAAATACTAAAGGTTGCTAAAAGGCATTAAATGATAGAAGGGTGCTAAAGGTGCTAAGAGGTGCTTAAAAGTGTTAAATGCTAAAGTGCTGAATGTTAGGAAATAGATGCTAGCATGTTAAAATGTTTAAAAGGTGCTTAAAGTATTGAAAGGGGCAAAAGGTGCTATATGCTAAAGTACAAAGAATGCTAGGAAGGTGCTAAAATGTTACTAAAGTTTAAAGAGGGGCTAAGAATGCAAAAACTGTTAAGATGCTAGAAAGTGCTAAATGCTAAAGTGCTTTATAGACTAATTATATGCTCATGCTAGCTAAATTAATCTTGCCTAGCCTGCGTACAATGTTATATAAGCGATGCTTTAAGATGATTTTTGAGAGTTTAGGAAGAAACCTGTTATGAATTTTAATCATAAAATGTTGGTTTTATAATGCAAGTTAAATCATTTTGGCAAAAATTAGACATGCGTGACAATCTTAAAAGGCAAGTAAATTAAGCGATGAACTTTAAATTACCTTCGACTTATATGTTTAAAGGCTAATTATTCTAGATATCTATTAATTACAAAGTTAAATAATTAGGCAACAAATTTCAAACAAATAGTATATAGAATTGGATATGATCGCGGCTTCAGATGCGTGGCGGCATCGTCTTATCTATTTTGTCTTAGGAATTTACAGGCGGGAATGCAAATGCGGGTGCGGGTTGCCATTTGAAATGACTTGCGATGAGTCTCGCCGTGAGACTCTTTATTTTGCTCCGGTGCGTGCCATGTAAAAATAAAGAAAGATAAGGATTAGTATATGCCCAAAAATTAAACAACCAACAAGCACTTGACACATAGTTTGTATTTGAGCAAGTATGCGCATAAAGACCAACATGTGACAATATAAGATGGAATGAGCAGCCAGCAGATAGTGAAAGAAATAGAGATGGCGAGTGCGCGAGCGATGCAGACAAGCTTCTAATATCATATACACCCGGCGGTGAAGACAAGTAGGCGAGTTTTGATGGTTCCCACTTTTGAAGCCATCTCGCCAGCGAAACAAGCGAGGCGTGCGGCGGCAAGCGAGAGGAGAGAAAAGATAATAGGCAAGCGAGGTATAGGCGGTGGCGACGATGGCGATGGCGAGAGGCGATGGCGAAAGTAGCGAGAACAAGTAAGCGATGGCGGTATCACGTGACAAGCGAGACAAGTAAACATCGACTACTAGTACCACGGGAAGAAAGGAATTCGGGGACATCTTATATGATTCGAATGAAACAAGCATCTTGGAGTAATCACAAATGAGCAGTTCAGTGCAATCAGGGAAGAGAAGCATACTAAGTGTATACCTAATTAGGTAATCAGTTCTGCGGTATATCGTAATGAGAAAACTTTGGGAGATCTGAGCAAATTCTTTGAAGGATCTCTTACAGAATCTTGTTGCCTATAGACTAGGAGGTCACTCGTATGCGAGGCAATATTAGACAAGTGTCGGACAAGCCATCCTCTTTTAAAGCGGTACAAGAATATGATATTGTGGCCAAGTCATGTATATTAATGTGTAACAAGTATGGCGTATGAGAGGCGGGAACAATCATAACATAAGTTATCTAGATATGGTGACACTCGGACTTATACATGATATGGTGGTCATGCTCGCTAAAATGACCCTAAATCGGTAACTCATCATTTCACGAGAGCGCTAATCCGGTACATATCAAATCAAGTATAAGAGACTAACACACATCGACATATGACTCAGCGAGGTATTAAGCGGCATGGAAATTGGACTTAGTTCTAAGTGCACCAAGCGAACAACACACCTGAATGTGCATGGTGCAACATCAATCGGATAAAACTCGTGAGACTAAGTAAATCAATTCAAACCAATATAATAAACCAAAACTTAAAGGCAAAGGGATTGATTTTACCTTCTAGGACAACGAGCAAGGCGGCGTATCAAGTCGTCGGTCCACTCGGCGGGTTTTGGGTTTTGCGATCACGAATGGAAGAAGCGAAGTTTGTTTGCTGGTTTCTTGGCTGGAGAAGAAAGGGTTCTTAACTGCTGCTAAGGGGGTGTTCGACAGTGAGGAAGGTGCTACCTCACTGAGCTCTGCCGTATTCCTCCTTGAGCTCTGTCGTCTATTGCTATTGGACTGCTTTCGTTGCTGTTTTCGAATGTTTCGATGCCCTCTCTGCTCGTATTGCATGTGCTTTTTATAGCCCCATTTGGGTTCCAAGTTAGGTAAGTAATAAAGGCTAAGATTGGGCTAATATTGGTGCTGATTCGTGTGATTCGATAAGGTACGATTTGAAGGATTTTTGTGCGGTGTAAATGGCAAGGATATATTCTGGTTATGGCAAGGAGAGCTGGCTGGGTGTGCGTGGGTAAGAAAGGTAAGGGAGCCGGGGTGCGTGGGTGAAAGAAAGTCCCGGATTCTCCGGCGAGAAATCCGGGCGGCGATTGAAGAAGCTCTAGGGTTTCGTCGTTTCTTTTTTATGTTGAGGACGATCGGGGCTCCTGGGAAGGGCTTCTGTGGGTAAGGTATAAAGAAGGCTGGGGCTTGGGCTTGCGGGTGCTGGGTCGTGGGGTATTGGGTTCTTGTGAAAATTATTTGGTTTGGCGGCGGATGAAATTTGGGTAGAATGTTTTAATTAGGGGTTAATTAATTAGGTATTAGTTATTTAATTAGTTTAATGTGCTATTTAATTAACAGTTTTAGGCTTTTAATTAGTGACAAAGTAATTAAATAATTGTGATTAAATTATCTAATAAATGCGGGTGTGTTATTTAATTAATGCTTAATACTTTAGAATGCGACGCTATTATTTAAAATCTTATTATTGTGCATTATTGCGAAGTTAAATTAAAATTGAATTGAGTTTAGATTAAATTATTTAAATGCTAAATGCAGGTATGGTATTTAAGAATTGCGACGCTATTAAATGCATGTATTAGATTAAATTGATTTTAAATTACAAATGATTATGAAATTCTCTGGCGTATTACTAAATGCGGCTATGCTAACTGACACGACGTTATTGCTAAATTATTTATTTTATGCATTTATTAATTATTTAAGAATTACGACAAAGCTTAAAGTTAATTAATGCGGGCGCGAGACTCTAAGTGCTTAAAACTCTACGTAAGACGCGACGCCATTATTAAATTATTTATTTATGCCTGTATTTATGTCTATTCGCTGCATTTTATTATAAAAATCATAAAAAATTATTTTACAAAATTAGTGTAATTTTATAGTTAATGGCTGGACGGGAGGGTCAAAATTGGGTGTCAACAATGATCATACTTTAGACATGTACAACAAACATTATATCAGCAGGGTACTTCCAAAGTATCCATGTGTCCATCACGAGTAGCTGTTAATCGTAGCATGTGCGACATACTACATCCTCTAAGGATGTGATGCAGACCACATGTCGACTTATCACATATCATCGATATCCCATTCTCGATGATTGTTAGTCGAGGTTATTTTAAGAGTTATGTTATAATATTAATATCTCACACTATTAATAACAACGTAGCATCTAAGGATGCATATTATAGATTATTATAAATAATATACTAATAATTCAATAATTGAAAATGCCAAAATATTAATTTCCATTATAATAATAATAATATGAATGTGTATAAAGTATATTTGTCCTAATAAAGATTGTCTCTAGGACATACATATACTTTCAATCTTCCACTTGACCTACAACCAATCTCCAACATATCTAATGCACATATTCTCAATATGATAATTATGCTTGATTAAGATTAATGGTTTAGTGAATGGGTTAGCTAGATTATCGTCTATGGGAATATAATCTAATCTAATCTCTTCAGTATCTACCATCTCCCAGATTATGTGGTACTTTCTTGGTACATGCTTATTTTTGTTTGTTGATCTTGGTTCCTTAGCTTGTGCAATCGAATCAATATTGTCACAATAAATAGTTATTCGACAACTGGCACTCGGAACTACCCCTAGTTCCTTCAGGAACTCAGAAATCACGACAACTTCTTTACCAGCTTCCGATCTAGCAATGTACTCAGCTTCTGTTGTCGAATCAGTAGTTGTAGCTTGTTTGGAACTTTTCCAGCTCACTTCTCCACCATTGAAAATGAACATGTACCCAAACTGAGATTTGAAGTCATCAAGATCCGTCTGGAAGCTAGCATCAGTGTACCCAGTAGCAACTAGCTTTTATTTCCCACAATAGACTAAAAAGTAATCTTTAGTTCCTCTAAGATACTTAAGAATACTCTTGACTTCTGGCCTAGTACAGGTCATGGCATACATGATCGATCATATAGCCGAGACATATGTTATCCTCTTTATGCTATCAAGTTCTATAGAATCAGAAGGAATGTCCTTCTTAGATAACTTGATGCCTTGACCCATATGTAGACCGCCTTTCTAGGAATTTTCCATAGAAAAACATTTAAGCACTTTGTCTATGTAGACTAAATGTAACAGCCCCAACAATCTATTAGGTCTATCTCTATAAATCCTAATTTTCAGAATGTAGCAGGCTTCACCTAAATCCTTCATTATGAAGGTATTGGAAAGCCACTCCTCAACTGATTGCAAGAGAGTCTTATTGTCTTACATTATCAATATGTCGTCTACATATATAATAATGAAGGAAATACTCTCATCATTGCGTTTACTATAAACATAGGGATCCTCTTTTGCAGCGAAATCAAATGACTTGATAGTCTTGTCGAAGCAAATGTTCTAACTCTTTGAGGCTTGCTTAAGCCCGTGAATGGACTTTTGTAGCTTGAATACAACATTTGGTTTGGACTCAGATGAAAAACCCTCAGGTTGTTTCATATACACTTCCTCAACTAGATTACCATTGAGGAAGGAGAATTTAGACGTTCATCTACCAAATGTCATAGTCATAATATGCAGCTTTTGCAAGAAAAATCCAAATGGACTTAATCATAGCAACATGTGAAAAGGTTTCATCATAATCGACCTTAGGCCATTGATTATAACTTTTAGCCACCAACCTTGCTTTATAAGTCTGTACCTTGCCAAATGCATCGATCTTCTTCTTGAAGACCCATTTGCATCCTATGGATTTGACCCCAGCTGACAAATCAACCAAGTACCATACTTGATTGATGTACATAGATTTCATCTCAGATTTCATGGCTTCTTGCCATCTCTTCAAATCAATGTCCAACATTGTTTTGCCATAGGTTGTAGGCTCATCGTTATCAGGAATATCTATCTCACTGTGTATTTCCACAAGTAGATTTAGTCTTTCAAGAGGACGATGAATACTAGTGGACCTACGGATTTAATTGTTTTGCAATTTAATGCTTAGTATGTTCTGACTATGAGAGGGTTCTTGTGTGTTGGATAATCCACCAACTTGAGAGCTTTCAGAAGTATCATTTTTATGTATTTCCTGAATGGGAGGAGGCGCAACCATTGCATCTACTCCTAAAGGTTCTGTAGGAGGATTTTGCATTTCTGCATTGTTCCTCGTAACACTCCCACTGGCAGAAAGGCGTACTTGAAGTACCCAATATTCGTCAAATACTCCCACTAAATTCTTGCATTGGTCATTCGGCAAGGATTCAACCTCTATGTTATCTCGCGGTTCTTGTATTTCTTCAAGTTCTATCTTTGTGCAACTCCGTTCCTTGTAGACATATTCTTCTTCAAAGAAAGTTGTGTTCCTGGAAACAATAAGGTTTGAATAGCATGTCTCCAAAGGTATGTTAGTAGAGCTGAGAAGCTCATCATGGATCGAACCATATCCAGTAAGGTTCGGTTTCTCCTTTCGGCAACACCATTCATCTGTGGTGTTCCAGGAGGAGTCCACTCTGATTGGACTCCATGTAACTTTAAGTAATCTAGAAACTCCTTGCTAAAGTATTCACCTTCTCGATCATATCGAAGGGTCTTGATACTTGTTGCGAGTTATTTCTCTATTTCAGACTTAAACTCCTTTAACTTTTCAAAGGCCTCGGATTTGCATTTCATAAGACCCATATATCGTCAGAAAAGTAATGAAGTAAGGGAAACTTCTTATCTTGGGTCGATAATGGTCCACATATATCAATATATACCAACTTAAGCACCTCATTAGCTCGCACACCCTTCCTAGAAAGTGGTTTGTTGGTCATCTTACCTTTCAAACAGGATTCACAGTTACCATAAGACTCCAAGTCAAATGGTTCGAGGTAGTCAAGCTTACTCAACCTTGTTATCCTTGTTTCGTTGATATGACCAAGTATACAATGCCATAGGTAGGTAGAGTTTCTATTACTTATCTTAGCTCATTTATTTTCTACATTGAATATTTATCGATTACAGTTTAGTGTATATAATCCATTCACAAGAGGAGTAGTTCCATATATAACATTATCAAATGACAGTGCTTGACTGCCATTATAAATATATGAGGAAAAACCCTCCATGTCCAAAACAGGGATAGAATGTTACATCCCGTAATTCTAAGAGGATGAGATGAGAACGTACGAAAGGAAATAAGATTCGAAGTTGGAAAAAGAAAAAAAAATTGGCAGAATATTTTTGGACAGTTTTTCAGTAAACTTGGTAGCAGTATATCTCCTAGTATAATTGAAGTTTTTAGGTGTTTCAAAAGCCTATTATGAAGATCATTGAGTCTAGTTTCCAACGAACAAACCGCTCGTCGATAGGACATCGGAGTAGAAAGTTCTGGACGTTACAAGATCGGATGACGAGCATGTGGTCAGTCTTGAAAAGCACGAAATTATGCGAAGTGCGCCGCGGCTCCGGCTGCAGGGCCGCGGCGCCGAGGCGGGATTTTTTGCGGAAATAGGGGAAAAATAGAAGATATTTGTTGTAGAGGACCCCTGGGTGAGTGACAAGTTTCCCCCCAACTTGTGGAACAAGATAAAGGCTATATTTGACCAAGTCTTGCTAGATTAAAATCATTTTACAAGACCTCACCCAAATCTTCTCTTTCTTCTCTCTCAAATGGTTGAAACCCTAAGCCTAAAAGAGATTTTTTTTAGAAAGGCAACAAGAAGGAAATACGTTGGCAAGCTTGTAGGGGGTTCGTAGAGATGATATTTGCGGGAAGAAGAATTTCGGAAAGAGGGCTAAAGTGGGCAAGATTGTTGGACTATTTTGGGCTTATCAAGGTAACCACTTTGTCCTCTTAAGTGATTGAAGATTTCTGATTGTTGTAGTTATACATTTTAACTAGTATGAAGTATATGTATTGAAGATTGATAAGTGATATGGATTGAAGTAGCCTAAATACGAAAATGACATGTTGAGTAGTTTGAAATTGAATTACAATTTGGTCGTTAACTAGTATCGTTGCATGTTATCTACTTGAAGATTTTAGTTTCTATAATCGATTGTGGCTTTATAACATGTTGTACTAAACAACTTGGATTGAAAAGGAATTGGAAAAGACTTTGTAGTGATGTACCTCAAATTTGCCGAATGTGACATAGTATGTTGGACTAGTTTGATATCAATTGTGGGGCGGAATTTTACACGTCTTGTAGGCGTGTAATCCCCTATTGTTAACTACATTGTTGAGCCTTAAATGTGGCGTGTTTGGTTATTGAAATTCAGCCTTGAAAAAGGTGGCAAAGTATGTAGAAACAAAGGAAGTGCTGTCCGATTTTCCGTAGAATTTAGTGACTTTGCACTTAGAATATTCTACGTTTGAGGTAAGAAGTTAAGACGTATTATGGTCATTATAGGTTGACATACTACGTACGGCATATTGGACTTGGCAAGTGGATTGAACCGAAGAGGTATGTGGAACATTCTTATCTCTTGAGCATGATTAAGTTGTAAATGTATAGTACGGTAGACGTACAAGATTTTGACAATCTAGTCCATTTGATATCCTTGGCTTATTTTAAGAATGTCCAAGTTGGTTGAGTTAGGGAATTAACTCACTTGTTTAAAAATATTAACGATATCTTGGTTTCTAAAACTTAAGAGACTTTGAGTATTTTGAAAGTATTTTCGATACTTGTTTTGTTGGAAAATTTAAGTCTCTTAGTTATAAAGAAGAATGTAAGTATCTAAGGCATAAAGCTAGTATAACGACTTTATGGGAAGTTGGTTATAATAGCTTTATGGAAAGTTAAAAAGAGTGGTTTACTCTAAGTAATGTAAGTATGATAAATGACTTGAAATAATGAAAGACAAATTGATTTGAAGGCATCAATTGCTTAAGTTTTTTTTAAAGAAAGAAGTCACTTGATTTAGAAGCCTAAAGGTATTTCTAAAAGGTATTGTAACTTGTCTTGAAAAGTAGTTATGACTTGATACTACAGTTATTAGTATCTTGGAAGTTTTATATGAAAAAAAGTCATTTTAAAAGAATAGAAGTACGTAGTACTTTGGGTTAAATTCCCGGATTTTATAATGACATGGTAGTGCCTTAAGTAAACTAAAATGAGAGTGTATATGAACAAGACTAATAAGAAGTTAGGGGATTTCTTAACTTACTTATGTTATGTATGATAGCCGGTTGAGCTAGGGTAAGAGTATAAATGCGGGGTAAAACCCTAAGATGTTATACCACGCCCATTTAGGGTAAGAGTATAAATGCGGGGGTAAACCAAGGCGTTATACCACCTTCTCAGGTAAGAGTATAAATGCGGGGTAAACCCCAAGGCGTTATACCACCCTCCGGGGTAAGAGTATAAATGCGGGGTAAACCCGAGGCGTTATACCACGTTCTGAGTATAAATGCGGGGTAAACGTTATACCACGCGAGTATGATTGCGGGGTAAAACCCCAAGATATTATACCACTCCATGGATTTGCTACCCATGATGCGAGGAATACCTCATGCGGGTCCACACGACCCATGCGGGTGAAATAGTCCCAAGAGTAGGATTGCTTAATGATACTGCGGGCGGGTAGTCCTGCTTTGATCGTGAGCCTCCTATTTTTATGTTGTAAGTATACTCTTAGTTACTCTCATTGTTAGTAAGGCACAGTGAACTGTAATTTGATTATCATACATGTCTCCAGTTTTATTTATGATTTCACTCTGATGCTTTGATTTCACATATTTGGTACATGTTATCGACCTCGCTTGAAGCTGCGTTCATCGCAGTGAAAGTCTGAGTTGTTGATCCTCACTCTTAGGATCACTGTTCAGCTGTTGAGAAGCTCTTTTATTTCGGAGGCTTATCCCTGGTATTGTCGGTTGTTGTACATTTAGGAGTATGGCGGGGCCATGTCCCGCCAAAGTTGTTATTCTTAGAGGTCTGTAGTCACATTTGTGGATTGAGTTTGTAAGAACAGAGATGTACTATTTTAATTTTGTATTATGTATATGTTACGAAAGGCGGCCTTATCGGCTAGCCGGTTGATGTCTACTGTCTAAGCATGATTTTTATTTTAGGAGTTGTGTATGTTCCGCTGCTATTCTCTGATGTATACCTGAAAGGGGTGCCCAGGTAGGGCACGATCGCGAGCGAGGGTGGTCGTGACAAAAGTTGTATCAGAGCAGTTAGTCCTCGGAAAGTGTCTACAGACCGTGTCTAGTAGAGTCTTCATTATCGGTGTGTTGTGCACCACATCTATAATCAGGAGGCTGCATGACATTTAGGATTGGTTTTCATTCTTCTCACTCTGAGATCGTGCGATAGAGCTGTGTTGTTAGGGTCGTCTCTCCCTAACGAGTTATGTTGTTTGCAGCTACGAGAAAGCGTGATGACCGGGAAATATTATGTGGATTTCGTATCCAGGTTGGTAATGATTGTTGTATAGTTGGTATAATGACGTACAACTATACGGATTTATGTATAAGGGTCATATATGGGTTGCCTAGAATGATTTTAGATTACCAGAAATTGGTAAGGACTAATTAGATACCGGGAAGGTATGAAACGGTTTAATGAACTCTCATCAAGGTTTTACGTACTAATTTGAGATAATTAGGAGATGATGAGTTGTCTGAGAAGGTAATGGACCCTGAAGAAGTTTAATTAAGGGAGCTAATGGGAGACTATGTTGGTAAATTAAGCTACGTGGTATGCTTAAGAGGATAGTACGGATGAGATCCGTGTGGAGTAAGTAATGGTTGTTGTGATCAAGACGACACGATTATGGTATTATGAGAAGTTAGTGTACCCGTTTATGGGGTGTGATCAGTTGATAGTAGTCATTACGTGGCGGTCGTGAGGTACAAGCGGATTCTAGTTAATCATTTTGGGTTCGTGGGCGCGTTCCATGAACGAGTTGTGAGCCGGAAATGGCCTTATATTGTTTAACTTAGTAACTCAAGATTGGAGGCGGATGTAGTATGGAAGTTATGTACGTATGTTAGTTTAAATTTGGAAATGCGGAAAGCGTCGATCGGTGAAAAGAAACAGCAAGTGTAAAGAAATGGAGCACGAATCCATGAGAACCTTTCGAGGTGACTACACGTGAGTGTTGGGTGGTAGTGGCGGGTAGATAATAATTACCGTAACGATACGATCGTTGGACCTAGCGAACCTAGCGAGTATTATGACAGACATTGAGGTCATTATGAGTACGGACTAGTTGGCCTCTTGTTATGCCAACGTGGACTACAGAGAGAGATTGATTCGGTACCAGTTTCCCGATAAGCCGATTATCGAGTGGAAAGGAAGAGAAGTAGTGGTAACCAGTGAATTATTCTTCCTTCTTTGACATAATTGTTTTTAATAAGTCTGTGTGACTTGTTCATTTGAGGTGAATTGAGGCAGAAAGTAAGTAATAGTTGAATTTGAAGGAATTTATGTTAAGTGCCCTTGGAGGTACTTGGAGTTGGTTTGGTGTGGCGGTCAGGGCCACGACCTTCCGGATAATTTCAGGAAAATGTGCAAGGCAAGAATAAAATAAGTCACAGTCTTTGCTTGTGGAAAGTGAGGCATCTTTGGTAGGTTTTAAAAATCTACACGATTTTAAGGCGGGGCGTGATGATTAGATATTTACAGGACCGCGAGAGGACCCTTTGATTAGGGTTGTGACTCCAAGGAAAGTTTATTTAAGGGAGATAAGTTATCTCCCTCACGTAAATGATAGTTTTACATATTATGAGGTTGCGTGTACCCATGTTGTTATACGAAGGATATGAGACTGGTAAGGTCTTCGGTATCGTCATGCCATAGGTTACAGTTTTAGATAACCGTAGGAAAAGTATTGTGTTGGGGTAATTAAGAACGACGTTACGAAGTGGTCGAGGAAGTGTCGTAAGGATAAAAATGCGGGTGAAATGCGCGTGTATGAAGCTATGCGATTACGGATCAAGATAGAAATACTTTTGTTAATAATAAACATAAGGTAAGGTTATGACCAGAATGATAAAAGAGAATACGACTATGGTTATGTGAGTTGCACGAGATATGATTACCCCGGACTAGTGTAAGACCATTAGTAAATAATGGGCAGTAAGAACACCTCGAGGGAAGGTGGTAGCATCGGTACTGACAAGAAAAATAGTAAGAAAATACGGAGGGGTAAGGGACCCGGGACAACTTGAAATAACTTATAAAGGAAAGGCGAGTAGACACTCGAGCGATAAGAAATCTTGACAAGTCATTGGATTATGTAATAGTGAATTGTGGTTGAACACTGACTATAAGCTCTACAGTGGGAGAGAATAATCGGTTCTGACTTGACGAGACCAAGGAAATCCCCCCCCCCCCTAAATTGTGAAGGACAGGAAGTCTTAGTCATGAGGCAAGCAAAGGAATCAAATCTAAGTTAGTGACCAAGTTGAGTTGCACCAGAGAAAGGGGACACAGGAACCATAATTGAGATTAAGAATACGAATATTTCGGGTATGAGAAAGGCTTCGATCTTAGAAGATAAGTTGACCACGACTACGATTCTAAACCCTCAGAGACTCGAGGTTAGGTTGTTATTGTAACACTTTGGGTGTTGGGCTAGGTTGTATCTTTGCAACACGATAAGGTTAGAGCCTATGTTTTCCGTGGTTAGGGAAACAAGAAAGGAAATTACGCTACTCACGATTTAGAGTAGCGGCGATTAATCGTGCCTTGAAGATTTGGAGGCATGGCGTATCTATAAGACTTCGTATGGATATGTGTATAGACCACAAGAGCCTCGGTATATCTTGATGAGACAACCGAATTGGCGGCGATGGCGGTGGTTAGAGTTACTCGAAGGATTGTGATATTGATATCCTATACCATCAGGAAAAAGCCAAGGCGATTCTGAGATGCTCTTAGGCGTGGATCATGGGTAGTACGCGGTGGGCAGCGGATAGGCGAGGATGTGGTCAGTGAGATTCACGGCTACCTAGCCAGGGATTCGATTGTTTGTTTCCAAGGTTAATGAAGTTTAGGTCAGAGAGGTTCTGGGTCTTCCGTCGTTGAGGAGGTAAAGAGCGGCGATATGAGGATCCGGTTATGATACGGTATCGAGATCGGCTCTCAGAAAGAAAAGCATGTTTGAGTAGTCTGGATGGTCTTTGTGATATGAGGATAGATTGTATGTACCCGGTGCTGCAGGACTAGTCAACAGGTTTTAGAGGAGGCACGCAGTGCTTATTGCTCTAATTGTTCGGGGTCGACTAAGTTGTGTCGTGACCTCAGATATTTGTATTGGTAAGATGGCCTGAAGAGGGACGTAGCAGAGTTGTTTCTTAATGTCCGAATTAGTAACAAGTCAAGGTTGAACACCAGAAGCCCAGTGGGCTATTGCAGGCGATTTAGATCCCAACTTAGATATGAGAGGTAATTAATATGGACCTTGTTACAGGGTAGCATCGTACTCAGAGGAAGTGCGACTCCCTGGGGGTCATGATAAATAGGCTGGCGAAACCAACCGTGTTCTTCCGGATTGGGACCACTTACTCGGTTGAGGATTATGATAGCTTATATAACAGGGAGATTGTGAGACTGCACGGGGTTCCTACTTTTATGATGTCAGTCAGATAAGCTCAGTTTACGGCTAACTTCCGAAGGTGTTCCAGAATGTATTAGGGACACAGGTGAGTCTCAGTGTGGCATTTCACCCTCAGACCGACGGACAGGCAGAGCGTACTATCCAGACACTTGAGGATAGGTTGCGGGCCGATGTTATTGATTTCAGGGGTAGCTGGGAGGATTATTTACCTCTTGTTGAGTTTGCGTATAACAAAAGCTACCATTCCAGTATCCACATGGCCCTGTATGAGGCTTTGTATGAAGAAAGTGTAGACTCGCCAATTGGTTGGTTCAACGTGGCGAGTTGAGATAATTAGCCGGTCTTGATTGGTTTGGCGTGGATAAGGCGAAGCTTATCCATGAAAGATTATTAGCAAGCTCAGAGTCGATAAAAGCTTTATGCAGATAACCGACGTCGACACTTGGAGTTCAGGTTGACGTTGTAGCATAAGTATTGTTATGTGGCCAGGTGTAGCAAGTGTGATTATGTTGGGTGTAGTCAAGGGACTATGCCAATATCCGTTTAGATTGGACTCCGAAAGAACATTCGGGGACGAATGTTTCTAAGGGGGGAATGTTACACCCCGTAATTCCAAGAGGATGAGATGAGAACGTACGAAAGGAAATAAGATTCGAAGTTGGAAAAAGAAAAAAAAAATTGGCAGAATATTTTTGGACAGTTTTTCAGTCAAATTGGGAGCAGTATATCTCCTAGTATAATTGAAGTTTTTAGGTGTTTCAAAAGCCTATTATGAATTTCATTGAGTCTAGTTTCCAACGCAACAAAACGCTCGTCGATAGGACATCAGAGTAGAAAGTAATGGACGTTACAAGATCGGCTGACAGAACAGACAGGGTCAGGCGTCGCGGCGCCGGCAGCAGCGCCGGGGCGCCGAAAAGCCTGAAATTGTCTAAAATTGCAGCACCGCGGCGCCGGCTGCAGGGCCGCGGCGCCGAGGCGGGATTTTTTGCGGAAATAGGGGAAAAATAGAGGTATGTGGAACTTTCTTATCTCTTGAGCATGATTAAGTTGTAAATGTATAGTACGATAGACGTACAAGATTTTGACAATCTAGTCCATTTGATATCCTTGGCTTATTTTAAGAATGTCCAAGTTTGTTGAGTTAGGGAATTAACTCATTTGTTTAAAAATATTAAGGATATCTTGGTTTCTAAAACTTAAGAGACTTTGAGTATTTTGAAAGTATTTTCGATACTTGTTTTGTTGGAAAATTTAAGTCTCTTAGTTATAAAGAAGAATGTAAGTATCTAAGGCATAAAACTAGTATAACGGCTTTATGGGAAGTTGGTTATAATAGCTTTATGGAAAGTTAAAAAGAGTGGTTTACTCTAAGTAATGTAAGTATGATAAATGACTTGAAATAATGAAAGACAAATTGATTTGAAGGCATCAATTGCTTAAGGTTTTTTTTAAAGAAAGAAGTCACTTGATTTAGAAGCCTAAAGATATTTCTAAAAGGTATTGTGACTTGTCTTGAAAAGTAGTTATGACTTGATACTACGGTTATTAGTATCTTGGAAGTTTTATATGAAAAATAGTCATTTTAAAAGAATAGAAGTACGTAGTACTTTGGGTTAAATTCCCGGATTTTATAATGACATGGTAGTGCCTTAAGTAAACTAAAATGAGAGTGTATATGAACAAGACTAATAAGAAGTTAGGGGATTTCTTAACTTACTTATGTTATGTATGATAGCCGGTTTAGCTAGGGTAAGAGTATAAATGCGGGGTAAACCCCCAAGGCGTTATACCACGCCGCTAGGGTAAGAGTATAAATCACGGGGTAAACCCCAAGGCGTTATACCACCTTCTCGGGGTAAGAGTATAAATGTGGGGTAAACCCCAAGGCGTTATACCACTTTCTCGGGGTAAGAGTATAAATCGGGTAAACCCCGAGGCGTTATACCACCTTCTCTAGGGTAAGAGTATAAATGCGGGGTAAACCCCCAAGTCGTTATACCACCTTCTGAGTATGATTGCGGGGTAAAACCCCAAGACATTATACCACTCCATGGATTTGCTACCCATGATGCGAGGAATACCTCATGCGGGTCCACACGACCCATGCGGGTGAAATAGTCCCAGGAGTAGGATTGCTTAGTGATACTGCGGGCGGGTAGTCCTGCTTTGATCGTGAGCCTCCTATTTTTATGTTGTAAGTATACTCTTAGTTACTCTCATTGTTAGTAAGGCACAATGAACTGTAATTTGATTATCATACATGTCTCCAGTTTTATTTATGATTTCACTACAGTACTTTCAGTTTCACATATTTGGTACATGTTGTACTGGCCTCCTTCGGGGGCTACGTTCATGTCGCAGGTAGAATACAAGTTGCTGATCCTCACTCTTAGGATCATTGTTCAGCTGTTGAGAAGCTCTTTTATTTCGGAGGCTTATCCCTGTTATTGTCGGTTGTTGTACGTTCAGGGGTATGGCGGGGCCCTGTCCCGCCAAAGTTGTTATTCTTAGAGGTCTGTAGTCACATTTGTGGATTGGGTTTGTAAGAACAGAGATGTACTATTTTAATTTTGTATTATGTATATGTTACGAAAGGCGGCCTTATCGGCTAGCCGGTTGATGTCTACTGTCTAAGCATGATTTTTATTTTAGGAGCTGTGTATGTTCCGCTGCTATTCTCTGATGTATACCTGAAAGGGGTTCCCAGGTAGGGCACCAGTCGCGGGCCCGGGGTCGGGTCCTGACATAGAAAGACGTCCATTATGGGACGTCGTCTCGTTTTCATTTTAATTAAATCTGAAATCCAATTTCGACTTAATCAAATAATCATTATTCATTCATATGTCTCGATTATAAATCAAGCATTTATGTTCTCTCATTACATCTCTTAGATCGAAGGAACAATTGACATAGTGTTACCCTACATGCCTTCACATATCGACACTAATCATATTAGGGTCTACACAGAACTCCTAGACGGTGACAGAAGACGAACTCAATATGTAAGGTATATTTACGCGAATCCGACAAACTGAACCTCTATGTGGGAAGATAAAATCCTTTCATTCACGACGCACTCGATCAAGCTTAGGATTTACCAAGTGTCTATCCAAATTACTTGATCATTATATCTCATCTATATTGATTGATAACAAGACCATATCCTAGATATGTCTATTGCATTGGCCGACGACTTAGTCAACTTAATCTCACTGAGAAACTGAGTGCTCTCTCGAATATACATTCGAGGAATGAATCCTAATCTTGGCTCAACTACCACATTTAATCCACATCGTAATGTACCCAATACAAGTCGTATCTCAACCTATAAGCCATTTGAGCTTAGGACAAGATCAAAGTATATTACTCTGTAAACAATGTGCATATCGACCTCAAGTCTAAGGACTTTTATCTCCCATACGATGATCATACTTTAGACATGTACAACAAACATTATATCAGCAGGGTACTTCCAAAGTATCCATGTGTCCATCACGAGTAGCTGTTACTCGTAGCATGTGCGACATACTACATCCTCTAAGGATGTGATGCAGACCACATGTCGACTTATCACATATCATCGATATCCCATTCTCGATGATTATTAGTCGAGGTTATTTTAAGAGTTATGTTATAATATTAATATCTCACACTATTAATAACAACGTAGCATCTAAGGATGCATATTATAGAATATTATAAATAATATACTAATAATTCAATAATTGAAAATTCCAATATATTAATTTCCATTAATAATAATAATAATATGAATGTGTATAAAGTATATTTGTCCTAATAAAGATTGTCTCTAGGACATACATATACTTTCAATCTTCCACTTGACCTAGAACCAATCTCCAACATATCTAATGCACATATTCTCAAAATGATCATTATGCTTGATTAAGCTTAATGGTTTAGTGAATGGGTTAGCTAGATTATCGTCTATGGGAATATAATCTAATCTAATCTCTTCAGTATCTACCATCTCCCAGATTATGTGGTACTTTCTTGGTACATGCTTATTTTTGTTTGTTGATCTTGGTTCCTTAGCTTGTGCAATCGAATCAATATTGTCACAATAAATAGTTATTCGACAACTGGCACTCGGAACTACCCCTAGTTCCTTCAGGAACTCAAAAATCACGACAACTTCTTTACCAGCTTCCGATCTAGCAATGTACTCAGCTTCTGTTGTCGAATCAGTAGTTGTAGCTTGTTTGGAACTTTTCCAGCTCACTTCTCTACCATTGAAAATGAACATGTACCCAAACTGAGATTTGAAGTCATCAAGATCCGTCTGGAAGCTAGCATCAGTGTACCCAGTAGCAACTAGCTTTTATTTCCCACAATAGACTAAAAAGTAATCTTTAGTTCCTCTAAGATACTTAAGAATACTAATGACTTCTGGCCTAGTACAGGTCATGGCATACATGATCGATCATATAGCCGAGACATATGTTATCCTCTTTATGCTATCAAGTTCTATAGAATCAGAAGGAATGTCCTTCTTAGATAACTTTAAGCACTTTGTCTATGTAGACTAAATGTAACAGCCCCAACAATCTATTAGGTCTATCTCTATAGATCCTAATTTTCAGAATGTAGCAGGCTTCACCTAAATCCTTCATCATGAAGGTATTGGAAAGCCACTCCTTAACTGATTGCAAGAGAGTCTTATTGTCTTACATTATCAATATGTCGTCTACATATATAATAATGAAGGAAATACTCTCATCCTTGCGTTTACTATAAACATAGGGATCCTCTTTGCTTCTGACGAAATCAAATGACTTGATAGTCTTGTCGAAGCAAATGTTCTAACTCTTTGAGGCTTGCTTAAGCCCGTGAATGGACTTTTGTAGCTTGAATACAACATTTGGTTTAGACTCAGATGAAAAACCCTCAGGTTGTTTCATAAACACTTCCTCAACTAGATTACCATTGAGGAAGGTGAATTTTGACGTTCATCTACCAAATGTCATAGTCATAATATGCAGCTTTTGCAAGCAAAATCCAAATGGACTTAATCTTAGCAACATGTGAAAAGGTTTCATCATAATCGACCTCAGGCCATTGATTATAACCTTTAGCCACCAACCTTGCTTTATAAGTCTGTACCTTGCCAAATGCATCGATCTTCTTCTTGAAGACCCATTTGCATCCTATGGATTTGACCCCAGCTGACAAATCAACCAAGTACCATACTTGATTGATGTACATAGATTTCATCTCAGATTTCATGGCTTCTTGCCATCTCTTCAAATCAATGTCCAACATTGTTTTGCCATAGGTTGTAGGCTCATCGTTATCAGGAATATCTATCTCACTGTGTATTTCCACAAGTAGATTTAGTCTTTCAAGAGGACGATGAGTACTAGTGGACCTACAGATTTAATTGTTTTGCAGTTTAATGCTTAGTATGTTCTGACTATGAGAGGGTTCTTGTGTGTTGGATAATCCACCAACTTGAGAGCTTTCAGAAGTATCATTTTTATGTATTTCCTGAATGGGAGGAGGTGCAACCATTGCATCTACTCCCAAAGGTTCTGTAGGAGGATTTTGCATTTCTGCATTGTTCATCGTAACACTCCCACTGGCATAAAGGCGTACTTGAAGTACCCAATATTCGTCAAATACTCCCACTAAATTCTTGCTGGTCATTCGGTAAGGATTCAACCTCTATGTTATCTCGCGATTCTTGTATTTCTTCAAGTTCTATCTTTGTGTAACTCCGTTCCTTGTAGACATATTCTTCTTCAAAGAAAGTTGTGTTCCTGGAAACAATAAGGTTTGAATAGCATGTCTCCAAAGGTATGTTAGTAGAGCTAAGAAGCTCATCATGGATCGAATCATATCCAGTAAGGTTCGGTTTCTCCTTTCGGCAACACCATTCATCTGTGGTGTTCCAGGAGGTGTCCACTCTGATTGGACTCCATGTAACTTTAAGTAATCTAGAAACTCCTTGCTCAAGTATTCACCTTCTCGATCATATCGAAGGGTCTTGATACTTGTTGCGAGTTATTTCTTTATTTCAGACTTGTACTCCTTTAACTTTTCAAAGGCCTCGGATTTGCATTTCATAAGACCCATATATCGTCAGAAAAGTAATGAAGTAAGGGAAACTTCTTAGCTTGGGTCGATAATGGTCCACATACATCAATATATACCAACTCAAGCACCTCATTAGCTCGCACACCCTTCCTAGAAAGTGGGTTGTTGGTCATCTTACCTTTCAAACATGATTCACAGTTACCATAAGACTCCAAGTCAAATGGTTCGAGGTAGTCAAGCTTACTCAACTTTGTTATCCTTGTTTCGTTGATATGACCAAGTATACAATGCCATAGGTAGGTAGAGTTTCTATTACTTATCTTATATCATTTATTTTGTACATTGAATATTTATCGATTACAGTTTAGTGTATATAATTCATCCACAAGAGGAGCAGTTCCAAATATAACATTATCAAATGACAGTGCTTGACTGCCATTATAAATATATGAGGAAAAACCCTCCATGTCCAAAACAGGGATAGAAATGATATTTCTCGTTAAACGAGGGTACATAGTAACAATCATTTAACACTAGACAATAGCTAGAAGGAAAATTTAATATATAAGTTCATATGCGCTCACATCCACTCGTTCTCCATTTCCAACGCGTAGGTCCACCTCTCTTGGTCCAACCTTCCTACTGTTAGTTAGCCCCTGCACATTGGTATAAATATGTGAGCCACAAGCGGTATCCAATACCCATGAATGAGAGTTATTTATAGACGTATTTATTTTAATGATGTACATACCTTGTCCACTATAGGTAGAATCACCTGGTGTTTTTCCTCCTTCTGGTGCAGTGCAGTACTTCTTCCAATGCCCCTTCTTGTTGCAGTTGAGGCATACATCCTTAGCCGGATTCACCTTCTTCTTCTTCACACCTCCTTTAGGCTTTGTAGCTGAGGGCGCATCGACTGCTTTGCCCTTCTTCTTCTGACATTCCTTACCTTTCGGCTTGGGCCAGCTAGTTGAGCTCACCATGATCTCATATTTTCCTTTGGTAGTTGAAGATTCAAAGGTCTTGAGCATGTTGTGTAGCTCCGGCAGACTTGCCTTCATTCCGTTCATATTGTAGTTTACAATAAAATTCTCGAACGAACGAGGGAGAGAGTTCAGGATGAGGGTGGAAGCGACGTTTTTCTGCAGCTTTATACCAATCGAGGACAACCTTTCTATCAGCCCTATCATCTTCAACACATGCTGATACACTTGGCCCTCTTCATTTAGCTTACACTTGAAGAGTTCTATCGACAATTCATATTTCATAGTTTGGGTCTGAGAGTCAAAGAGACTCTTCAAGTGTTCAAGCATTTTGTTAGGGCCCATGTTCTCGTGTTATCTATGAAGCTCCATTGACATGGAATAAAACATCACACATTGTGCTGAAGTGGCGTCATCTAGGTTCTTCTGATAGGCTACATTATCAAATGTGGCATATTCTGAAGAATCCTCGATGGGGACTGTGGGGAATGCTTTGTCTAATACATATTCTATCTTTTCTTGCCTTAGGACAATTCTCATATTCCTTAGCCAGTCTAGATAGTTGAGTCCAGTAAGTTTGTTTATTTCCATCAACATTTTCAATGATAGGCTCGATATTTTGATAATATGAAGAGTTAGATAGACAGAAAATTAAACTCAAAATTATTCCTATTTATACACATCCTTTTAGGCTAATCAACATGGTCTTTTGTTTAATTAGCTCCCACTATTTTAACATCAATCTACGACCCCATGGTATAATACAAACCTATATTAATTTAAGGTCTTAATGAGCCAAGATCCAAGCCTATGCTATCTCCGCATTTGATTTGGCTGATAACTTCAATAACACCTCTTGGTAGGTTCTAAATCAATTGCAAAACTTAATCGCAACTCTTAGTTGATCAAATATTATATTTAATCTTGCGTCCTTAGATTAGTCCGACACTTTGGCGCCAAGATTTGTCTAAGCAAGTCAACCCCATTACACGACTGTGTTTATGCATCTAAGTAAATTTGGCCTTTGTGAGCAAACACTTTGGTGTAAATACCCATAAAGGTTTTCATATACCTTTACATTTAAAGCACATCTATGAAAGAGTTTGAGTCCTCGTAGACTTAAAGCAAATGCTTTGGCATAAATACTCGTATCGCCGAAATGATTTTGCACTCTAATAATTATAATGGACGACACGTTTTAATTTAGACTTGTATTTAAAATTTGAGGAACATTTCAGTTTCGGAGATTTTAACCAAGATCAACAATTTGTGTCATATCTAATACGACATCTGATCATGCAATTTCTAAAACACATTTAGTTGGGAACCATCAACTCAATAGGCATGATATAAGATGATTTGATCAATTACTGGGCGCCGCATACCCAGACAGTTATAGCAGACTTATGTTAATAATTAAATGTACACATTCAAACACTTAGCATATAGTTCGTATATTATTCAATAATATACAATTAATAATAATCATGAGTTAACTTGTTTAAACTCTAAAATTTAAGTCTAAATCAAACAGTCCCTTAAATATTTTCTGATTTTAAAACTGATTTCAGGATATTTCTATAAATTCTAGATTTTCAAAATTTACATTTTAATCCCTCAAAATTTTAAAATTCAATTTTGAACCCCTTTAAATTCAGAAAATCCAATTTTAATTTTTAGAAAATATTTTAAGATTTCAGGGACATGTCTGTAATTTATAGAATTTAAATTAATTACAGATTTTTCCCAAAGGACCAAAACTGATTTTTAGAAACTTATTTTAATTACAGATTTGGCCCAAAGATCTAAATCTGTCTATTTAAAATAGTTTTAATTTCAGATTCTGAAACTCTTAATTCAGAATCTGAAACTCTTAATTCAGAATCTGAAACTCTTAAAACTTCACTTTCTGATTTCAATTTTTTATTGGAACCTCGGCGCCGCGACCCTAATGGGGTTGCGCCGCGGCGCCCTAGAGGTAATGTCTCTCGAGTTCTTAATTTTAATTAAGACCGCGACGCTTCCATCAGGGAGTCGTGACTCTAATTGTCCAAAGAGCACAAAATTGTAATTTAAACTTTTGGGATGACAACGTCGCGATGCTCCACCATGGAGTTGTGACGCCTCGTCAAACTGTAGATGGCACCGCGACGCTCCATCGTGGAGTCACGGCGCAACCTCTAAAACCCTAGGTGGATCTGCGACTCTCCATCATAGAGTCGCGACGCCTCCATCTCAGAAACACAATATCTGCATTTCTGAAACCCTAAAATTGGTTCAGGATCAGATTTATAGATTCATCTTCGTTACCCTTCACGTTCATCGACTATCATCCAATCCTTTCTTCTTCTTTTCAGTGCACCATATTTGCAATGAACCGATTACGCACATCGACTTAGAAGAGTTAGATCAGAGTAACTTCCCTGATTACATCATTGTTCAATAGTTTGGGAGACAAAGATGGTGTGCTCTTAAGATATTATGTTTTCAAGATTTAAACGACATAAATTTCATATTTAAACAAATTCTAACCCATATTATTATCAATGATTACTACATAATCACACAAACATCTCAGGCTCTGATACCATTGTTGGGATTTTGTTGGGTTCGTGTGTTGACACCCAATTTTGACCCTCCCGTCCAGACGGTAGCTATAAAATTACACTAATTTTGCAAAATAATTTTTTATGATTTCTTATAATAAATGCAACAATAATACATTGATACAGACATAAATAAACAATTTAATAATGACACCGCTTCTTACGTAGAAAATTACGCACTTAGAGCCCTGTCATAATTCTTAATAATAAATAATAAATACATAAAATAATAATCTAACACACGCGTTTTAATAATAGCATTCATAAAAGAATTGAGAAGTCCTATCTGCATGTAGCGTTTAAATAACTCAATTTTTTAATAAGTCTTAATAACGACATCACATTATAAACATTAAACACTAATTAAATAGCACACCCGCATTTATTATTATAATAATTTAAATTCAAACTTAGACTAATAAAACACCTAAAATAATTTAATCACAATTTATTTAAATAATTTAATTTACCACTAATTAATACACCTAAAATTAAAACACAACATTAAAACTCTACCTAAATTAAATTCTACCCAAAACAAACTAATACCTAATTACATAAACAGCCCAATCAATTCCCTTGCCCACCATCACAGCCCATTTCACCCCAGCCCTTACCCGCGGCCCAGCATCCGCGGCCCAACTCCCGCAGCCTTATTTCCCCTCAGCCCTTCTTCACCTTATTTCTCCCCCTGTCAATTTAACCCAATACCGCAAGCCCAACATTCATCTTATACACAACCTCAAATCTTCCTCATCTTCACAACGCAACAAACCTAAAAAACCTAAAACGCAAACCTAAGAGAGCTTACCAGATAACCGCCACCAGCGCCTCGCATCCCCATCGTCCTAGCCGGGATTCTCGCCGGAGAATCCGGCGAACCCTAAACCAAATCTTTCCAAAACCAGTTCCTTACCATATCCATCACCCAGAACCTTCCTAAAGCTACTGAAGTATCACACAAAATCAAGCACGAATCACCGCCCAAATCGTACTAAACTTGTACCAAATCATCCGCGAATCAGTCCATAAAATCAGTCCAAAATCGTCATAAAGACTTTCCCTAAATCGAAACCTAAATCAGGGCTATAAAAGGAGGAGAACGCAGTAATCCAAGGGGGGACCGATATGCGCACGCGAGCAATGCAGGAGAAAAACCAGTGCATGCACAAAGATAAAATCCACAAAAGCTTTCACGCTCAAGAACCCCCCGTGTTATTAATCCAAGCTTCATATTCAGAGCAAAAAGGCTCGTTCTTCTCCGTCGCATAGGCATAAGCCCTCCGAGTGGATCAACGACTTGATACGCTGTCTCGGTTCGCTGCTCGGAGAAGGTAAAACCGATTCTATCTCTGATTTCTTATTTACTTTACTCAATATGGTCGGTACGATATGTTGGCGTGTTTGTTAGATGTTTTTGTTTTTGTCATTGTGTGGGTTCGTTAAATTGGTATTAGTCATCCTTTAGCTCATGAATGCTAGATATTCAATTTGTGGTCTGCTTAGAAATCATCCTGGTTGCATTACACCCCTTTTTTTTGAAGTGTCAACATGCCTAATGAATAGTCTGAATATGACTAGTATACTCAGTTTAATATAGGTGACCCTGTATATCTGAGATGCATCTGTGATTGGTTCACATCTAGTAAACAGACTGTATGCATCCTTTATCTGTTTAAGTATTAGATGCCTCTGTATTAGTGTGTAAGTCCTCATAAAGTATCATGTATCCTGCCCTATCTATGACATTGCCTAAATGATGGCTGCATAAGCATTATGTAATATGTTGAACCAATCTGTGTCATGTTAAATTTTATGTCCCCCTGTTAGCACTTTTACTGTCTCAAGTAGTGAGCATGTTGGGGATGTAATCTGACCTTAAAAGGTATTAAGCGAATAAAACTGGCTTCGTGAACGATCTGAACATGTTTCATCTTGAACTGAGAAACGCTTTTGTATTATGTGGAGTCAAATCCCCATTCTACTCAACCTCTCCCTATAGGACCTTAAATGTGCCATGTTAAGACTTTATTCTACCTATTGATTCAGGATATGTCAGCAACCATACACTCTTCGCCTCTTGCCTTCTTTTCTTCTTTCATGTTAACAAAATGTGTGTTTTGTTTATCCTAAAGATAAATATCATAGTACTATTTAGAATCATATATGAATGTCACGTGTTCTGTGTATAACTGTACCTATACATATTTATATATATATATTTCAGTAAAAAAAAAAAAACAGTGGATGTTTGAATAGGGTATCGTGTAGGATCATTACAAATGAATCTGGCGATTTCTTCCATAATTTATTTTTTAAGAATCTGAATATCTATCGTAGTTTGAATAGTAAGTTCAAAAGGTTTGATGTGTATTTCTTTTGTTTTGTCTAAACTAAATGTGTATGCTTGTTTGTGTATACTTTGAAGGCTTCGTTTCATGTGGTTGCTGTTTAAAAATAGAAGTTAAAGCGATTCTTTGGTTACAAATGTTAATATGCTAAACTCTTACTCCATCTTTAAAAAAAAATAGTATACTATGACCTTTTAGACTAATAAATATTATGATCGTATATTAGAGATCTTTTCATGTCTTTAAGAAGTGTGTCTTACTGATTGTGTATACTTTTCAAGTTGCTGTGATGAGATCCAAAGTTGCGGTACTGATATACCTTTTATGTATATTTTCTTCATCTCACGGTCATATAGAATGTATGTGCCTTTAAATATTTCGATTAAACTTACAAATCATGTAAGATAGAACTTGAAAAAAAATAGGAAAACTTTTCTGAATGTAGATCATCTTCTGCATTATTCTTTCATGAATCCTTTTATCTAGTCTTTCTATTAGGAAAGATATATTTTGCATAAGTCGTTTCTAATCCTTATCTCTTCTTATAATTTTTTTTGCATGAAATGCATCGGAGCAAAACGAAGAGTCTCATGGCGAGACTCATCTTGAGCTACTTCAAATGAAGGCCCGCATTTATGTACATCCACCTCGCATAGGAAAATTCCAAACCGCGAAAGGACATCGCCATTATTCGAGTCATCCTTATTAATTCATATCCTTTCCCCATTTATTTGTTGTAATTACTCGTCTAACATTACTCTAACATTAATATATTTAGAATAGCCTAAGCTTTAAGTCGCTATTAAAAAATAGTTCAACACTAGAAATTTGCTTCTCATTAAGTTAATTATTCTAGCTTGCTTAACTTATTTTTGAACATCTAATCATGAGACTAATGCATTTTAAAAGAATTAATAACTCTTTCATTAATACTATATAATTTATTATCCACAGACTTTGCAAACAAAGGCCTACCTTTAATCACTAAGTCAACTTTGCACAGTTATATTTTTAGACTTCTCATGTATAACACTTTATATGATCTCTTTCGAAATTAACTTTATAAACAAACATTATAAACATTTTTTTTAGGAACGCATCCTTTTTTACTTTTTTTTTAATTTGTAGGCACCTCTTCACTTAAACTTTTCAAAATATGCATTGCTAGCATAAATAATTAACCCTAGGTTTGAACGGACAACCGCAAGTTAGCGGATCCTTTAGGGTGCCTAACCCCTTCCCTTTAGGATAATAAAGAACCCTTACCCAGAATCTCATTAAGTTTAGCAGACCATTAAATGGAGTTAATGTTTACTTTAAACTAGTTAACATTTAGGTGTCCTAATTCACCCAAATTAATTAGGTGGCGACTCCTAGCAACCCTTTCTAGCATTTAGCACCCTTTACTTTTAAAATAACCCTTTTTAAAACATTTTAACATTTCAACATTCCTTTAAACAATTAGCATTTTTTGTTATTTATTTTCTAACTATACTTATTAAGCAGGGTTCGCTAGAATAAAGTCGCGGTCGAAAAAGAGCGCGACAGAATGGTGAATCCGCTGGGGATTTAAGGTTCTTAACCACAACAGACCTAGGGTTATTATTTGGCATTACTTTTTGCATTTAAATTTTGTGTGCTGTATTTTGTTTTATTTATTTTAATTGCTACCTGCTTTACTGCTTTCCTTAAACTGGCATTCCGCTCATATTTCTTCCACTCTGGAAAATTCACACAATCACACACTACATGCGAGGTGCGCTTGGTGCATCAGCAAAATTCTTTCTTCAAAACCCAAATTTAGGAGAGTTGGTAATATACGTGGAGTGTCCGGTCTAACCGGTGGCCGCGTAGCCTTCTCACTCGAGTTGTCCGCTCGGGAACCTTGCGTCTAGAAAAGCCAAATCTTAGAGACTTAAGATAGAGCTATACCACCCTTATTTTAGGGCATGCATGCATTTACCTTAGGTGGATCGGTCCTTGGCATCGACACCACAATTAGGAAGACACCAAACTTGTCGACGGGTTTCTCAACCCAACGACCAACCAGCATATTATGTGTAGCGTGACAATGATAGACAAATCCAAACCTAATCATGTCATGCTGAAATTGGAAAAAGTGCACCGTCATTTGGTCGCCATTTCCAACAAAAGCATTACAGTTGGGCGGCTTGGACAAATCCATCATTACCTCGCATATTTGACGTTTAGGCTACTGCGGCATAAAGAGGTCCCAAACATGTTAGAACACACACTTGATTTGCTATTTGCTTATTAGTATATACTGCCTGCAACTTTTTGCATATTATACTAACTTGGTTTGCTTCATTTGTTAAAGGGTTATTTTTGCTTAGCTTATCCCCAAAAGGTTGATTCGCGTTGACTGGTAGTAGCACAATCATCCAATAAATGACTAATCCAGAGGCACCGGAACGAAAAAACTTGAGACTCGTTCCCATTCCTGTAGAGGATGCAGAGGCATTAGAAAGGAGAAACACCAATGATCAACACCTCGCCAATTGGAACTACGTTTGACCTGATTCCCTTGATGGATACGTAGGAGGCCGCCTCGGCTTCGGTCCCACCTTTAGAAATTTTTAATTTCACCCAATTTCGCTTGTAATGAACTACGTCATGACCTGATTCTCTCATGGGGATACGTAGGCGGCCTAAATCGGCTTCGGTCATACCATTAGGAAACCTTCCATATTTTTGAAAATAACGAAAACACACATACAAGCAACCCCATGGAAACCCACTTTTAGGCCAAATGCCCTTTGCAAATTCAAAACTGAGACAAGGCAGAAAACCAGGCAGGGGTTATGAGTCCCAAACAAGGCAGACGTCCGGCGTCAAGAGTCAAAACTACAAAGTCAACGCGAATCAACCGCCCCCCCCTCAAACTCACAAATTGTTCTTTGGCGCGAGTCCTTCATATTAGCGAAGGTACAACAAAGTTCTTCATACTAGTAAGCGAGAAAATATAACAAAATTCTTGAAGCGTGACGAAGCGAGACATCAACAATCGAGTTCAAATCCATGACAAATTATAGCGCGTCGGCTCGGGCCTAGAAGTCAAATTGCAACTCATGCGATGCCGCAACGCAACAAAGACATCATGGCAATCCATATGGTTCACAAATGCATCACAACAAAGCATCATGGCAATTCGTCGATGGCGGCATCTAGCATGTCCGCCCGAGACAACATCTCGGCATTCACAACACCGCATATCATACGGGAGGACATCCTATTCACATAATTGCATTTCTCATATATTTATCATCTTGTTTTATGATTTATACACTAATTTTCTCAAGCTTAGCTTGCGAGCATTTATTATACGGAGCATCGAACCGCGTCCGGACAACGGCGTTATCGGCCTGAAGTCCGAAAATGACGCCACGTCGAAAATGACGCCGGTCAAAAGCGGCGTCGAGTCGAAAATAACTCGGTCGGCGACTCACGTCCGAAAATGGCGACGTCGAAAGCGTCGCCACGTCCGAAAGCGACGCCACGATCAAAACGACGCTAAGTCAGAAAGCGGCCACGTCGAAAATGACGTCGAGTCGGCGACTCGGTCCGAAACGACTCCACGTCCGGCGAATCCACGTCAGAAAGCGGCGCCACGTCCGAAAGCGCCACGTCAAAGCGGCTAAGTCGAAAGCGACACCACGTCAGAAAGCGGCGTCTAGTCCAAAGCGACTCAGGTCGAAAGCGACTCCACGTCCAAAAGCGGCGCCACGTGTCGAAAGCGACGCCACGTCGAAAGCGACGCCACGTCAAAAGCGGCCTTGATCCGAAAGCGGCGTCGAGTCGGCGACTCGGTCGAAAACGACTCCACGTCCGAAAACGACGCCACGTCCGAAAACGACGCCAAGTCCAAAATGACGCCAAGTCCGAAAACGACGCCATCATCAACATATCACATCTACGCAGGGACGATTTTCTCTGTTCTCAAAATTGCATGTTTTCTCATTTCATGCTTTATTATTCTGTCTTACCAGTTATGCACTAACTCTTTCTTGAGCTTTTGTCTACAGGGGCAGCAGCAACACGTCCAGGCAACGACGTCATCAACACAACAAGTCCAAAAACGACGACAAGTCCAAAAACGGCCAAGTCGAAACAACGCCAAGTCCGAAAGCGGCGTAATAGCAACATTCCAATACAATGATTCGCTCACAAAGTCAAACTGCAACAAGTCTACATCAAATACATCTTGCAAAAACCACAGGCTACATCATTTACACTTTAATTATTTCATCTAGTTTTGATTACGCATGAATTACGACACAACTCCATATATAGAATAATTTTTATCTATGCCCTATGAGGTGTCATTTGCATCTCGTCTATACAACGACGAACATTTGCATTTCGTCTATACAACGACGACAACGCCCATACAAGGCGTCATTTGCATTTCGTCTATACAACGACGAACATCTGCATCTCGTCTATACAACGACGAACATCTGCATTTCGTCCATACAACGACGAACATCTGCATCTACATCTGACGGCGAACATCTGCATTCGTCCATCTGACGACGAACATTTGCATTTCGTCTATACAACGAACATTTGCATTTCGTCTATCTGGCAACGACAACGCCCATCTGGCGTCATTTGCATTCGTCTACCTGACGGCGAACATTTGCATTCGTCACCATAACGGCAGCGGCGCCCACACAAGGCGTCATCCGCGTCTCGTCTATACAAGACAGCGTATCATCGCATCATTTCATTTTATAGTATATACAATCTGACTACAACCACAACACAAATTCACATTCTTACATTGTTTTGTTTTGACAGTTATGCACTAATGCTTCTATCTTAGCTTCAATCTACAGAGGCGCAAAGATGGAGCACATCGTGGATTTTCTCTTACAGCGAACCGGGACAATTTGTTGGGGGGCCAACCTTCCCAACAGATGGCAGAAGCGGCCTCAAGCGTCGGTCCACTCATTCCACACCTCCATAAAACCCAGCACCATAAGTCGATAACGGTACACCCCTAAGTTCAAGCCAATTATTTTATTTTTATTTTTTACACCATAGCCCAATGCCGACATAACTCGACCGACAAATTTTAGTCGCGTTAGCGCCGATGTTTTGACCATGGTAGCCAAAGGTCGTCATAACGACAAATTTTGAGTCCGCGTTAGCCCGCCTTGGTGTTTTGACCATGGTAGCCCAGTATCGTCATAACTCGACACTGGGACAATTTTTTGAGTCCACGTCAGCCTTGCCTAATTGCCCAACATTTTTAATCCTGAGGATCGAGACAAAATTGGCTATGAGTCAACGTCTTTGTCCGAAGATTCTTCCATCATCTCCATACAAAGAGGGACAACTGTTGACACCCAATTTTGACCCTCCCGTCCAGACGGTAGCTATAAAATTACACTAATTTTGCAAAATAATTTTTTATGATTTCTTATAATAAATGCAACAATAATACATTGATACAAACATAAATAAACAATTTAATAATGACACCGCTTCTTACGTAGAAAATTACGCACTTAGAGCCCTGTCATAATTCTTAATAATAAATAATAAATACATAAAATAATAATCTAACACACGCGTTTTAATAATAGCATTCATAAAAGAATTGAGAAGTCCTATCTGCATGTAGCGTTTAAATAACTCAATTTTTTAATAAGTCTTAATAACGACATCACATTATAAACATTAAACACTAATTAAATAGCACACCCGCATTTATTATTATAATAATTTAAATTCAAACTTAGACTAATAAAACACCTAAAATAATTTAATCACAATTTATTTAAATAATTTAATTTACCACTAATTAATACACCTAAAATTAAAACACAACATTAAAACTCTACCTAAATTAAATTCTACCCAAAACAAACTAATACCTAATTACATAAACAGCCCAATCAATTCCCTTGCCCACCATCACAGCCCATTTCACCTCAAATTTCACATGGCCAAAGATCCGCGTGACTCCATGACCTTATTTCCTCAACCTTCTTCACCTTATTTCTCCCCCTGTCAATTTAACCCAATACCGCAAGCCCAACATTCATCTTATACACAACCTCAAATCTTCCTCATCTTCACAACGCAACAAACCTAAAAAACCTAAAACGCAAACCTAAGAGAGCTTACCAGATAACCGCCACCAGCGCCTCGCATCCCCATCGTCCTAGCCGGGATTCTCGCCGGAGAATCCGGCGAACCCTAAACCAAATCTTTCCAAAACCAGTTCCTTACCATATCCATCACCCAGAACCTTCCTAAAGCTACTGAAGTATCACACAAAATCAAGCACGAATCACCGCCCAAATCGTACTAAACTTGTACCAAATCATCCGCGAATCAGTCCATAAAATCAGTCCAAAATCGTCATAAAGACTTTCCCTAAATCGAAACCTAAATCAGGGCTATAAAAGGAGGAGAACGCAGTAATCCAAGGGGGGACCGATATGCACATGCAGAGCAATCTGGGAGAAAAACCAGTGCATGCACAAAGATAAAATCCACAAAAGCTTTCACGGTCAAGAACCCCCCCTGTTATTAATCCAAGCTTCATATTCAGAGCAAAAAGGCTCGTTCTTCTCCGTCGTATAGGCATAAGCCCTCCGAGTGGATCAACGACTTGATACGCTGTCTCGGTTCGCTGCTCGGAGAAGGTAAAACCGATTCTATCTCTGATTTCTTATTTACTTTACTCAATATGGTCGGTACGATATGTTGGCGTGTTTGTTAGATGTTTTTGTTTTTGTCATTGTGTGGGTTCGTTAAATTGGTATTAGTCATCCTTTAGCTCATGAATGCTAGATATTCAATTTGTGGTCTGCTTAGAAATCATCCTGGTTGCATTACACCCCTTTTTTTTGAAGTGTCAACATGCCTAATGAATAGTCTGATTATGACTAGTATACTCAGTTTAATATAGGTGACCCTGTATATCTGAGATGCATCTGTGATTGGTTCACATCTAGTAAACAGACTGTATGCATCATTTATCTGTTTAAGTATTAGATGCCTTTGTATTAGTGTGTAAGTCCTCATAAAGTATCATGTATCCTGCCCTATCTATGACATTGCCTAAATGATGGCTGCATAAGCATTATGTAATATGTTGAACCAATCTGTGTCATGTTAAATTTTATGTCCCCCTGTTTGCACTTTTACTGTCTCAAGTAGTGAGCATGTTGGGGATGTAATCTGACCTTAAAAGGTATTAAGCGAATAAAGCGGCCGTGAGCGATCGAACATGTTTCATCTTGAGCGAGAAAGCGCTTTTGTATTATGTGAGTCACGTCCCATTCTACTCAACCTCTCCTATAGGACCTTAAATGTGCCATGTTAAGACTTTATTCTACCTATTGATTCAGGATATGTCAGCAACCATACACTCTTCGCCTCTTGCCTTCTTTTCTTCTTTCATGTTAACAAAATGTGTGTTTTGTTTATCCTAAGATAAATATCATAGTACTATTTAGAATCATATATGAATGTCACGTGTTCTGTGTATAACTGTACCTATACATATTTATATATATATTTCAGTTAAAAAAAAATAGTGGGTGTTTGAATAGGGTCTCGTGTAGGATCTGTTACAAATGAACTGAACTGATTTCTTCCATAATTTATTTTTTAAGAATCTGAATATCTATCGTAGTTTGAATAGTAAGTTCAAAAGGTTTGATGTGTATTTCTTTTGTTTTGTCTAAACTAAATGTGTATGCTTGTTTGTGTATACTTTGAAGGCTTCGTTTCATGTGGTTGCTGTTTAAAAATAGAAGTTAAAGCGATTCTTTGTTACAAATGTTAATATGCTAAACTCTTACTCCATCTTTAAAAAAATAGTATACTATGACCTTTAAGACTAATAAATATTATGATCGTATATTAGAGATCTTTTCATGTCTTTAGAAGTGTGTCTTCTTGATTGTGTATACTTTTCAAGTTCTTTGTGATGAGATCCAAAGTTGCGATCTTGATATACCTTTTATGTATATTTTCTTCATCTCACGGTCATATAGAATGTATGTGCCTTTAAATATTTTGATTAAACTTACAAATCATGTAAGATAGAACTTGAAAAAATAGGAAAACTTTTACGAATGTAGATCATCTTCGTGATTATTCTTTCATGAATCCTTTTATCTAGTCTTTCTATTCAGAAAGATATATTTTGCATAAGTCGTTTCTAATCCTTATCTCTTCTTATAATTTTTTTGCATGAAATGCATCGGAGCAAAACGAAGAGTCTCATGGCGAGACTCATCTTGAGCTACTTCAAATGAAGGCCCGCATTTATGTACATCCACCTCGCATAGGAAAATTCCAAACCGCTGCGAAAGGACATCGCCATTATTCGAGTCATCCTTATTAATTCATATCCTTTCCCCATTTATTTGTTGTAATTACTCGTCTAACATTACTCTAACATTAATATATTTAGAATAGCCTAAGCTTTAAGTCGCTATTAAAAAATAGTTCAACACTAGAAATTTGTTTCTCATTAAGTTAATTATTCTAGCTTGCTTAACTTATTTTTGAACATCTAATCATGAGACTAATGCATTTTAAAAGAATTAATAACTCTTTCATTAATACTATATAATTTATTATCCACAGACTTTGCAAACAAAGGCCTACCTTTAATCACTAAGTCAACTTTGCACAGTTATATTTTTAGACTTCTCATGTATAACACTTTATATGATCTCTTTCGAAATTAACTTTATAAACAAACATTATAAACATTTTTTTTAGGAACGCATCCTTTTTTACTTTTTTTTTTTAATTTGTAGGCACCTCTTCACTTAAACTTTTCAAAATATGCATTGCTAGCATAAATAATTAACCCTAGGTTTGAACGGACAACCGCAAGTTAGCGGATCCTTTAGGGTGCCTAACCCCTTCCCTTTAGGATAATAAAGAACCCTTACCCAGAATCTCATTAAGTTTAGCAACCATTAAATGGAGTTAATGTTTACTTTAAACTAGTTAACATTTAGGTGTCCTAATTCACCCAAATTAATTAGGTGGCGACTCCTAGCAACCCTTTCTAGCATTTAGCACCCTTTACTTTTAAAATAACCCTTTTTAAAACATTTTAACATTTCAACATTCCTTTAAACAATTAGCATTTTTTGTTATTTATTTTCTAACTATACTTATTAAGCAGGGTTCGCTAGAATAAAGTCGCGGTCGAAAAAGAGCGCGACAGAATGGTGACTCCGCTGGGGATTTAAGGTTCTTAACCACAACAGACCTAGGGTTATTATTTGGCATTACTTTTTGCATTTAAATTTTGTGTGCTATATTTTGTTTTATTTATTTTAATTGCTACATTCTTTACTGCTTTCCTTAAACTGGCATTCCGCTCATATTTCTTCCACTCTGGAAAATTCACACAATCACACACTACATGCGAGGTGCGCTTGGTGCATCAGCAAAATTCTTTCTTCAAAACCCAAATTTAGGAGAGTTGGTAATATACGTGGAGTGTCCGGTCTAACCGGTGGCCGCGTAGCCTTCTCACTCGAGTTGTCCGCTCGGGAACCTTGCGTCTAGAAAAGCCAAATCTTAGAGACTTAAGATAGAGTTATACCACCCTTATTTTAGGGCATGCATGCATTTACCTTAGGTGGATCGGTCCTTGGCATCGACACCACAATTAGGAAGACACCAAACTTGTCGACGGGTTTCTCAACCCAACGACCAACCAACATATTATGTGTAGCGTGACAATGATAGACAAATCCAAACCTAATCATGTCATGCTGAAATTGGAAAAAGTGCAACGTCATTTGGTCGCCATTTTCAACAAAAGCATTACAGTTGGGCGGCTTGGACAAATCCATCATTACCTCGCATATTTGACGTTTAGGCCTACCTCTGGCATAAAGAGGTCCCAAACATGTTAGAACACGCACTTGATTTGCTATTTGCTTATTAGTATATACTGCCTGCAACTTTTTGCATATTATACTAACTTGGTTTGCTTCATTTGTTAAAGGGTTATTTTTGCTTAGCTTATCCCCAAAAGGTTGATTCGCGTTGACTGGTAGTAGCACAATCATCCAATAAATGACTAATCCAGGGGCACCAGAACGAAACAACTTAGGACTCGTTCCCATTCCTGTAGAGGATGCAGAGGCATTAGAAAGGAGAAACACCAATGATCAACACCTCGCCAATTGGAACTACGTTTGACCTGATTCCCTTGATGGATACGTAGGAGGCCGCCTCGGCTTCGGTCCCACCTTTAGAAATTTTTAATTTCACCCAATTTCGCTTGTAATGAACTACGTCATGACCTGATTCTCTCATGGGGATACGTAGGCGGCCTAAATCGGCTTCGGTCATACCATTAGGAAACCTTCCATATTTTTGAAAATAACGAAAACACACATACAAGCAACCCCATGGAAACCCACTTTTAGGCCAAATGCCCTTTGCAAATTCAAAACTGAGACAAGGCAGAAAACCAGGCAGGGGTTATGAGTCCCAAACAAGGCAGACGTCCGGCGTCAAGAGTCAAAACTACAAAGTCAACGCGAATCAACCGCCCCCCCCCCTCAAACTCACAAATTTTTCTTTGAGCGCAGGTCCTTCATATTAGCAGAAGGTACAACAAAGTTCTTCATACTAGTAGAAGCAGAAAATATAACAAAATTCTTAAGCGTGAAGCGGACATACATCAACAATCGAGTTCAAATCCCGACAAATTATAAGCGCGTCGGCTCGGGCACAGAAGTCAGTGCAACTCATGCGGTGCAACGCACAACAAAGACATCATGGCAATCCATATGGTTCACAAATGCATCACGACAAAAGCATCATGGCAATTCGTCGATGGCGGCATCTGGCATGTCGCCCGAGACAACATCTCGCATTCACAACACCCCACATATCATACGGGGAGGGCGTCCCTATTCAGCGTAATTGCATTTCGTATATTTATCATCTTGTTTTACGATTTATACACTAATTTTCTCAAGCTTAGCTTGCGGGAGCATTTATTATCACGGAGCATCGGTAACGCGTCGAACAGCGGCGTTATCGGCCGCAATGATGCGAAAATGGCGCCCGCGTCAAAACGGCGCCCGGTCAGAAAGCGGCGTCGGTCGAAATGACTCGGTCCAAAGCGACTCCGTGTCGAAAGCGACGCAGCGTCGAAGCGTCGCCACGTCAGAAAGCGGCGCCACGATCAAGCGGCTAAGTCGAAAGCGACGCCACGTCCAGAAAGCGGCGTCGGTCGAAGCGACTCGAGTCGGCGACTCGGCGTCAAGCGAAGCCACGTCGAAAGCGGCGCCACGTCCAAAAGCGGCGCCAAGTCGAAAGCGGCGCCACGTCAGAAAGCGGCGCTAAGTCGAAAGCGACACCACGTCAAAGCGGCGTCGGTCGGAAACGACTCGGTCCGAAACGACTCGGTCGAAAGCGACTCGCGTCGAAAATGGCGCCACGTCCAAAACGACGCCACGCGTCCGAAAGCGGCGCCACGTCCCAAAGCGGCGCCACGTCAGAAAGCGGCGCCCGGTCGATGCGGCGTCGACTCAAAAGCGACTCGGTCGAAAGCGACTCGCGTCAAAGCGGCGCCACGTCCGGCAGCGCCAAGTCAAAATGGCGCCAAGTCGGCAGCGCCATCATGACATATCACATCTACGCGAGGCGATTTTCTGCGTCTCAAAATTGCATGTTTTCGTTTCATGCTTTATTATTCTGTCTTACGGTTATGCACTAACTCTTTCTTGAGCTTTTGTCTACGGCAGCGTGACACGTCCGAGCAACGGCGTCATCAACACAACAAGTCCAAAAGCGGCGACAAGTCCAAAAGCGGCGCCAAGTCAGAAAACAACGCCAAGTCGAAAGCGGCGTAATAGCAGCGTTCCAATACAGCAGTTCGCTCACAAAGTCAAACCGCAACAAGTCTACATCAAATACATCTTGCAAAAACCACGGGCTACATCATTTACACTTTAATTATTTCATCTAGTTTTGATTACGCATGAATTACGACCATGACTCCATATATAGAACAATTTTTATCTATGCCTAGGAGGTGTCATTTGCATCTCGTCTATCTGACGAACATTTGCATTTCGTCTATCTGGCAGCGACAACGCCCATACAAGGCGTCATTTGCATTTCGTCTATCTGACGGCGAACATCTGCATCTCGTCTATACAACGACGAACATCTACATTTCGTCCATCTGACGGCGAACATCTGCGTCTCGTCTATCTGACGGACATCTGCATTTCGTCCATCTGACGAACATTTGCATTTCGTCTATACAACGACGAACATTTGCATTTCGTCTATACAACGACGATAGCGCCCATCTGGCGTCGTTGCATTTCGTCTACCTGACGGCGAACATTTGCATTTAAATACACCAACGACGGCAAGCGCGCCCATCTGGCGTCATCTGTCGTCTATACAAGGCGTATCATCACATCATTTCATTATATAGTATATCTGATCGACTACAACCACAACACAAATTCACATTCTTACATTGTTTTGTTTTGTGATTTATGCACTAATGCTTCTATCTTAGCTTGATCTCGAGGCTGCAGATGAAGCACGCATCGTGAATTTTCTCTTACAGTGACAGGGGCAATTTGTTGGGGGGCCAACCTTCCCAACAGATGGCAGAAGCGGCCTCAAGCGTCGGTCCACTCATTCCACACCTCCATAAAACCCAGCACCATAAGTCGATAACGGTACACCCCTAAGTTCAAGCCAATTATTTTATTTTTATTTTTTACACCATAGCCCAATGCCGACATAACTCCACACTGGGACAAATTTTGAGTCCGCGTTAGCCCGCCTTGATGTTTTGACCATGGTAGCCCAGTGTCGTCATAACTCGACACTGGGACAAATTTTGAGTCCGCGTTAGCCCGCCTTGGTGTTTTGACCATGGTAGCCCAGTGTCGTCATAACTCGACACTGGGACAATTTTTTGAGTCCACGTCAGCCTTGCCTAATTGCCCAACATTTTTAATCCTGAGGATCGAGACAAAATTGGCTATGAGTCAACGTCTTTGTCCGAAGATTCTTCCATCATCTCCAAACAAAGAGGGACAACTGTTGACACCCAATTTTGACCCTCCCGTCCAGACGGTAGCTATAAAATTACACTAATTTTGCAAAATAATTTTTTATGATTTCTTATAATAAATGCAACAATAATACATTGATACAGACATAAATAAACAATTTAATAATGACACCGCTTCTTACGTAGAAAATTACGCACTTAGAGCCCTGTCATAATTCTTAATAATAAATAATAAATACATAAAATAATAATCTAACACACGCGTTTTAATAATAGCATTCATAAAAGAATTGAGAAGTCTTATCTGCGTATGGCGTTTAAATAACTCAATTTTTAATAAGTCTTAATAACGACATCACATTATAAACATTAAACACTAATTAAATAGCACACGCATTTATTATTATAATAATTTAAATTCAAACTTAGACTAATAAAACACATAAAATAATTTAATCACAATTTATTTAAATAATTTAATTTACAACTAATTAATACACCTAAAATTAAAACACAACATTAAAACTCTACCTAAATTAAATTCTACCCAAAACAAACTAATACCTAATTACATAAACATTTCAATCAATTCCCTTGCCCATCATTTCACCCATTTCACCCCGGCCAAAGATCCGACTGACTCCATGACCTTATTTCCCCTCAGCCCTTCTTCACCTTATTTCTCCCCCTGTCAATTTAACCCAATGCAAGCCCAACATTCATCTTATACACAACCTCAAATCTTCTCATCTTCACAACGCAACAAACCTAAAAACCTAAAGCGCAAACCTAAGAGCTTACGGATAACCGCCACGCCTCGCATCCCATCGTCTGGCGGATTCTCAGGAGAATCCGCGAACCTAAACCAAATCTTTCCAAAACCAGTTCCTTACCATATCCATCACCCAGAACCTTCCTAAAGCTACGGAAGTATCACACAAAATCAAGCACGAATCACCGCCCAAATCGTACTAAACTTGTACCAAATCATCCGCGAATCAGTCCATAAAATCAGTCCAAAATCGTCATAAATACTTTCCCTAAATCGAAACCTAAATCAGGGCTATAAAAGGAGGAGAACGCAGTAATCCAAGGGGGGACCGATATGCGTGCAGAGCAATCGGGAGAAAAACCGGTCGCATGCAAAGATAAAATCCACAAAGCTTTCCGCGCTCGAACCCCGTGTTATTAATCCAAGCTTCATATTCGAGCAAAAGGCTCGTTCTTCTCCGTCGCATAGGCATAAGCCCTCAGTGGATCAACGACTTGATCTGTTGTCTCGGTTCATTTTTCGGAGAAGGTAAAACGATTCTATCTACGATTTCTTATTTACTTTACTCAATATGGTGATGCGATATGTTGGTGTGTTTGTTAGATGTTTTGTTTTTGTCATTGTGGGTTCGTTAAATTGGTATTAGTCATCCTTTAGCTCATGAATGCTAGATATTCAATTTGTGATCCGCTTAGAAATCATCTGGTTGCATTACACCCTTTTTTTGAAGTGTCGACATGCCTAATGAATAGTCTGAATATGACTAGTATACTCAGTTTAATATAGGTGACCCTGTATATCTGAGATGCATCTGTGATTGGTTCACATCTAGTAAACAGACTGTATGCATCCTTTATCTGTTTAAGTATTAGATGCCTCTGTATTAGTGTGTAAGTCCTCATAAAGTATCATGTATCCTGCCCTATCTATGACATTGCCTAAATGATGGCCGATAAGCATTATGTAATATGTTGAACCAATCGTGTCATGTTAAATTTTATGTCCCTGTTTGCACTTTTCTTGTCTCAAGTAGTGAGCATGTTGGGATGTAATCGACCTTAAAAGGTATTAAGCGAATAAAGCGGCCGTGAGCGATGCGAACATGTTTCATCTTGAACTGAGAAACGCTTTTGTATTATGTGGAGTCACATCCCCATTCTACTCAACCTCTCCCTATAGGACCTTAAATGTGCCATGTTAAGACTTTATTCTACCTATTGATTCAGGATATGTCAGCAACCATACACTCTTCGCCTCTTGCCTTCTTTTCTTCTTTCATGTTAACAAAATGTGTGTTTTGTTTATCCTAAGATAAATATCATAGTACTATTTAGAATCATATATGAATGTCACGTGTTCTGTGTATAACTGTACCTATACATATTTATATATATATTTCAGTTAAAAAAAAAATAGTGGGTGTTTGAATAGGGTCTCGTGTAGGATCTGTTACAAATGAACTGAACTGATTTCTTCCATAATTTATTTTTTAAGAATCTGAATATCTATCGTAGTTTGAATAGTAAGTTCAAAAGGTTTGATGTGTATTTCTTTTGTTTTGTCTAAACTAAATGTGTATGCTTGTTTGTGTATACTTTGAAGGCTTCGTTTCATGTGGTTGCTGTTTAAAAATAAGTTAAAGCGATTCTTTGGTTACAAATGTTAATATGCTAAACTCTTACTCCATCTTTAAAAAAAATAGTATACTATGACCTTTAAGACTAATAAATATTATGATCGTATATTAGAGATCTTTTCATGTCTTTAAGAAGTGTGTCTTACTGATTGTGTATACTTTTCAAGTTGCTGTGATGAGATCCAAAGTTGCGGTACTGATATACCTTTTATGTATATTTTCTTCATCTCACGGTCATATAGAATGTATGTGCCTTTAAATATTTTGATTAAACTTACAAATCATGTAAGATAGAACTTGAAAAAAAATAGGAAAACTTTTCTGAATGTAGATCATCTTCTGCATTATTCTTTCATGAATCCTTTTATCTAGTCTTTCTATTAGGAAAGATATATTTTGCATAAGTCGTTTCTAATCCTTATCTCTTCTTATAATTTTTTTGCATGAAATGCATCGGAGCAAAACGAAGAGTCTCATGGCGAGACTCATCTTGAGCTACTTCAAATGAAGGCCCGCATTTATGTACATCCACCTCGCATAGGAAAATTCCAAACCGCGGCGAAAGGACATCGCCATTATTCGAGTCATCCTTATTAATTCATATCCTTTCCCCATTTATTTGTTGTAATTACTCGTCTAACATTACTCTAACATTAATATATTTAGAATAGCCTAAGCTTTAAGTCGCTATTAAAAAATAGTTCAACACTAGAAATTTGCTTCTCATTAAGTTAATTATTCTAGCTTGCTTAACTTATTTTTGAACATCTAATCATGAGACTAATGCATTTTAAAAGAATTAATAACTCTTTCATTAATACTATATAATTTATTATCCACAGACTTTGCAAACAAAGGCCTACCTTTAATCACTAAGTCAACTTTGCACAGTTATATTTTTAGACTTCTCATGTATAACACTTTATATGATCTCTTTCGAAATTAACTTTATAAACAAACATTATAAACATTTTTTTTAGGAACGCATCCTTTTTTACTTTTTTTTTAATTTGTAGGCACCTCTTCACTTAAACTTTCCAAAATATGCATTGCTAGCATAAATAATTAACCCTAGGTTTGAACGGACAACCGCAAGTTAGCGGATCCTTTAGGGTGCCTAACCCCTTCCCTTTAGGATAATAAAGAACCCTTACCCAGAATCTCATTAAGTTTAGCAGACCATTAAATGGAGTTAATGTTTACTTTAAACTAGTTAACATTTAGGTGTCCTAATTCACCCAAATTAATTAGGTGGCGACTCCTAGCAACCCTTTCTAGCATTTAGCACCCTTTACTTTTAAAATAACCCTTTTTAAAACATTTTAACATTTCAACATTCCTTTAAACAATTAGCATTTTTTGTTATTTATTTTCTAACTATACTTATTAAGCAGGGTTCGCTAGAATAAAGTCGCGGTCGAAAAAGAGCGCGACATCGTGTACGCAGCAGAATTTGAAATTTTTGTGTTTCAAACTCAACAAACGACGAACTGTAGGATGATTATATAGTAATACAAAAACATGTAAATACATAACATGTATATAATCGTATTACTTCGATAGAACACTTACGTTTTGAAAACTCTAGAGTCTTTTAGTAATATTTGAGGGTGCGCTCGCAATTGATTCTCGACAACAAGTTTCAAGAACTCCGATATATACCTCTTTAAAACAGCTAGGAAATTCGGCAGAAGTTCAAGCTAGAGTTTAATTCCAGGTCTCTAAGACTTAGAAAAATATATGAATAATCTTATGTTGTTTTGAATAATGAATAGAAGCCCTCTCTTTATAATTGTGTTCTAGGTTTAAAACGCAACTAGGGTTTCTCGTGGACCAGGCCCAGAAAAGAGGCGCAATGGGTCAGTCAGACTGGCCCACTACTTTGGTCGCAGGCGTCGCGGCCCCATGGCACCGCGTCCCTATGTCCCAGGCGCCGCGACCCTCGACGTCTAGTATGGGATGCCGTCTCGTTTTCATTTTAATTAAATCCTAAATCCAATTTCGAGTTAATTAAATAATTATTATTCATTCAAATATCTCGATTATAAATCGAGCATTTATGTTCTCTCATTACATCCTTCGATCGAAGGAACAATTGACATAGTGTTACCCTACATGCCTTCACATATCGATACTAATCATATTAGTCTACACGAAACTCCTACGGCGCTGGAAGACGAACTCAATATGTGAGGTATATTTAAGCGAATCCGGTAAATCGAACCTCTATGTGGGAAGATAAAATCCTTTCATTCACGACGCACTCGATCAAGCTTAGGATTTGCCAAGTGTTTATCCAAATGGCTTGATCATTATATCTCATCTATATTGGTTGACAACAAGACCATATCCTAGATATGTCTATTGCGTTGGCCAACGACTTAGTCAACTTAATCTCACTGAGAAACTGAGTGCTCTCTCGAATATACATTCGAGGAATGAATCCTAATCTTGGCTCAACTACCACCTTTAATCCACATCGTAATGTACCAAATACAAGTCGTATCTCAACCTATAAGGCCTTTGAGCTTATGACATGATCAAAGTATATTACTCTGTAAACAATGTGCGTTTCGACCTCTAGTCTAAAGACTTTTATCTCCCACACGCTGATCATACTTTAGACATGTACAACAGACAGTATATCAACAGGGTATATCAATACTTCCAAAGTATCCATGTGTCCATCACGAGTAGTTGTTACTCGTAGCAGGTGAGACATACTACATCCTCTAAGGATGTAGTACAGACCACATGTCGACTTATCACATATCATCGATATCCCATTCTCGATGATCATTAGTCGAGACTATTTTAAGAGTTATGTTATAATATTAATATGTCACACTATTAATAACAACGTAATCTCTAGGGATGCATATTATAGAATCAACTAATAATTTAATAATTGCAAATGCCAAAATATTAATTTTCATTAATTTTAATAATAAAAATGTGTATAAAATACATTTTTCATAATAATAATTGTCTCTAAGACATACATATACTTTGAAATAGTCCATCAGAATAAAGTAAAATTGTATAATTCGTATATATGTGGTTTGTTTTCCTGGACCAATTTGTTTTGTGTGTGTAAAGGCTAGCTAGCACATGATAAATAAATGCTGTTGTTTTCATAATAATAATAATATTTGGCCGATATTCTTATTTATGCATTTTAAGAATGTCTACCAAATAATTTATTCCAACTTCACTTATAAAATTCTTCCAAATTTTCTAAACTGCTAGACTAGATCCATCCACTAAATTTTATGAAGCAGCTCAATTTTATAAAATTCTACTACTACAATCTCTAAACTGCTAGCTAGTTAGCTTAACTATTAGACAATTATCTTCCCAAGGGGTGGAGCTACGGCGCGAGGGGGTCGAATCCCCTTCACTGGAGATTATCAATATATACAAATTAATTCTTTTTATGTACAATTGGCATTGAGGATGCGTTTGGTTCGCGCAGGGTAAACAAAATGGAATCCGTAAGGGAATGGAAAGGAAATGAAATGAATTACCCTAATTATCCCTATATGTTTGGGTCTGTTTCAGAAATGGAATGGAAACAGGGTCCGAGGTCCGGGTAATGAATTGGGGAAAGGGAATGGAAATACTTAGGGAGAATCAATGTAAGGGAATGAAAAAAGAAAAGAAGGTAAAGAGAATGAAAAAATAGGCCAAACAAACAACTTCAAAGGAAATCAGGGATCCCTTACCCTGATTATATATATATATATATATATATTTTGAATTCTCAAAGTAATTTTTTTGGCTCGGTCACTGATACTTCATTCTGAATAAGTCTTTACTTGCAAAGTTGAGTTGGCTCCATTTCAAATTCTAGGAAGGAATAAACTTGAGCATACCTCAAATTGTTTGGTAATTGATAGTTTGAGGGGGGGGGAGGGGGAGAATACATTTAGAGAACGATGAAGGGAAAGGAAAAACTTGCTGTAGGATCTGAAAGAACATTTTCCCGTATTTATTCATCTAATATGGCAAGAATATATATATGTAATACAATAAATATGAAGAGTGATATTCTCCTTAATATCTTCCTATTTAATTACTTATTTAATTCTAATAATATCTCCTATTTAATTTTAGTAATATCTCCTATTTAATTCTTTTACAACCTACCATACTAGGATCTTTACATTAATAATATTATTAATAAGCATTAATAATATTTATTCTAACACTCATGATTGAAGTTGTTGGGCCGAATCTCGAGATCGTCCCAAATTCTTCAAATAAAATAAGCGGAAGCCCTTTTGTGAAGATATCGACGATTTGATGACGCGTTGGGACATGTAATACTCGCACTTGTCCGCGAGCCACTTTTTCACGGACAAAATAGATATCCAACTCAATATGTTTAATGCGTTGATGATGTATTGGATTTTCAGAGAGATATATCGCACTAATGTTGTCACAGTAAACCAAAGTAGCTTTCGGAATTGGGCAATGAAGCTCTAGTAAAAGATTCTGAATCCAGCATGAGTCAGACACAACATTGGCAACGACACGGTATTCAGCTTCAGCACTGGAGCGCGATACTGTGGGTTGCCGTTTGGAAGACCATGAAACCAAATTATCACCGAGGAAGACACAATATCCAGATGTGGAGCGTCTGGTGTCTGGACAGCCTGCATCTGTATAAGTAACAAGTTTGGAGATGCAAGATGGGTAAAGGTGTAATCCATATTCTTGAGTGCCTTTAATGTAGCGCACAATGCGTTTGAGGGCATGCATATGTTCTTCCATCGGATTATGCATGAATAGGCACACTTGTTGCACGGCATAGGTTATGTCTGGTCTGGTAAATGTGAGATATTGTAATGCGCCTGCTAGGCTGCGGTACAATGTTGGATCAGCATAGGGTTTGCTAGAGATGACACTTAATTTGGACTTTGTGTCTACCGGTGTCGCTGAAGGTTTGCAAGATGTCATTCCAGCTCGTTCCACGATCTCAGATGCATACTTCTTCTGTGAGAGAAAGAGCCCACCTGCATGTCGTGTCACAACAATTCCTAGAAAGAAGTGTAATGGACCAAGATCTTTCATAGCAAATTCTGAACCAAGCTGAGACATGATATTCTTGCGAAGGGATTCTGAAGAAGCTGTCAGAATAATATCATCCACATACAACAGAAGATAAGCGGTATGATTATCCTGATGATAGATAAAAAGTGAATTATCGGAACGGCTGTGTGAAAAACCCATTTGTGATACAAAATCTGCAAACCGCTGATACCAGGCCCTGGGTGCCTGTTTGAGACCATACAATGACTTGTTTAGTAGACATACATGATTTGGATATTTTGGATCTCTGTATCCCAATGGTTGATGCATGTAAACAATCTCATTTAGATGACCATGGAGGAAAACATTTTTGACATCCAACTGGTGAAGGGACCATCCTCTGGAGAGAGACAAGCTTAGCACTGTTCTGATAGTAGCTGGTTTGACCACTGGACTGAATGTATCCCCACAATCGATACCAACCTGCTGCGTCTTCCCATCACCTACAAGACGGGCCTTATGCCGCTCAAAAGAACCATCAGATTTTTCTTTATGACTAAAAATTCACATAGACCGAATTATATTAGCATTAGATGGACGAGGTACCAAATCTCATGTCCTATTTTTAATTATAGCATGATATTCATCATCCATAGCCATTTTCCAATTTGGGTCTTTTAGAGCAGTCACAGGATTACAAGGTAAATGTGATTTGGATACTTGGGTGTGAAGGTTGTATTTAGTGTTGGGTTTGACAATACCATGTTGACTACGGGTGACCGAACGCGTTGTTGGGCTAGTGTACTGGACGCCACTGGCCATAGGTGGTATTTGTAAAGCTGGGCCTGGATCAGTGGCTTGGGTCGAATTAGGAGGCAAATTGCCATTGGTTGGTCCGTGACTTGTTGGGCTCGGTATTGTGAAGGTACCGTGTCCAGTTGGGCCAGAATGAATATTGGTGTCCAAGACAGTGGGTTGGGCGTCATTTGGTAATGGGTGTGAAAAATTTTGCTCATTAGTTGTGGCATTGACCGAACTATGGAACAATGGTTGGGTGAAAATTGGGTGTATCCGGCATCCGTAAAACTCATATGTGGAGATCGTGACTCATGAATTTTTAAGCGGAATGAGTTTCATCAAAGATAACATGACAGCTAATAAAAATCCTATTGGAGGATAGATCATAGCATTTGTATCCCCTATGATGGGATGGGTATTCCAAAAAAATACATGGAGTAGATCTTGGTTGTAATTTATGGATGGTGGTTGATGGAAATAACGGATAACACAAGCAACCAAAGACCCGGAGATGAGAATATGTCGGTTCCTGAGGTAAAGTAATTGAAGGGTGTTTGGTGTGCGGTTTTTGTTTGGTATATTCAACAAATAAGTAGCCATCCGAAGTGCATGCCAAAAGGTAGGAGGAAGCGAGACATGAGCAAGGGATGTTACGATAATGTTATTTATGGTTCGTATTTTTCTTCCACTGTCCATTTTGTGAAGATGTGTAGGGCGTAGAAACGAAAATTCAAACCATTTGTTTTGCAGAAATCCCAAAATTGTCTATTGTCAAACTCCCGCCTGTTATCACATTGAATGTTTTTGATATCCCGTTCAAACTGTTTTTGGATGAATGCTCTAAAAATAAGGAATGTGAAAAAAACTTGGGATTTTTTTGAAATGGGAAATGTCCACAAAAATTTAGAGTAGTCATCTAAAACAAGCAAGTAATATCTATGCCCTGAAGAGCTCAAAACCGGGGATGTCCAAATATCACAATGTATAGTATCAAATGGCAGAAAAGTGCAATTAGAAGATGACTCAAATGGTAGTTGAATATGCTTACCCAAAGGACAAGATTGACACTTATTAAGAGTTCGTGTACATGAAATAGAATTATTGCGTTTGAGAGAGTTCAAAACAGACTCTCCCAGATGTCCCAAACGTTCATGCCACAAATTGGAATTAAAAACAGCAAAATTAAAATATTTCTTGTCCGGTTATAGTAGTGAAGTAACTGGATAAAGTTCTCCCTGGCTATCACATCTCATTAGCCGCGCCCCTGTCTGAAAATCATACACAGTAAAACCAAAAGGATCAAAAGCTACGGTAACCCCGTTATCTGTAGTAAACTTTCGAATGAAGATTAGGTTTTTGATTAATTGTGGTGCATGAATAACATTTTTCAAGGCTAATGGTGGATTTGGTTTGGACAATTTAGTAGACTCATACCCTTTTATTGGAATGGAATGACCATTTCCGACAGTTATGCCATTTGATTTGCTCAAATTAAAATAGGACGTAAGATTATCTTGGGATGACGTCATATGCGACGTAGCACCTGAGTCCATATACCAATTCGTGTCTGGTGGATTAAGTCCGAGTGTGTGCATGGCATGTTCAATGTCCGTCGGTTGGCCCACTGTTGAGTGGGCCTCATTCCACACTTGAGGCCCAGAAGATGTTGATGTCCCGCCGCCAGTCGGGAAAGAACGTTGGGCGCTCAATTGGCCGCTGTGCCCGGAAAAACGTTGGCCCGCCAGTGAAGCAACTCCCATCCTCGCTGTTGGGCTTGTTGAAATTCGGCCCAGCAGTGGGCTGGGCATATCCAGCAAAGGCATTTGCAGAAGACCTCATGGGCTGTTGAGGTGCTGGGTAGTTAAATGTGTAATTGGGCCTGGCCCAGTTGGTTGTAGGGTAAGGACAAGGGGGTCCAGCCCAATTCCATTGTGGCCAGGCCCACTGTGGTTGCTGTTGGTAGTGTCCACCACTGCCACTCCTGCCGCCAGCCCTGCCGCCATATCCGCCGCCGCCGCCGCCGTCGGAACCACCGCCACCGAAGAAATTCCGATTGTTCCCGTTTCTGTTGCGGTTTACACCTTTTTTATTCCCATGCCGTCCTTTTTTACCCTGGTTATTTCCATCATTGGTGACCATCTACGCCGATTCAGTTGTGTTAGCAACCTTTTTAGAGAAGTCTTGTTCTTCTAGGATTAACATAGATCTTGCTTTGTAGAATAATGGAAGCGGGTTACTTTGACGGATAACGGTGGCAACTCCGCTATATGCCTCTGTCAATCCGGCAACAAGTTGTAGAACCAAACGATTGTCGGAGACGGGAGAACCAACATTTTTAATTGATCCGCCAACACTTTGAGGCGTTGACAATAAGCGGAGGCATTAGAAAAATCCTCCATATCAACACTGGAGAACTCTTGTTCCAAAGCAACTGCCCGGGAGCTTTGATTATCATAAAAAATGTCCCGTAATCGATTCCAAGCATCAATTGCTTTAGAATCTGTTTCCATGATCATGTGCAACAAATCAGTGGAAATTATTGAATATATTCAACCAAGAACAGTGGCATCTAGGACATCCCACAATTCTTTGTCTTCATCCGATGCCAAAACTTTTTCTTTGTCTTTTTCCGGGGAAATGATGTGGTGAAGAACCCGGTGAGAACGACAACATATTTTGAAAAGTTCCGCCCAAGAAGCATACTACACATTCTCCATTTGTAAAGTTATGGGGACATGAGTTTTGATATTAGATACTGTGAGAGCGGGGTGATAAAATGATTTGGATTCAGACATGTTGATGATAGTTGGATAGATGATCAATGGAAAAACACAATGAAAAAAAAAATCAAGAAGATTTCGGCTATGGAGGATGAACCGGAAAAAAAATTGAAAAGGAACTTTTTTTGGTATTTAGGAAGATGGATCTTTTTCCTTAAGCTTTGATACCATGAAAGAACATTTTCCCGTCTTTATTCATCTAATATGGCAAGAATATATACATGTAATACAATAAATATGAAGAGTGATATTTTCCTTAATATCTTCCTATTTAATTACTTATTTAATTCTAATAATATCTCCTATTTAATTCTAGTAATATCTCTTATTTAATTCTTTTACAACCTACCATACTAGGATGGTTACATTAATAATATTATTAATAAGCATTAATAATATATATTCTAACAGGATCGACAACACGAAGTCATAATGATTACCATTGTTCATCAAATTTACCATCAAGAATAAACATGCCAGGGATTTTATTCCAAATAAGTAGTTTAATATTCATAGTTGCTTTTGTTAATTAATCTGAGGATGATACATTGGAAAGTAAGGAAAATACAATGCATACAAAAGCCAAACATACAAACTCATTTTGCTTAGTAGCTGTAGCTTAACAACTTTAACGACTAAAGCAGCAAGCATGATCTTGGTACTGCCATAGTGTAGCCACGAAGCTACGTGATATATCATCGCCCATTGCCGTCACCACCGGATCCACTCCCAACACCAACACCATGTGCAGTTCCACCACCAACACCAACTCCTATACCAATTCCAATTCCTCCACCATGTCCACCACCACCTCCTATTCCTTTTCCTCCTCCTAATCCTCCCCGGCTCCACCACCTACTCCTCCACCTGCACCAAAACCGCTACCATGACCTGATCTTCCTCCTACTCCACCACCGTCTCCAAATCCGCCTCCTCCTCCTACTCCTCCAGCAGCCCCACCTCCAACTCCACCACCAGCACCAAATCCACCACCATGATCCTTCTCCAAGACCACCGCCTCCTCCTCCATCACACCGCCTCCTCCTCCAATGCCACCACCTACTCCACCTCCGGCTCCAAATCGTCCATCATGTCCGGAACCACCTCCGATACCTCCTCCACCTCCTCCACCTCCGTCTCCACCAGCTCCACCACCAGGCCCGCCTCCAGCACCACCTCCTCCTGCTCCGAATCCACCACCATGACCTGACCCTCCACCGACACCTCCTCCTCCACCGCAACCAAAGCCACCACCTCCACCACTAACACCGCCACCAGCTCCACCACCAACTCCTCCGCCTTCACCTAGTCCGCCTCCACCTCCTGCTCCTCCCCCGAGACCTCCTCCTCCACCTAGTCCACCTCCACCACCCGTTCCTCCCCCTATACCTCCTCCTCCACCAGCTCCGCCTCCAAACCTCCTCCGGCACCTCTACCACCACCAAAACCTGGACTACGTCCACCTCGTTCGCTATATCCCCTACGTCCATGATGCGCGGTAAGATGCACACACTTTAAACGCAAGTGCACGTTATCGTGATAAGTAATATAGTCTTAGTAAGACCGAATATCGTCCACAAGGATTAGGGTTCAATTACCAACTATCTATTTTCTAGTATCTATTTGGTGAATTTATGATTGATTTGTTGTTTATAACTACGAATTATGCAAGCTATTTAACTATAAAGATTTACTTCAGTGATGATGAGAATAGGGCTTCCATGTATCCTTACTATCCGCTTATGCTACTTACTAATGCATTAACTTATGGTATTCTTCTTTAGGAGAAAATAGGTTTACGAAATCATTTTATACTCCCGTTAGGGTTATATAAACACTCAACCCCAGTATCGCACCTTACCTACTTTTCGGTGATAAGGATAACTTTATAGGAGGATTAAGAACAAAAACCTAGTTGACCGTCACGCACAATGCGCAAAATTAGGGTTGTTAAGCCTCTCATCAACGCTACATAAATAATTGAGGTATTTTCATCCCCAATCCAAGAATGTCTACCCAACTTACAGCATATTCACAATCCCCCCTTTTCAGAATCTGATTAGAAATCATATAGTGATAATTAGTTGTCAATTAATTACCAAGAATTCAACTCAATTATTGGATAGATCTCACAATAAGAAAAATAACCATAAGCATGCATTAATTTATAACATAAGTTTCTAGAAATTCAACATGGAAAGCCCTATAAGAGAATTAGTTCCTAGCCATAAATATGACAAGAACTAATTCAAAGTTCATCATAAAAACTGAAATAAAGTAAAGAAAAAGGAAAAGAAATTACTAAACTAATGGTATCCAATCTCCAAGCCAAAGTCTTGAGTTGTGCAAGAAGGAGAACCCTTAAAAACTGCCTAGGGTTCTCCTTTTATAGTGAACCGCCTCACTCTTTTCCTTCGTGCTCGACGATTTTCGTCAAAGACCTAATTTTCCGCGTCGGCCATGCCATCTCGCGGCGGAAGTTCGCAATCCGTTCGTTTTGGCGCGCGACCACGATATCTGCTGTTCGAGGCGCCGCGTACAGATCTTCTGTAGCTCTCTGATGTTTAGCGCCGCGCCGCTTTTGCTCGAGGCGCCGCGACGAGTCTTCCTCGACTTCGATAGTGCAGGCGCCCCGCTGAGGCCTTTGGTCTTGATTTTTCTCGTTCGCCACTTTCTGCTTTCCAGCCTGCATCTCCTCTTTGCCTCTTTTTGCTCTTTTCCGCCATTTGGCCATTTTAACCACTTTGACTCAAAAGAAAGAAAAATTATCCTAATACGACACTTATATGTGCAAAATGGGACAAAAGACTAACTAAATCGACTCAAGGTGTATATAAAATACACCGATCAAATACCCCCAAACTTAACCTTTGCTCGCCCTCGAGCAAAGATAGAAAGAAATAAAATAAAAGACTCAAATGAACGAAAAATAAAAGACTCACTGCCATTGATCACTTTTGCTGCATTAGTGTTAACTAGAAAAACATGAAGGTTAGCAAAATAATATGCAGGAACATATAGCATGAAATTTCGGCACACTAAACACATGAAGCTAAATATTTCGCAAACTCATATTCATCATGCTTAATGGAAGTCAATATACTAAACCATGCATATAAATTCAAGAATTCCTATGGCATGCTTATTTGTTATTCTCCACTAATTCTGGATATGCATAAAAGAGATCTTCAGGACTTTTAAGGGTTGTAATGTAGGCTTAGGTATAGGTAGGTAAAAATAGGCAATTTAGGCTCATTTCGTGTACCATAAGCTCTTTTGCTTTCAAGATTTCCTTTTCTTTTTTTTTGTTCTTTTCTTCATTTCGATTCTATTTTTCCCTCTTTTGTTTTGGGAGAGTGAAGTATATAATGACAAGCACCCCAAACTTAGGCTTTGCCTATTTCTTATTACTTTTGTATTAAAGCAATGGACTTATTCACTCTTTTTGTCTCTTTTTTTAACACAATGTATTCCACTATTTCATATTTTCACTTATGGTACAATTTGTGGGAATATAGGGTGTCAAATAAGAAGTTTCAAATTTAGGCTCAATGGGGCTGACTAGGGATATTTTTAAAGTACGGGATAGAAAAGAATGGTAAGAGAATTGGCTATCAAAGAAATGCCTGAGTCATCTCCCTAACATGCATATCCTAACTATTTCGCCTCAAATAGCAAGCAATCATAACACATAAGCATTTATCATTTAGTATGCGTAATTCAAGCAAGAAACTCCAAATAGACAGATTCTATGAGTTTTTGACATATCTAACCTAAGTGTTTAGATTCCGTTACATTATTTCACCTTACTTCACTAGGTGTTTCTAGCAACTACAGCAATTATGATCTTTGACAGACAATTATGACTCAAAAAGAAAAAAAATTGGTGACTCAAAATAAATATAAAAACAATCAAAAAGACTTAAGTAAAACATAACATGACACATAAAGAAAACAAAACATAAATAAAACACCCCCAAACTTAAATCACACATTGTCCCCAATGTGTGTAGACTCAAAGACAGTAAAAGAAATAAGACACTTACAAACTTTGGCTAAAATGGTGGTGGTGGCGGTGGATAATGCATCGACCATTGGTTGAACAAGGAACTCAACTCGTTGATTTGTTGCCTTGTTTCGTCGCCCTTGTACCATCGTGTCCAAGGTCCGCATCATCCTCATCCGATTTGGATACAATTGCTCCATTGTGGGCGCTGGAGGTTCTGCTCGTAGTTGGCTGGCTAGGTCTCGCCTCATATGAGCCCCTATTTCAGCTCATCTTCGCCCATGGCGGCCTCTGCTGGGTTGTACTCTCCGGGCTGGGGCTTGGGTCTGGGAAAGAGTGCACTATCCCATGGACACGGCAATTGGTTTCTCTGGAGTGTCGCTGGTAGTTTTGGGACCGCACTCACGTGACATAGCTTGGTGATAATCGAGCCATGTCCTAATCCGCTGTTGTTACCAACTGCTGATTTCCTCAATGCTCTGCACTATTTCTTTCCCACATCAATCGCCAACCCCTCATAATTCCATATATCGCTTTAATCTATCCTCCGCACTCGGTGAAGCGTGGATGGAATCACGCGCGCCGATGAAATATAGCCAACCTTTGGCTACTTTGTTGAATTGGCACTGCTCGTTTTGACCCATTTCTTCCAATATCAAAACAGCCCCATGGTAGCTCACGCCAGTCTGCATTCTCGATGTGGTCAATGCTTAGACCATGTTCTAAAGTGATTTCAATCACTTCTTTCTTCAACATCAACTGCTTTTCAATTGTATATTTATATCCTCTGCACACAGCACATAACGCCCTTACAAAGCATCCCCTTTCCACCTTCTCGGAAAATTGGCATAAAATTCACGCACATTGTTGTTTACTGGTGCTATCTTCTCCGGATTCACAAATTTCCTCCAATCCCTTAACTCAATCATCGCCCGAATGGGCTCATAAACATCTTCTTCCCCAGATGACTCCCTCTGGTAGTCCATTCCCCATTCTGGTATTAAGGGTCAGTATCGCTTTTGTATCTTTGGTAGGCTTGGTAGCTCACAAACCTATTTTCATCGTATTGTGGGGTTGGGGTAGATGTGGAGCCTCGTCTTTTCCTGGTGGCCATGGTTAAAACAGTTTCTGGAGTTTATAATTTTTGTGGCACAAATGTTTCCTACACAATTGACAACTAGCAGCGAACACAACACCCCCAAACTTCAACTTTTCTACCCAATACCCACACTCCTTTTTTACTATTTTCTCTAAACTTCACAATCAACTTTTCAGTACCCAATTACTTCAACTACAATACTCCTTCGAACTACTACCTCCTGTGACTTCAGTAAAGGATTTCAAGAACAAAAAAAGATTACCTTTTTATGAGAAGCTTCAAGCTTGTTCTTGTTTCAATTGGTGGTTTGAGGCTATGGAATGGAGCTTTGTTGGTTGAGATGGCTAAGGGTTTTTGGGAATTTAAGAGTTTAGGTTGTGGTTGGGTTGGATTTGTGAGGATTTGTGGGCAAATCCGGAATTTCGTGGGTTTTGGAGAGGAAGTTTAGGTTTTGAATTTGGAATTGGGAAAAATCTTATTTTGGGCGTTTAAAGTTCGATTCAGCGCCGCTTTGGCGCGCGGTGCCCAAACTCTGCGCTCGCTTCGACTTTCTGACCTGACACGGGCGCGCGGTGCCTAAATTTGGCAAATTTTTCGAATTTTGGCGCACGCTTCCCTGGCGCCGCGACGCTTAAACTGCGCTGTTCGTTCTTTTCGCGCGACCACTGCTCTAAGGCTTTCCCGCTGAAATTACGCTTTTCTTGATTTTACGCCTTATTTATTTCCTATCACAACACAAACACAAGAACCCAAGACCGTGAGATTGTTCTAGAAAAAATAAAATAAACTAAAGACAGAAATTAAAATAACATAATTGAAAACGTTGGGTCGCCTCCCAACAAGCGCTGTTTTTAACGTCTTTTAGCCGGACGCAGTTAACCGGTACAAGTGCTCATTGGACCCTTCTGCGAACTACTTGCCATTCGCAGATTTATTGCTATAGGTCTCAATTTCCCTATAACTATTTGCTCAACCAAGAACCTTAAACATACAATTATCCTCAAGTACACAAGCAGGACTTGTCTTTTATGCTTTTATAACGTAGGAATCCGTGAAATTCTCTACATCTCTCAACTCTGCTGGTATGGGCTTCCTAATGGGGATCAGTGATGGCTAGTGGTGGTTCTTCAGTAATAAGAAAAAGGATTTCACGAGTCCAAGGTAAATAATTGATCTGCAATCTTTTCCTTTTCTACACCCACTATCTCACCGCATTCCTTAATAGTTGGGTTTGGTTCGTGCTCTCAAATTGCATTGTTAAAAATGACCGAGTTCTCCTATTTGCGCTTTATGGCCAATCTCATTTCGTCCATGAACTGAGCTTGAGATTTAGTGAGGCTGAGTATGACTTCTCGCAATTCCTCCCTCTCTTCCTCAATGGTGGAGCTCGATCATATTGACAGCAGTAATCCATATCTTCAGAATCCCTGAGATGCATCAAAACCAACAAAGGATCACGACAATCTTGTTTTCACACAAAAAATACATAAAACAAAAAAGATTAGAAAAACTATACATAAAACCCAAATTAGAAATTAAAAATAGATCAATTTGATATTGAACTATGCCTAATCCGACGGCGCCAAAAACTTGATGCGGTAAGATGCACACACTTTAAACGCAAGTGCACGTTATCGTGACAAGTAATATAGTCTTAGTAAGACCGAATATCGTCCACAAGGATTAGGGTTCAATTACCAACTATCTATTTTCTAGTATCTATTTGGTGAATTTATGATTGATTTGTTGTTTATAACTACGAATTATGCAAGCTATTTAACTATAAAGATTTACTTCAGTAATGATGAGAATAGGGCTTCCATGTATCCTTACTATCCGCTTATGCTACTTACTAATGCATTAACTTATGGTATTCTTCTTTAGGAGAAAGCAGGTTTACGAAATCGTTTTATACTCCCGTTAGGGTTATATAAACACTCAACCCCAGTATCGCACCTTACCTACCTTTCGGTGATAAGGATAACTTTATAGGAGGATTAAGAACAAAAACTTAGTTGACTGTCACGCACAATGCGCAAAATTAGGGTTGTTAAGCCTCTCATCAACGCTACATAAATAATTGAGGTATTTTCATCCTCAATCCAAGAATGTCTACCCAACTTACAGCATATTCACAATCCCCCCTTTTCAGAATCTGATTAGAAATCATATAGTGATAATTAGTTGTCAATTAATTACCAAGAATTCAACTCAATTATTGGATAGATCTCACAATAAGAAAAATAACCATAAGCATGCATTAATTTATAACATAAGTTTCTAGCAATTCAACATGGAAAGCCCTATAAGAGAATTAGTTCCTAGCCATAAATATGATAAGAACTAATTCAAAGTTCATCATAAAAACTGAAATAAAGTAAAGAAAAAGGAAAAGAAATTACTAAACTAATGGTATCCAATCTCCAAGCCAAAGTCTTGAGTCATGTAGAAGGAGAACCCTTAAAAGCGCCTAGGGTTCTCCTTTTATAGCGTAAAACCGCCTCCTCTTTTCCTTGACCCAAATTTTCGTCAAAGACCTAATTTTTCCGCGTACGCCATGCGGGCACGGAAGTTCTGCAATCGCGGGTGTTTTGACGCGCTGTAATCGCCGGGTGTTTTGACGCCGCGCCACGATATCTGTATCTTCTGTAGCTTCTCGGATGTTTAGCGCCGCGTCGCTATTGTCGAGGCGCCGCGCAGTCTTCGACCTCTACGGATAGTGGCGCTACCGCTGATGCATGAGGCAGCCGCACCTGGTCTTGATTTTTCCTCGTTCGCCACTTTCTCTGTTTCCCCCCGCATCTCCTCTTTTGCCATCTTTTTGCTCTTTTTCCGCCATTTGGCCATTTTAACCACTTTGACTCAAAAGAAAGAAAAACTATCCTAATACGACACTTATATGTGCAAAATGGGACAAAAGACTAACTAAAACTGACTCAAAAGGTGTATATAAAATACACCGATCAGTCCACCACAACCTCTCCTACCATATCCGCAGCCATTATCATCGACACACACTTACTAAATTGGGTGCAAGTGCACTCACTTTTTTTTTATCACCTTGTAAAACGACGTCCGTTTTACAAGGTGACCCACCTATCATTTTTAACGTGACCCACCTATAGTGTTTGATTGACTGAAATGCATGGCAAAAATAGTGTTGGATAGTGTTACTGATTTGTAAACTTTATTAAATTTGGGCATCCGGATGATTTGTAAACTTTATTAAATGTGTGCATTCATTTTGAAAATTCTCTGCGTCCGTCACTGATTATCATTACCCCAACTCGCCTCTTCAAGCTTGTCATCACCAAATGCGATGGCACTCAGTTCCAAGAAAATGCTCAAGATAAGAAGTAACCCTACAACCCACTTGTGAGAAGAAGAACCCATGACTCTGATCAAAAAGGGTCTCAGATATATTATAATTACTTGTGCTCTCCTCACTCAGAGTTTGTGAACTTATATAGGCTTACTCGATCAGCCAAGTTGACAAGTTTGGGATATTATTAGTCAGTTGAAGCCATTTAATGTCAACAATGTGCATAACGCTGCATATATGGTTTATTAGACGCGTTTGAACCGTTGGGGAACTGGCGGGAACACTAAATGAACCAATAGAATTAGTCAAAAGGATTACATTGCCATATAGACTATCTCCAGTACGTACCGTCTTTATTTCTTGAATATAAGTTTTATACACCCGTGGTGTAAATGATTAGTTCACTATTGGATCATTCAAAGAGTAAGCTTTATTTAAATGTAAAATCTGAAACTTGAAAATAATAAAATATTACCTGCTACAATACGTGAAAATGACATAAACATTATTTACACTTCAATGTATACTCAATATTTGAACTTTTAGGCTCGTTTGGTAATAGAGATAAGGGATATTTATTATTTAATCTTGAGATTAAATTTAAAATGAATTTATCCCTTATTTGGTTGAGATTAAATCGCACTATAATTAATTCCAAGATTAGTTATCCCGAAATTATAAGGTTATTTGTAATCCTAATGAAAAAATGAAATAATTAATCTCTAAATAACTTATTCCAGGATAACTTGTCTCAACCAAACAAACCCTTATTTCTTTAGATCGACTCCGTCAACTCTGATCCAGCAGTACTACCAACACACCCGCAAATATTAATGTTGCCATTGTGTAATGGCATGGCAAATGGGCCATCCGTCTTTATTATACGTCTATTCTTTAAAGGAACGCTTGGATTATCATTCCTTTTTGTAATATATTTAGACAAGATTAACTTCGAATATTACTGTTTTTTTCATCAACAAGGCCTAGGAAGTTTCTGAAATAATCTCTTAGTTATTCTTATTAATGAAAGACATATATATACAAGTTACACTAGAAAGATCCTCTTTCTATTCTACTTAAAAATCTCTATTCTATTTTAATACTAATTTTACATTATGATAATATTATACTATTAATTAAGGTACAAACTTAAGTCTAATATTCACCAAATATACAAGGAAAAGGGAAGGGCCCCCACGGTAGCCCCACTGCTCAACTTCAGTGGACTGCTGGCCCATATACTTTAACACACCCATGATATAGCGTGACGATCTTCGACTTGAGATCGTCTCTAAAATCTTCAAAAGGATCGAGGAAGACCGCGTAAAGATGTCTGCAATTTGATATCTTGAAGGGACATGACAGACGCGTACTTTTCCTTTAGCTACTTTCTCTCGAACAAAGTGAATATCCATTTCTATGTGTTTAGTACGCTGGTGACTGAACTGGATTATCAGAAAGGTAGATGACACTTATATTATCACAATACACCAAGGTAGCCTTCTCAAGATTCTTATCTAAAACAAATAAAATTGATGACCATGGATGACCAAGACGAGCATGCCACAAGGAAGGAGCAAGAGCTGCAAAAGTGGATGAAATAGCTTGACGCGAGATGCTGAGACTTGGTGCGATTAGATAAAGATCACCCCTACTGTTACACATCATGAGATGACTCCCTGTCTTGAAATCCTTCACAAAAAACCCAAACAGATCAAAATTAATAGAAACCCAATTATATGTGGTGAATTTATGGACATACATCAAATTTTTAATCAATTTAGGGGCATGCAGGGTATTTTTCAAGACAAGTGCTGGATGAGGAGGGGACACAGTTTTATTACCATAACCCTTTATTGGAATAGAACTGCTATTACCAACAGTTATACCACGATTAGTGCTCAAATTGGAATAAGACGAGAGAGTACCTTGGTCAGATGTCATGTGGGTAGTGGCGCCGATGTCCATGTACCAATTAGGGTCTGGTTGAGTCAAGTCAAGCGTGTGCATCACTGCTTCAATGTCGGCCTGAGTGGGTCCCACTGCGTGGTGGGCCTGAGGGGGGAGAGGCCCAAGTATACTGGACTGTTGGTGCTTCCCATACGTCTGATGCAAACACCGAGTCGACTCGTGAAGCCGGACCACGACGCCAGACTTGGGCCGACATCGAGGCGTCAGCGGTGCCAGCCGCGGTCTTTGTGGCGCCGGGACCCACCGCCATCGCTCGGGGGCCCCTGTGGGCTCTAGAACTGCTGCTGCTGATGGTTGCCTCCGTTGTTGCCACCACGATTCTTGCCATTATTCTTCGGATTTTGGCCCTTCTTACCACCCCCATTGTTGTGATTTTGGGTCACGTTGGCTGAATTGGAAGGAGAAAAAATGGAAGCAGTCATCATGATGACAGGGTTGGCCCCAATCACCACTTTCTTAGCCAATACGGCTTCTTCCAAAGTAAGCATAGAACAGGCTTGATAAAATCCTGGCATGGGGTTACTCTGACGAATAACCGAAGCAACACCGCTATAGGCCTCTGACAGGGCAACAATCATCTGAAGAACTAGAAAACTATTAGAAATAGGAGAACCCACGTTGCTGAGTTGGTCTGCCAAGTCCTTGAGGCGTTTGCAATAAGAAGAAACGTTTTGAAAACTCGCCATAGCCACCTGTGAGAATTCCTGCTCAAGGATAACAATTCGAGAATGACTGTTATCTTGGAATATGTCTCGCAATCGATCCCACACCGTCATATCTGTAGAGTTGGGTTTCATAATCGTCTGTAAAATATTCAAGGAGATAGTGACATAAATCCACTGAAAAACCTTGGCATCAAGCATGACCCATAATTCTGGATCTGCTTCTTTAGTGGGCACAACCGCCGTAGAAGTAAACGCCTCATCACCCTCATTTGGAGGAGTTGGAGGAATGATGTGGTGGAGGACTTTATGTGCTAAAGTATGAATCTTAAATAATTCTGCCCATGTCCCATATTGGACGTTTTCTAGGTAAAAAACGATAGGAATGACGCTCTTGATGTTAGAAACAGTGAGGGCAGGATGAAAATTGTTCTTATCAGCCATAGGAAATAGAACAACAAGATTCAGAAAAAAAATATGAAGGAGGAGGGCTCGGATTTCTGGAAAGAAAACGAGAGGTTGGGTGAGGGATGTTCACGATATTTGGAGAAGAAAGTAAGAAGCGGAAGCAAGGAAAAAAACCTAGACTCTTGATACCATGAAAGAAATAATCCCTTGATTATTCTTATTAATGAAAGACATATATATACAAGTTACACTAGGAAGATCGTCTTCCTATTCTACCTAGAAATCCCTATTTAATTTGAAGACTAATTTTATAATTATAGTAATATTACACTACTAATTAAGGTACAAATCTAAGTTTAATATTCACCAAATATATAAGGGAAAGGGAAGAGCCCCACGGTGGCCCCACTGCTGTGAAACTTCTGTGGACTGTACTGGCCCATATACTTTAACAGTTTCACTTAAAAGTACTCATTCCATCAAATTTGGGTGTTCAATAGCGTTAATTAATTTGGTTGAATAATAAGGTGTATAAGTATTAATGTCAATTTTAATTACTAATGTATTTTATATTTAGTAACTCTTTAATTCAAACATCATACCTGACATATTTAAGATCATAAGATAAAGACAGTTGGTACATTACACTATCTTTTGTTTAAAATCACAAGACTCAAAAATGTCATTTACTTCGTGTCTAATCAGATTAAAACACGTAAATTGAAATGATAGAGTATTGTTTAAATGGGAGTAAGTAAATGCAAAAAAAAATAAAAAATTGACCAATTGAAAAAGTTGCATATTACGTAATTATTTTAGATAAAAGTAGGTCCTAACATATCACTTCGGAGAAAGTGAATCCCTAATTTAAAATATCCACATTAGAAAGTTGGATCCAGTTAGTCGTGGTTCATAACAAGGTTTTGCTAATATATGGTATTTTTTTGTGCTTCTAATTACATGAAGTGACATCATGTTCACACCTATTTAAAGTTCATATGGCATCACCAATCTCCCAATCGATCGATCTCTATTTTTCTCGAATAAGAATCTTTAGTTCGTTATTTCTCCAGCTAAAAAGTCAGAATCAACACCAAATTAACTCAAGAGACAAGTAGAGCCAAAGTGAAACTTAAACTGACAATCAAGTCTTGTTTTGGATAGTTAATTTGGAATAGAGGGACTATTAACAAAAATGTACTACTCCCATTGTTCTTGTTTACTTATCAATTTGTCATGTTGCCTTTTACACACTTCTTAAAAAAATAGTAGCGAAATAAAAGTAAAAAGAACAATAATATAAAGAGGAATAGCAATTAACAATGGAAATAAGACTGTAAGAAATATTCTTTTTTAATTATTTCATTAATGATTCACACTATATATAGTAGTATAAAAATATTTACCTTGCTACAAACTAGGTAACTAATCAATTCTAATTACAAGAGAAATCTAATTCTACATAATATAAGAGATATACAATTATAAATGCAATCTAATTATATTACACCCCCGCAGCCGAAGCAGGAGGTCGACGTATGCTGAGACTGTCCCGAAAGTCTTCAAATAAAATCAGCGGAAGACCTTTTGTAAAGATGTCGGCAATCTGATAACGTGACGGGACATGTAAGACACGTACTTGTCCACGAGCAACCTTTTCGCGAACAAAGTGAATATGCAGCTCAATATGTTTAGTGTGTTGGTGGTGAACCGAATTACCTGAGAGATAAATAGCACTAACATTATCACAATAAACCAATATCGCATTCAAAACCGGACAGTGAAGCTCTAAAAGAAGGTTCTGTAGCCAACAAGATTGAGACACCACATTGACAACTCTTCGGTTTTCTACTTAGGCACTGGATATGGATAAGGTTGCTTGCCGTTTTGAGGACCAAGAGACCAAATTATTAGCAAGAAATACATAATAACCAGACATGGAGCGTTTGATATCTGGATAACCACCCCAATCGACATTTGTATATGAAATAAGAGTGGTTGTCAAAGACGAATATAAATGCAAGCCATGATCGAGAGTACCCTGAATATAACACATAATGCGTTTGAGAGCATGCATGTGATTCTCCATCGGGTTATGCATGAATAGACAAACTTGTAGTACAACATAAGAGATGTTTGGCCTCGTAAAAGTGAGATATTGCAGGACCCTTGCAAGGCTGCGATAATGTGATAGATCGACATATGACTTGTTGGAAGAAGCACTCAACTTTTGTTTAGTGTCAACCGGAGTGGCAGACAACCTACACGATGACATGCTACTCATTCAACAATCTCTGCTGCATACTTTCTTTGGGATAAAAATAAACCACATGCATGATGTGTCACAGCTATCCCCAAGAAGTAACTCAGTAGCCCTAGATATTTCATTGCAAACTTAGAGTCAAGCAGTGACATGATAGAATTGCGAAGAGCATCAGATGAGGCAGTTAAGATAATATCATCCACATATAAACAAATGTAAGCAATATGATTACCCTGACGGTAGTGAATAGAGAATGATCACACCTGCTATTAGAAAACCCAATATGTGAAACGTAATCTGCAAATCTATTGTACCGGACCCTCAGAGCTTGTTTGAGCCCATATAATGATTTCTTCAGCAGGCGCACATGATTAGGATAACTATAGTCTCTGTACCCCATGGGTCGATACATGTATGCTATTTCATTGAGGTCTCTATGCAGGAAGACATTTTTGACATCAAGCTGATGAAACGACCATGCCTTCAAAAGAGCTAGACTGAGGATCGTCCTAATAGTTTTCGGTTTGACCACCAGACTAAAAGTTTCACCACGATCCATACCAATCTATTGAGTCTTCTCATCATCTACAAGACGGGCTTTGTGCCTCTCAAAAGTGTCATCAGTTTTTTCTTTATAACTAAAAATCCACATAGACCAAATCACATTAACATCAAGGGGGCGGGGCACCAAATCTCACGTCCTATTATTAATAAGAGCATTAGATTCATTATCCATAGCCATTTTCCAATTCGGGTTATTAAGGGCAACCACAAAATTACGAGGCAACTGTGACTTGGAAACATAGGTGTGAAGACCATATTTTTTGTTTAGCTTAAAAATTTTATGTTGACTACGAGTGACAGGTTGTTGGGCTGAAATTGGATTTGGGCGGTAGCGAAGGGCGGTGTGTGATGGTGATAGTGGCGGGTGTCGAGCGATGGTCTTGTGGGCAGTGGCTGCTCGAGCCCGACGGTGGGTCGAGACCCAGCATACTTTAAAAAAAATATACGGAGTTGACCGGGGTTGAAGTTTATTAATGATAGTAGAAGGAAAGAGAGGATAACATAAACACTCAAAAACCCATAAATGAGAATATGAAGGGTCCCTTAGGTATAAAATTTTGAGTTGGGATTGGTAGGCTACTTGTTTGTTCGGAAGTATGTTTAACAGATAAGTTGTCATTTGTAATGCATGATTCCAAAAGAATGGTGGTAGAGTGGCATGTTCAATTAAGGTTCTAACAATATTGTTAATGGTTCGAATTTTTCTTTCTGTTTCTCCATTTTGAGATGATGTATGTGGAAACGAGAGACAAAATGACAAACCATTAGTTTTGCAAAAATTCCAAAAAGATCCATTATCAAATTCTCTATCATTATCACACTGAATATTTTTAATGTCCCGTTCAAATTGAGTGAAGATGTATGCTCTAAAGGATAGAAATGTGGAAAAAACTTGCGACTTTAGACAAAGTAAACGTCTAATTAGAGTAATCATCTAACAACAGATGGCCCGAAGAGCTCAAAACGGGAGATGTCCAAATATCACTGTGAATAATATCAAAGGGCATAACAGTACGAGAATTCGACGAAACAAAAAGCAACTTAACATGTTTCCAAGAGAACAAGAGCGACAAACATGAGAACTATGAGGTCTAGTACCTTACATAAAAAGTTAAAACTCATCACAAATTAATGCTACCACAAGGCAAAAAACTAAATTTTATATTAAGCAACGGGAAATCAATCAATTAGTAAAGCCATAAGAAAGAAATATAGGAAGACAAAGTGTTGATGTTGGATAGGATGTTGTGACATCATCTGGGAAAGCTCAGGACAACATCTTCAGGATGTTGCCTGTGATGTTGTGACAACACTTCTGACAACATCTCTGTAACGATTTTGCCTATTCTTCCGGCCAAAACAGGATGTGTTACTGTGAGTAACAAATGACCTAGGAAAACTTATAATGTTGTTGTGTTTAAAACGTGGTAAAAGAAACAGTCAAAGACTTGGAGGAGAAGCAGTGTGAAGACCAAGTCCAAGACGCTGAGATTTTTTCAGGAGAAAGAATCGGTCCAAGCAGCTGCCTTCTTTTACTCAACCTCCGCAACCAATCAGTGAGGATTTAAAGGAAAGCTATACACTATAAATAGAGGGGAGCTTCAGAGTATCGATATCCAGATTTGAGGGAGAAGAATTTTCAAGAGAGATCTCGGATTTTACCTTAGAAAACTAGATCAACACACCTAGTCTAAAGTAGTATAACAACATCTAGTCCCACATTACAATTAATAACTTTATTCTAGATTAAGCTTACTGTTCAAGCGATTGTAATGGAGATGTTGTATTTATCTTTTTAGACTTTTTAACTTTAGGCGAAGTCATCTGTGGCTTTATTTTTTGTAATTTTTTTTTGTTTGTATTGCTCAATTTGTAAAAATAAATTCATTTGTAATTGTATATAATATATACAATTCTTTGGTCATTGACTATCAAGGAATATATTAATATATACCCTTGAAAATATAAACTTTGTGTTTCTTTAATTTTTCCGCTGCATTTACTCTATAAAGGTTTCTACTGTTTTATCACAATGTTGTCTCAGATGTTGACACACCATTGAAGACAACATCCAATGACTGTTTTTGTTGTTCTAGTTTTTACGATTTTAATCTTACGCATATTTACTTATCCGTAGCCCCGAGACCTAACAAGTGGTATCAAAGCATGCACTTGATACAATAAGTGTTTGATTCTGAACATTACGGCTGTGGACGCAACTTTACAAAATGTTGGTAGACTTCTAATACTTGACGGAACTAACTATGCTTATTGGAAAATTTGACTACGTTCGCACATCAGATCTATTGATGTTCGAGCATGGAGATCAGTTTTCGAAGGCTATGTGATCCCCAAGTACCCAGCAGATGAGGATATTGATATACTCACTAAACCCGAATGGACAGTGGAAGAGATCAACAGTGTGGGCTTTAATGAAAAGACCCTAAATACGATTTTTGGATAGGTAGATATCTATATGTTCAAACTTATCCAAAATTGTACAACGGCCAAGGATGCTTGAAAAACCTTACAAACTCATTGTGAGGGTACTTCAAGTGTTCGACGTACAAAGCTTCTCATAATCTTGAGTCAATACGAACGCTTAAGGATGGAAGAATCTGATGACATAAAATACTATTTTGAAAAGTTGATTGACATTGCTAATCAGTGTCAAGTTCTTGGATCTCCATTAACCAACATGCACTGTGGATAAAGCTCTCAGATCTCTTCCTGAAAGATTCAATACTAAGATTTGTGCTATTGAAGAGGCCCATAATCTTGCTACTATGGATCTTTATGTCTTGATGAGCATTTTTCAGACATATGAGATGAACATGAAGAGCCAAAGAGATCTGTACAAAGACAAGACTTTGGCACTCCAAGGACAAACCTCGGAATCTGAATTGGAAAACGAGGAAGAAAACCTGTAGGAACTGGGAAGTGATGCAATTGTTGCCTTACTCACTTGTCGATTCAATTCGATGGTGAGAAAGATCAACACTGATAGCAATAAAGCCAAATATAAACAGCATCAGAACCCACTCTTCAATAAGCAGCCGAACAGATCACCTTCTGAGCAAAGATATCACAATCCATTGAGAAAATCTAACTCTGACGGTACCAATTACAATCCCAAACAACTCGAGGGAGTGCAGTGTCATGCTTGCTCCGATTTGGGACACTACGCTAATGAGTGTGCAAACACCCTTAGAAAAATTGGTAAGGTTATGTGGGTAACCCTCAGTGATGATGAGAACGAAGAGGAGGAAGGAGATCAAGAAGAAGAACCAGAGGCAATGTTGGCAGCCATGTTCGAACACTCACTGTCCGACGATGAAGATATTATTGACAATGTTGCGACAATATCAAGAATAACATCGGAATCCACATCTGGATTGTCTGCACCATCATAGAGGTATGTATACTTTGATTATTCTAATGTAAATTGTTTTAGTGGATTTATTTCTTCATCTGAGGCTGTAAATTTGGATCTAGTTGACTCCAAAGATAAAATTATAAAGGAATTACAAAGTCTTTGTAAAGCCTTAATCACTAAATCTGAGCAACTAGACTCAAAAGTAAAATTATTGGCTCTTGAGAATAGCAATCTGAAAGACACAATCAACCGATTAGAGGTGACACTTACCAAGAAGGATCTAGAATTTGGTAAGATTCGTGCACGATTTAACACAACTGAGACCACGTTTCAAAGGTTCAACATGGGAACTTCCAAACTGGATGAAATACTGAACTTCAGAAATCCTACAAGGACTGGGCTTGGTTAGCAATCTCCTAGCAAAACCAATACTTTCAGAATCCATAGTCAAACTGAGAGGATAAAATTTGTCAAAGAAAATGCGAGTAACTCTCAGATCACTATGATTGGATCGAAGTTTGTATGTAGCTTCTGTAAAAAGTCAGGACATCTTATGCCCTACTGCTACAAACTTCAAAATTCTGCATTCAGACTATTGCCTAAAATATCATCAGCAATGTTGCCCAACATCACTGACAACATTCAAAGCAACCAGGCTAATAGTAGAAGGAAGAAAAGTTTTGAAAATGAATGGGTACCCAAACTGAATCTGAGATGTAATGTGTGCATAACTGCCTTGCGTACCAACATTACAGGTTCTTGATACTTCGATAGTGGCTGCTCACGTCATATGACAGGTACCAAAAGTCTTTTGAAGGAGTATGGAGCATTCAATGGTTAGAGGAGGAAGTAAGAGTAAGATTATTGGTAGAAAAACTCTTAATATTCCAAATGTACCAGCCTTGAAGAATGTGCTTCATATAGAAGGTTTAGTTGCTAATCTTCTTAGCATAAGCCAACTATGTGATGATGATCTCGAGGTGAAATTCAACAAGCTTGGATGCATGGTTACAGATTCTGCAAAAAAATATGTCATGTCAGGAACCCGAACAGAAGATAACTGATATCTAGTAGGTAGACAAGAGTGTTTTGCAACTATGCAAAGGTAGGTGACTTGACACTTTGGCATCAGAAGTTGGGACATGTCAACTACGACACCTTGGAGAAACTGATCTCATTTGAAGCTATCAGAGGCATTTCCATACTGGATCCAAAAGATAAAATAATGTGTGAAGATTGCTTGAAGGGAAAGCAGACCCGAGTCTCTCATAATGTTGTCCAACATGATTGACAATATGCAGGTACGTCTCATTGTTTCCAATTGTTGCATATGAATCTTATGGGTCCAATTGAGGTAGATAGCCTAGGAGGGATGAGATACTCTTATGTGATTGTTGATGATTTTTCTAGATTTACTTGGATCTATTTTGCAAAGGAAAAATCACAAACCTTTGAGATGTTTAGAGCACTTTACTCTAGAATCAGGAATCTATTTTGTTCTTCGATTTTCAGAATTAGATCTGATCATGAAAATAAATTTGAAAATCAAACCTTTGCAAAATTTTGTGAATAGAAAGGCATATTCCATGAATTTTGGCACCAAAAACACCTCAACAAAATGGGGTTGCCTAGAGAAAGAACAGAACTTTACAAGAAATGGCAAGAGTGATGTTGAGTTCTAAGCATTTATCAAAGAGGTTTTGGGCAGAAGCCTTGAACATAACATGTCACGTAAGTAATAGAATTTATCTAAGACCAGGGACCAAGATGACACCCTATGAGTTGTTAAATGGAGAGAAACCTACAGTGGGGTACTTTCATGTCTTTGGGTGTGTGTGCTATATTCTGAATGACATGGATAAACTGGCTAAATTTGACTCTAAGAGTAATAAGGGGATATTCGTCGGCTACTCTCAGAACAACCATGCTTATCGAATATACAATCTTCAGACAAAGACCATCCAGAAGTCTGTTAATGTTATTTTTGATGACTTGCTGGATATATCTGGTAGATCTTTATAAAATAACATTGTGGTTGCAGTTGAAGGGAAGCAACTCACTGAAGCAACAGATGTTGTCCCAAATGTTTTCTCAACATCAGAAGACACATTTGAACCTCAAAGAGAGAACACATACGACGAAGTCGATGAGGAGTCTGCTACTGAACTGAATGATCAAGTGATAGGGGGAGTTTTTCAGCAGAGGCGAACAAGAGAGAAAGAGCCAGTGAACTACCGAGAAATGGTAAGGTATGTGTGTATATCCACCATATACCAACAGGGAAGCATTGAAAGATAATTTTTGGATACAAGTCATGCAAGAAGAGCTTGAACAGTTTACCCGAAATGAGGTTTGGGATTTGGTACCATGACCTAACAACACAAATGTTATTAGGACCAAGTGGATGTTCAAAAACAAATCAGATGAGTTAGGGAAAATTGTTAACAAAACTCGACTTGTTGCTCAAGGATATACATAAGTAGACAGTATCGACTATGACGGGACCTTCGCACTTGTGGCTAGACTTGAGTCAATAAGATTGCTTCTTGCTATTGCTTGCTACTTGAAAATTACCTTGCACCAAATGGACGTTAAAGGTGTCTTTCTCAATGGATACTTAGACAAAGAAGTATATGTTGAACAACCAAAGGGATTTGAGGATCCTCACCATCCACATCATGTGTACAACCTCAAGAAAGCTTTGTATGGTCTGAAACAAGCACCTCGTGCATGGTATGGTCGTTTGACTAACTTCCTTATTGATTTTGGTTTTATCCGTAGAGAAGCTGACATAACTTTATTCATTAAAAGACACGAAGTAGATGTAATAATAGCTCAAATCTATGTTAATGATATTGTCTTTGGCTCGACTACAGAATCTTTCTTGAAGTCGTTTGTCGAAGCGATGTCGACAACATTTGAGATGAGCATGATTGGAGAACTAACATTTTTCTTAGGCTTGCAGATTAAACAGAATGAAGAAGGGATCTTTATATCTCAAAGCAAGTACACCAAGAATCTTGTTAGGAAATTTGGTCTGAAAAATGCTAAACACATGAAGACTTCAATGGGCTCTACGCAACAGGTATGTAAAGACGGTGTTGGACAAGATGTTGACCCAACATTGTACCGATCTATGATAGGTAAGATTTTATACCTTACTGTCAGTCACCCTGATATCATGTTTAGTGTGTGTGTTTGCGCAAGGTTCCAAGCCAGTCCCAATGTATCTCATCTTAATGTCGTGAAACGTATCATTCGATATGTTGCCGGTACAAGTGACTTGGGAATTTGGTACTCCAAAGACACTAATCCTAATCTAATAGGATATAGTGACTCGGATTGAGCCGGTGATGAAGATGATATAAAAAGCACTAGTGGTGGGTGTTTTTATCTTAGCAATAATCTAGTTTTATGGTACAGTCGTAAACAAAATTGTGTGTCACTCTCGTCTGCCGAATCCGAATATGTGTGTTACATCTCGTAGTTTTAAGGCGATAATTAAGAACGTAATTAAGAAAGTAATATTTGAATATTGAAAAGAAAGTACATTTATATATGCTAATCCGAAAGTTAGTATACAAAAGATGTGATCCCGGAATAATTTTGGATGCAACAAATGTGGTTGGACTAAGTGTCGTGTAAAGATTTGAATATTGAAAATAAAGTACATTTATATATGCTAATCCTAAAGTTAGTATACAAAAGATGTGATCCCGGAATAATTTTGGATGCAACAAATGTGGTATGGACTAAGTGTCGTGTATTATAAAAAAATAGGACATGGAATTTTCAAGTTTAAGTAAGATAAGTTATGTGGGAGATTTAAGTATTAATTGTGGGGTTATTTTTTTAGTGGAGATGGTAATAAGTGGATTTGGGGGAACTTGTGCCAAGCATGCAAGACTTTTATTTGGCCCTTATACCAATATATCTCTCCTCCCATTCTTTTTTTTAGTCCAGCAAGCAAGATGGTAAACATAAAATAAAAAAGCAGAAAGATAAATGATACTCCTCCCCCCCCCCCCCCATTTTCGAAAATCAGCCCCCACTTCTCTCCTTCTCTCCCAAAACAGATTATACCCCATCTCCACAACTAAATTATAGAGCAAACTAACTCTTTTTCCAAGATTAAACTTCTCAAATAAGTTCTAAGTCAAGGTAACACTCCAAACAGTGGGGAATTCGGCAATCTGGACTGAAGCATAGCCAAGAAATTGTGGCTTTGAAGATGAACATTTTGGAAGAGAAACATGTAAGGAAGATAGAGTTAAACTTGTAGAATACATGTATGTCTTTCTAAGTTGAAAAAATGGTGAAAATGGTGCAAAAGGAAATGGAGCAGTGACTGATTTTCAGGGACTGTTTTGCGCTTAAGATTAAGGTAAGAATTTTTCTTTTTATAGAGTATTTGAAAGATTAAATGATGTTATAGTTAAGGGATAAACTCATGTTAATGGAGAATTGGAAGTAAGAGATTGCATGTGATTGTTATTGATGTTGCCGAATTGGGGACTGTTTTCGATACATTTGGATTTGAGTGTTGTTGTTGTTATCCTTGTCACTAATTGCATGTTAAAATTGAAGGAAATCTTTACATTTAAAGTTGTATTTGGTTACATGAAAGTATTGAAATATGAAATTAGATTTCAAGAAGTTATAAGAAGAGTTGTGGTATTATGTTGTTAGGACCGAAACTGTCCAGAAATCGTAGGGGTTGTTTTGTTAAGATTATAATGCTGGAAATTAAGTTATAAACATGTATATACGTTGTGGTAATTACTAGTACATGTCTTAAAGAAATTAAAGTGTAGAAATGTGTTACTTATATTCTTGTTATTGTTGGTATATGGACTGTTTTAGGGGCTGTTTTGATATGGATTAAGATGATGGATTAACATGAGAAATAGGTTTATAAATCACCTTGGTTGTTGTAGTTGTTGTCTACCACGAACGTAAAGAAAAGGAATGGATTATGATGGCATATATGGAGTATTTTGGATTGATTTGGTTATAACTTTAAGTTGCATCTTGTTATTGGTATTGTTGGCTTTGTTTGTAAGTTGTGGATGTGCATATAAATAGGGGAACTGCTATCCGAGTTTTTATAGAAAAGAGAGTCGTCATTCGATATAAAGTATGCTAGTAATCTTAGAATTGACGGACGTATTACCATAATTATAGGTTGAAGTGCTAGACGAGACATATTCTAATATTGAGTTGGTTAGTTCGACTAAAAGGTATGTGAAACTATTCTTTCTTTCTTTTGGCATGATTTATATAAATGAGTGTACGACGAATGTACATAATTCTATTGAATCCTAATTCTTAATGATATATGATATGATAGTGCCTTGATTTTCTAAAATAATAGTTATTCTATTTATTTCATTGAGAGTCAAATGATGATTTAATTTGTATAAAGTTACTCATGATACTCTATTCGTGCGGATATGACTATATGATTTTACCGAGTCCCGGGCCGGGTATGTACATATATGATGATTTCACACCGAGTTCCATAATGGGTCGGGTACGGTATGTATATGATTCACACTGAGACCCTCACTAGGGGGCCGGGTACGGTATATTTATGTACATGATTTCATTCACACCGAGACCCTCACTACTGGGCTGGTACGGTATATATATGTATATGACTCATATTTTTATAAGGCACAGTTGACTCTCATTTTATAAGGCACAGTCGTATTGATATTTGGATTATTATATTTGTCTCCTGACATCTCTTGGCCAGTTATGATCTTATTTACAGTACTTCATATTTTTCATACTCAGTACATTATTTCATCACGATACCACTTTTCCTGGGGCCATTTCATGCCCGATGCAGTACTCAGTTTGGTGATCCTCCAGCCTAGGATTCCTATTCAGCTGTTGGAGAGCTCCATTGATTCGGAGCTTAGTCATTTTCGTACAGAACCTTATTTTTTATTTATGCATATTCCGGGGCACGACGGGGCCCTGTCCCGTCATATTTCATTATCGTACTCTTAAAGGTCTGTAGACAGTTGTGGGTTGTGTATGCGTGATGCAAGACATGTGTCAGTTGATGTTTATCTTGGATAGTCTCATGTATAGAGGCAGCCTTGTCGGCTTGTCTATGTTGTTATGTTGAATTGTTGTGACTCCTCAGGAGACAGGTCCCTTTGATATATAACGTTATGAGTCAACAGCTTATTTTCACGAGATGTATATATTATTCTTGGCATCAGTCAGATTATACGTTACAGGTCAGTATAAGGGTGTTCAATTAGGGCATCGAGTCGCGTCCCATCGGGTCGGGTTGTGATATTTAGTGGTATCAGAGCAGTTCGTCCTCGGAATATCTACAGACCGTGTCTAGTAGAGTCTTGCGTATTGGTATGTTGTGCACCATACTTTTACGCAGGAAGCTGCCAGACATCTAGGATTGGTTTCTATTCTTTCATCTCGTAGATCATGCAATAGAGCTATGTTATTAGGATGATCCCTCTCTGATGGATTATTGTGTTTACAACTATACCTCTGAAGAAAGCGACAACCGCGTAGAAGGGCAAATCAGTAGCAGGAGCTACTATCCAGACCCGGAGGGTTACCAGGTCCCGTACCCAGTCTATGCTTGAGACTGTACCCCAGTCGATGAGTTCTGCTACATCGCCACCTCCAGAGGCTCCAGTTCAGGGGGCAACATCATCATTAGCTCCTGAGGCCCCAGTATCTGAGCCTCCAGCTCCTCATCCAGGGGAAGAGGAAAGAGCCATGAGAGATGCGATCGCTGCGACCAAATTAGTGGCGAGCGGACTCGTGAGCGAGGACTTGGAGGTTGTGATGATCCGATAGTTTGAGGGTTCATAACTTTTTGAGTTGTAATCCTCACGAGTTTTTGGTCAAAGCCGAGGATGACCCGCGAGAGTTTATCAAGCGATCGGCGTACATTGAGGGTGATCAAGGCTTCGGAGACGGAGTCTGTTGAGTTGGCTTCATATTGGATGCGGGATGTAGTGATTAATTGGTATGAGTCTTGGGAGTTATCTAGAGGCGAGGGTGCTCCTCCAGCTGTATGGGATGAGTTTACAGAGGCATTTCTTGGCCAATTTCTGCCTCCAGAGATGAGACGAGCTAGAGTCGATAGATTCTTACAGTTGAGGCAGGGTGGCAGGAGCGTTCGAGAGTATAGTCTGGAGTTTGATTCGTTGGCCAGATATGCGCCTACTATCGTAGCTGATATGGCGGATAGAGTGCATTGATATGTGATGGGACTAGACCGCTATTTGATTGACGGTTGTATGGTGGTGATCTTCAGCCAGTATGGATATTGCCCGAGTATAGGCATATGCACAGGGGATAGAGGACCGGCATAGAGGGCGTCAGCCAGATAGAGATCACGACAGGGGCCATTATAAGAGGGCTAGGTCGGCGGGGTATTTCGGTGAGTCTCGAGGCGGGCAGCCTAACAGCATGTCAGATATTCCTCCCAGCCAGCACAGAGTGCACCTACATAGTTCGCAGTAGCGGTTTGGCCGATAGGGTATTCGGGAGGCGGCGAGTTCGTGGCTTAGTCGCGAGTTGCGGGGGTTCTAGTCAGTCGAGGCCGTCTTTGCCTCGATGTTCTCGGTGTGGTAGGTCCCATTTTGGGAAATGTCGTTTTGATACAGGTGTTTGTTATTCTTGCGGCCGCCAAGGCCATATGATGAGAGATTGTCCTTCCAGAAGTGGTACAGGGGGTATGGCTCAGCCTACTGGATCAGTTACTGGTTCATCATCTCCTATAGCTATGCGCCCCACAGGGCAGGGTGTTCAGATGCCAGCAGGCCGTGGTAGGGGTCGTAGTGGAGTTTCTAGTTCTGGCGGTCCCTCGCACCGCATATATGCCTTGGCTAGTAGGCATGATCAGGAGGCGTCGCCAGATGTGGTTACAAGTATATTATCAATCTTTTTCCGAGATGTATATGCATTGATAGATCCAGGTTCTACTTTATCATATATATCCCCCTTTGTTTCTAGTTGTATCGGAATAGAACATGAGTCGATAGAATCATTTGAGGTAGCTACACTAGTAGGAGATTCGGTCATAGCTAAGCGGGTATATAGAAATTGCTCGGTGGTTATTTATAGTCGCCATACCATGGCAGATATGATAGAGTTAGACATGATCGAGTTTGATGTTATTATAGGTATGGATTAGTTGGCTTCTTATTATGCTAACGTTGATTGTAGAGAGAAGATGGTTTGATTTCAATTTCCAGGCGAACCAGTTATAGAATGGAGAGGAAATACAGCATCCGAGGGGTAAGTTTATTTCATACCTCAAGGCAAGGAAGATGGTCAGAAAGGGTTGTATTTATCATTTAGCTCGGGTGCATGATACGGAAGAAGAGGTACCGGCTCTTCAGTCAGTTTCGGTAGTTAGTGAATTCTCAGATGTATTCCCAGATGACCTTCCAGGTCTTCCTCTAGAACGGGAGATAGAGTTCACTATAGATGTATTGCCAGGTACCCAACCCATATCCATTCCTCCTTATAGAATGGTACCTGCAGAGCTGAAGGAGTTAAAGGAGCAGTTGAGGGACTTGTTAGAAAAAAGGCTTAATCAGGCCTAGTACATCACCTTGGGGGAAACCGGTGCTATTTGTGAGAAATAAGGATGGGTTGCTGCAGATGTGTATTGTTTATAGGCAGCTGAATAAGGTAACAATAAATAATATGTATCCCCTCCCCAGGATTGATGATTTATTTGACCAGTTGCAGGGTGCTAAGTGTTTTTCGAAGATAGACTTGCGGTCAGGTTACCACCAGGTACGAGTAAGGGAGACAAATATCCCTAAGACATCGTTCAGGACCCGATACGGATATTATGAGTTCAGAGTGATGTCTTTTGGGCTGACTAATGCTCCAGGAGTGTTTATGAATTTGATGAACCGGGTGTTCAAGCCATACTTGGATATGTTTGTCATTGTATTCATTGATGATATCCTAGTTTATTCACGTTCAGAAGAGGAGCATGCAGACCATTTGAGGACAGTACTTAGGGTGCTCCAGCACCATAAGTTGTATGCCAAGTTCTCTAAGTGTTAATTCTGGTTGACTTCAATGGCATTCTTGGGGTATATCATTGAAGCTGATGGTATTCAGATAGATACACAGAAGATTGAGGCGGTTAAGACTTGGCCCATGACTACGACACCTACTAAGGTACATAGTTTTCTGGGTTAGTAGGGTATTACAGGAGGTTTGTAGAGAAGTTTGCCTCGATTTCAGCACCTTTAACAAGGCTAACCCAGAAGGCAGCTAAGTTTCATTGGACTGACGCTTGTGAACAAAACTTCCAGTTGTTGAAAGACAAGTTGACTACGACTCCAGTTCTAACTCTTTCTGAGGGACTAGATGGGTATGCTATTTATTGTGATGCTTCAGGTGTTGGATTAGGTTGTGTGCTGATGCAGCATGGTAGGGTCATAGCTTATGGCTCCCGCCAACTCAGGAAGTACGAGAAGAATTATCCTACTCATGATTTGGAGTTAGCAGCGGTGATTCATGCTTTGAAAATATGGAGACAATATTTGTATGGAGTTCATGTTGATATTTATATGGATCACAAGAGTCTCCAATATATCTTTAAGCAGAAAGAGCTGAACTTACGGCAAAGACAATGGATAGAGTTGCTAAAGGATTATGATGTTGATATCTTGTACCATCCAGGAAAAGAAAATGTCATAGCAGATGCTCTTAGCCGTAGATCTATGGGTAGCTTGACGTATGTGCATCCATACAGAAAGGAGATGGTTCGTGAGATTCACCAGTTAGCCAGCTTTGGAGTCCGTTTGGTTGATTCTGGAGATAGTGACGTTGTTGTTCGAGGAGTTGCTGAGTCCTCTATCATAGAAGAGGTAAAGAGACATCAGTATGAGGACCCTATTCTGGCACATCATAGAGATATAGTTCTCCGAAAGGAGAATACCCTATTTGAGGTTGCACCTGATGGGGTATTACAGTATGGCAGCAGATTATGTGTACCTAATGTTGCAAGGCTATGACGACAGGTTATGGGAGAGGCGCATTATGCCCATTATTTTGTTCATCCAGGGTCAACGAAGATGTATCATGACCTCATATGTTTATATTGGTGAGATGACATGAAAAGGGACATAGCGGAGTTTGTTGCTCAGTGCCCGAATTGTCAACATGTTAAGGTCGAGCATCAGAAGTCTGGTGGTTTATTGCAGGAGATGGAGATCCCAACTTGGAAATGGAAGGTGATTAATATGGACTTCATTACAGGCTTACCTCGCACTCAACAGAAGTATGACTCCATATGGGTTATTGTAGATAGGCTGACGAAATCAGCCCATTTTCTTCCAGTCAGGACTACCTATTCAGCAGAAAATTATGCGAGACTATACATCAGGGAGATAGTGAGACTTCATGGGGTTCCCACATTTATTATATCGAACAGAGGAGATTAGTTTACATCTAACTTTTGGAGGTCTTTCCAAAAGGGATTGGGGACGCAGGTGAGTCTTAGCACATCATTTCATCCTCAGACTGATGGGCAGGTTGAGCATACTATTCAAACACTTGAGGATATGTTGAGAGCCTGTATTATTAACTTCAAAGGTAGCTGGGATGATCATTTACCACTTGTTGAGTTTGCGTACAATAATAACTATCATTCCAGTATTCAGATGGCACCGTATGAGGCCTTATATGGGAGGAAGTGCAGGTCACCTATCAGTTGGTTCAATGTAGGTGAGACTAAGTTAATAGGCCCATACATGATTCAGCAAGTTGTTGATAAGGTGAATCTTATTCAGGAGAGATTATTAGCAGCCCAGAGTCGACAAAAGTCATATGCAGATAATCGGCGTCAACACTTAGAGTTTCAGGTTGGCTATTGGGTATTCCTGAAGGTGTCACCCAAGAAGGATGTGATGAGATTCGACAAGAAGGGGAAGCTTAGCCCGGGGTACATTGGACCTTTTCAGATTTTCGTAGGATAGACAAGGTTGCCCGTGAGTTGGACCTTCCATCTGATTTGGAAGCGGTACATCCGATCTTTCATATATCGTTGCTGCGTAAGTGTGTTGGTGATCCTTCTAGAATATTCTCGGTTGATGATGTCGAGGTGACAGAGGAGTTATCTTACGAGGAGAGCCCCATAGTTATACTTGATCGCCAGGTCAGAAGGTTGCGTACTAATGACGTGTCTTCTGTGAAAGTATTGTGGCAGAATAATAATAGGGAAGAGATGACTTGGGAAGCAGAAGACGAAATGAATAAAAAGTATCCTCACATGTTCCCTATGCCTATAAGTAATTCCATCCCTTACTTGATTATATTGATTGATGAATAAGACTATGTGTTATATTGTGGCCCTGTAAGGCATCTTTGGGTTTGCTGAATATAGGTTGGTAAGTGTATTTATAAAGGAGACTCTGCCGAAATTTTTCTAGTATGAGACCTATGATGAACATTCGAGGAAGAATGTTTCTAAGGGGGGGAAGGATGTTACACCTCGTAGTTTTAAAGCGATAATTAAGAACGTAATTAAGGAAGTAAGATTTGAATATTGGAAATAAAGTACATTTATATATGTTAATCCGAAAGTTAGTATACAAAGGATGTGATCCCGGAATAATTTTGGATACAACAAATGTGGTATGGGCTAAGTGTCGTGTATTATTAAAAAAAATAGGACATGGAATTTTCAAGTTTAAGTAAGATAAGTTATTTGGGAGATTTAAGTATTAACTGTGGGGTTATTTTTTTAGTGGAGATGATAATAAGTGGATTTGGGGGAACTTGTGCCAAGCATGCAAGACTTTTATTTAGCCCTTATACCAATATATCTCTCCTCTCATTCCTCCCCCTCCCCCCCCCCCCCCTCACCATTTTTGAAAATCAGCCCCCACACCCCCCATATTCTCTCTTTCTCTCTCAAAACAGATTATACCCCATCTCCATAGCTAAATTATAGAGCAAACTAACTTCTTTTCCAAGATTAAACTTCTCAAATAAGTTCTAAGCCAAAGTAACACTCCAAACAGTGGGGAATTCGGCAATCTGGACCAAAGCATAGCCAAGAAATTGTGGCTTTGAAGATGAACATTTTGGAAGAGAAACATGTAAGGAAGATAGAGTTAAACTTGTAGAATACATGCATGTCTTTCTAAGTTGAAGAAATGGTGAAAATGGTGAAAAAGGAAATGGAGCAGTGACCGATTTTCAGGGAATGTTTTGGGCTAAAAATTAAGGTAAGATCTTTTTATAGAGTATTTGGAATATTAAATGATGTTGTAGTTAAGGGATAAACCCATGTTAAAGAAGAATTGGAAATAAGAGATTGCATGTGATTGTTGTTGATGTTGTTGAGCCGATTGGAATTGATATTGCCGAATTGGGGACTCTTTTCGATACATTGGATTTGAGTGTTGTTGTTGTTATCCTTGTCACTAATTGCATGTTAAAATTGAAGGAAATCTTGACATTTAAAGTTGTATTTGGTTACATGAAAGTATTGAAATATGAAATTAGATTTTAAGAAGTTGTAAGAAGAGTTGTGGTATTATGTTGTTAGGACCGAATCTGTCCAGAAATCGTGAGCCCCGTTATGGTGTTTTAGGGGCTGTTTTGTTAAGATTATAAAGATGGAAATTAAGTTATGAACATGTAAATACGTTGTGGTAATTACTAGTACATGTCTTAAAGAAATTAAAGTGTAGAAATGTGTTACTTTATATTCTTGTTATTGTTGGTATATGGACTGTTTTAGGGGATGTTTTGATATGGATTAAGAGGATGGATTAACATGAGAAATAGGTTTATAAATCACCTTGGTTGTTGTAGTTGTTGTCTACCATGAACGTAAAGAAAATGAATAGATTGTGATGGCATATATGGAGTATTTTGGATTGATTTGATTATATCTTTAAGTTGCATCTTGTTATTGGTATTGTTGGCTTTGTTTGTAAGTTGTGGATGTGCATATAAATAGGGGAAATGCTGTCCGAATTTTTATAGAAAATAGAGTCGTCATTCGATATAAAGTATGCTAGTAATCTTAGAATTGACGGACGTATTACCATAATTATAGGTTGAAGTGCTAGACGAGACGTATTCTAATATTGAGTTGGTTAGTTCGACTAAAAGGTATGTGAAACTATCCTTTCTTTCTTTTGGCATGATTTATATAAATTAGTGTACGACGGATGTACATAATTCTATTGAATCCTAATTCTTAATGATACATGATATGATAGTGCCTTGATTTTCTAAAGTAATAGTTATTCTATTTATTCCATTGCGACAATGTGGCAGCCGAAAGTTGTTGTGCTCAACTGATTTGGTTACGACATATGCTTGATGACTATGAAATTTCTAACAACTCCATGATTTTGTACTGTTATAATTTGAGTGCTATTAATATTTTCGAAAACCCTGTTCATTCACGTACAAAACACATAGAGATAATACATCATTTTTTAAGAGACTTGGTGGAAAAACAGCTAGTTCAAATCTAACATGTTGATACTCTTTCTCAACTAGCTGGCATTTTTACCAAACCCCTAGATCATGAGAGATTTTCGAGCCTGAAAAAATATCTTGGTCTCTGTTTTCTTTGAAAATAAGACAGGCTAGGTAGATGTCCGAAATATTGTCCTATCAGGATATGTGTTGTAATAATGTTGCCATGTTTTTCAAAAGAATCAAGCATGACTTCACAAGGACAAGATTTAAATGTGATATTGTTCTCTGCGATAATATATATATAAATCAATTATGTATATCATAAAAAGGTAGTGTCATAAGAAGGCAAGGCCTCTACTAAAGATTTGATTGTATACAAAAAGAGCAAAGCTCTAAGATTGGTATCGTTCCTATTCTATAGGAGTACCATGTGCTTCAAGAAGGTTGAAAATTCCTTAATATTTTTTTATGTATCTGTATGTGTTCAATAAAGTTGATTAAGAACAATGGTAAAATGTCACATTAGTCCAGCGATCAGTCTCATAGGGAACATATACAGAATAATCATTTGCCAAATCAGAAAATCCTTGGAGTCTCATAATGCTTGTTGAACTTTGAAATGTTGCCAACATCATTCACAATATCGTTCTCCAGTACATTGATCAATCTTGTTTTTCTTATTTTATTCTGGGCTGTGGTATGTAACATGTCCCTCTAAATAACGAAAATCCAAAAATTCAGGAGGACCGTTTCTTTTTAAAATTTTAATGATGTTTTGTGCTATGTAAAATCTTTTGTTTTAGGTATGTGAAGAGTTTCAATTATTCTGTACTACCTAAATTTAAGGAAAAGAGTTTGTGTGTAATTAAATGTTACCATGATGAAAACCCCCAATTGTGTCTTGGACTTGTCACATCAATCAGCCACCTATCAATCTATCAAATGGAAGCCCAAACACCATCACATTTTCAAAGCCAAATTTGCTCAAGCATGCCTAACTCGTCAAAATTCCCTCCCATGTCTATATCCCCAAAATCCACATACACCAAATAATAATCTCCAATGTCGACGAGCCCATCAAACATCAATAAGGTGTACAAGCATTACACTTCCATCAATGATTTGAAGCCGATAGAGGAGGACTGCACACAAGCTATGATCCTGCTTGGTTCGGAAGAACCACTACATGTGAGCTATCCTGGTAACTTTGGAAACCCCATCGATGTTGAAACAACATCAGATTTTTCGAACATTGCTTAGCGACAGTCAACATCGACAATGCCGATAAGAAGATCAAAAAGGATTTTCGAAACCAATTCGGAGACAACCAGCCTACAAAAAGATTCAGGGAAAAGTCGACTTTCCTTATTGATATTACCATTAGAAGTGGCACTAACTCTGATTTCAGTATGCCCAATTCCTCCAAGACTCCATCCGCTTCCACTCCACAAGATGTAACTGAAAAGGAGGAAGAAGAAGAGGAAATGTCAAACGACATTCCCCAAAGGAACTTCATTCCAAAGAGGGTCCGCAGAACATTTTGGAATTTTACACCAAATATTGCCTCAACATCAAGGGCAACTGGTGATGCAAATGACCCTGATTATGTTGCCTCAACATCCGAGGCAACACCAACACCCACCTCATCAAAATAGGAGAATACAGAATCTGAAACAGATTCTGAGGTAATGTCTTACTCCCCTATGTTCCAAAATAAAGCATGCTCTGGTAGATGGAATTGGTTTAAGAATAGAGGAGTTAGAGGAGAAAAAGTGATAGACTTGTCTTCATTTTCTTAATATGGTTTAATTGATTTTTTTGAGCAGTCGTAAGGTTCTAAGTTCTGTTTCTGGAAAGAATCCCTATTGTGAGAAGGTTATTAGGATATTTTATGCTAACTTGACATATGTTGTACAAGACACTACCTCAAAGAAATTTGGAAAAATGTATCTATACAGCAATGTATACAACTTTACCCCTGAAATCATTAATTCCAATATCGGGATAGTCATTAGTGATAGAACCCCTGAATCCACCCACTGTAGAGGAACTTAATGCAATGATCAAGTATCTAACAGGGAATTTGATCACTACTTGGGTTTCTCGCATTACAGTTTCAAAGCTCACTTCCATGTTTGCTACTTTGCACAAACTTTCCATATACAACTGGTTACCCTCACTGAATGATACTGTAGTAACTCTTGATCAAGCAACATTACTCTATAAGATTGGAAGAAACCAAAGAGTTGATTTAGGAACTCTAATATTCAACCATGTTACCAATCTGGCTGAACGACAATCCAACACTGCCCTTCCATACCCCTCACCGGATTTTCAAATCTTGCTCAACCAAGATCTTAAAACTCCAAAAGGAGAAAAACTAAGTAAAGCCTTAGAAGTTTATTCAGTACAAAGAGCAATTGTGAACAGCAGGGACAGGGTCGTTGATCTACCCTGGATTAAGAGGCTTGGGACACTGAAACATCGAAGGATGTTGCCAACATTCCTGGCAACATTCAGAGTAACGTTCCTATGTCCAAAGACTGGCTTCAGAAACACATTACAGAGCTGGATAGACAAATCCAAGAACTTGTGCGAGCCAAAAGCTATTACGAGGACATACTTTCTTCACAAAAAGTGAGAGAGAGTGATGCTGCTGCTAATGAAGATTTTGCTGCTAATGTTACTGAGGGGAGCAAACAGACAGGGGGAGATAAACTTGTTGGACCAAGCAAGAAGCCATGATGCAGGGGGAGAGGAGTTGACGATTGCTAGTATCATGAAGATGGTGTTGCGTAAGGATTGATCGATCACAGAAAGCGGCTGGAAGCTACTGTGTTCGACCAATGTTAAGGATGTCCATGGATGGATTGGAGTAAGTGATGATTTGATGAATACTGATAATCTTTGTTAATCTAGTTTTGTTTGAACGTGGAGATACAAATAATTGGATTTTTTTTGGGTATTTTGGTTCGTTCTGGTAAATATTTTTTTTTTATTAATTGCTAAACAGTTTGTATATGTTTGACCTGACGTGGATTTGTTATGAATGTTCAATGTAGACTAATTACGCATCTGCTGTAAGAAAGTCACGACGGACATAACATAACTTCTAACTAATCATAACATTGATACAACACTGCTTGAGATTTTCTGCTGCAGGTTAAGGGGGAGCATATCACTGATCCTACTGATTCTTGGAATGTAAGGGCTACATCGAGAATCAGTATCCTAGTCATTTTCGCATCGTATGGAGTTTTGTGAAGAAAGACAAAAAGGGGGAGATTGTTGATGTTGGATAGGATGTTGTGACAACATCTAGGAAAGCTCAGGACAACATCTTCAGGATGTTGCCTGCGATGTTGTGACAACATTCCTGACAACATCTCTGTAACGATTTTGCCTATTCTTCCGGCCAAAACAGAACGTGCTACTGTAAGTAAAAATTACCTAGGAAAGCTTACAATGTTGTTGTATTTAAAACGTCGTAAAAGAAACAGTCAAAGACTTGGAGAAGAAGCAGCGTTAAGACCAAGTCCAAGACGCTGAGATTTTTCAGGAGAAAGAATCGGTCCAAGCAACTGCCTTTTTTTACTCAACCTCTGCAACCAATCAGTGAGGATTTCAAGGGAAGCTCTACATTATAAACAGAGGGGAGATTCAGAGTATCGATATCCAGATTTGAGCGAGAAGAATATCCAAGAGAGCTCTCGTATTTTACCTTAGAAAACTGGATCAACACACCTAGCTTAAAGTAGTATAACGACATCTAGTCCCACATTACAATTGTTATCTTTATTCTAGATTAAGCTTACTGTTCAAGCCATTGTAATAGAGATGTTGTGTTTGTTTTTTTAGACGTTTTAACTTTAGGCGAAGTCATCATTTTTTGTAATTTCTTTTTCGTTTGTATTGCTCAATTTGTAAAATGAAATTCATTTTTAATTGTATATAATTTATACAACTATTTTGGTCATTGACCATCAATGGATATATTAATATATACCCTTGAAAATATAAATCTTGTGTCTCTTTTCTCTTTTCGCTGCATTTACTCTACAAAGATTTATATTGTTTTATCACAATGTTGTCTCAGATATTGACACAACATTGAAGGCAACATCCAGTGATTGTTTTTGTTGTTCTAGTTTTTGCAATTTTACTCTTACACATTTTTACCTATCCGTAGCCCCGGGACCTAACACAAAGCAAGAGTAATTACCAAGAAATGAGAAACTGCTCATCCAAACTGTTAAAGACATTGATAATCAAGTTGTCATTGGTCACACAGTCAATAGTTAGTCCTTGAAATTTCCCATTTATTAATATCCCTTGCCATTTTTAAACAAAATTATATAAAAAAGAAGCTGTCAGTTCCAACACCAAAGAAAAAAATCCATTCCTCGGAGAAGATCCCATATTCCTCTGTTGGGGAACAGAGTGAAACAGAGAGAGACAATCAACTTTACTAAGATTACTTAAATCACTGATAATAATAACTACACGTTTCAACATTTTTATAGCAAGCTCAAAAGGGTTCTTCTATGTTGCTCGGACTCTTAAAAAATGATGACATGTGCATGTCGGATTCTGGATTTTACTCTGGGGAAGCTCATTCCTTGGATGGATCATAACTTATTTCCCTCTATCTTCCGGGAAGGGAGTAGAAATTTAAAGAATTCAACACATGTGCATCAGCATTTTTTAGAGAGTCTGAGCAACATAGGTTCCACACATTCAAGGGGGAAGAAAGTATCTGTTGTTTGACACCAAGAGGGTAAATATCACCATATGTAACATTCCAAGTGTAGAACCTATAAGGGTCTTCGCCATTGATGATATTTACATGAAGAAAGATCATCACCACCACCATTAAAGGCAACAAAGACCTCCACCCTTTTCCCATATTTCATATCTGTCTCTGAGACAATGAATAGAGTGTACTTTTGAAGAGTAGTTTTCTTAAGAACGAAGCATGAAGGCAGTCACAGCCCGCTCCCCACTTCACTTTTCTTTCTTATAAAACAAATATTTGCCCAACTATTTCTTTTGACACGCTTTACTAGTTTGAGTATGTTCTGACTAACAGAAAGAATTTTCGCGTTCTATTATGTCTTTCTTTGTGTTGCGTCTTGTGTGTCAATTGAACAGAGATATTCAATTTATAGGAGCATAAAAGGAGGCAACTGACCAGGTGTTCACAACGTTCGAACAAATTGAAAGTCCAACAGTTATGTATTGTAACCGTCAATATTTGTAACGTTTTGAGCAATTAAATAACCTGCAGTTACGTCTGTTGGTTTTGAACTGTTGTAATGTTCTGAAATCTTTAGGGACAAGAATGTAAATAGTTAATATTTCAGGGACCAAAAAGAAAGTTTCGAAAGAAAGCACCAGCCCACCAGCCACAACCCAAGTCCGGACCGGCGGGCGTGTGGGGCTTAGCCTCGAACCCAAGCTCACCTAGGTCCTCTCCCTTCTAAACACATGAGTCACCCCTTGGGGTCTCAAACCCTTACTCAAACTTAGAGTTTATATATATCATAAACTCTCCTTCTTTGACCAATGATCGAGATTTATCATTTTGGCAAAAAACACTTCATATTTTCATGTCTAAAACACCTTACTTTGTGTATCAATATCTCTTTTATTTCTTAACAAACTTTGACAATACTTGGCACTTGTTGAGTCTATTTTATACACACATTTGAGTCATTTTTAGTTAGCATTTTCATCTTTTATTTTGCGTTTAGTATAGTGTTAGGGTTATTTTTCTTTCTTTTGAGTCACAGCGGTCGTAAAGGAGAAAATACTACTTTTGAGGATGGTATTGCATAATAAAAGGCCCAAGAAATGAAGCCTAAGGTGTCCCGAGAAGAATAGAACAAATCAGGCGAACTCTGATCAGAAACAACTCAAGAGCCGCGGTGCAAGGAACGGAAGGGTTGCGACGCTTGCTGAGCCGCGGCAGGAGGAATTATGGCCGGGGCATAAAATTTCCAGAGAGTCAAAATTATTTTACTGTCACAGGCGCCGCGGCGCATGGCAACAGCGTCACGGCGCATGAACTCCAGTGAACTCCCAAATTCTTGTAATGATTTAGGGCCGCGACACTTGGCAGCAGCGGCGCCGACGCGCTTTTATGAAATTTCTGGGGCGAATTTCAAAAGGGTAAAGGGGTCCGGAACACGGTTTTTCTTAGATATAAAACTCTGAAACCCTGTCTTATTTCATATCATACTTTGGGGAGGCAAAAGCTACAAGATTGGAGACTACTTTTGTTCAAGTTCTTTCTTTTCTCTTTTATTTAATTCAGTTTATGTTGGATATTAAATTAGTTCTTAGCATGACAATGTCTAGGAGCTAATTTTCTTATTAGGGTTTTCCATCGAATCGCTTGAAACACTTTCATACAGTTAATGCATAGTTATTGATTTCTTCTTCAGCTATATTAAGACCTACTCAATATTGTAGTGATTGTTTGATAATTGACTGGTCATTAATTGTCATAACTTATATGATTTCGAATCGAGATCTGAAAAGAGATATTTTAATATGTTGTAGTTGTTTAGACATAGGTTAAAATCGCGGATGAAAGTACCCCGATACTTGTGTAGTATTTAAGGTTATTGTTCTTAATCCTCATGTGTAGTAAAATTTATCATAGAAATATAGAAGGTTTCCACATAAGGTTGAGTTTTTAAATGTCCTAACCGGAATATGGAACATGTTCGTTAACCTGCTATCTTAATAAGAAGAAGAGTCATTAGCTTTGCATTAGCAAGTGAAAGAGTGGATAGTTGAGGAGATTGGAAGCCCCATTTCATTCATAACTATCTTAACCCGAAATATTATCATCATTAGTTTATTTTCTGCAAATTACTTAGTTTTAATTCTTAGTTCATAACCCAGACAAAAGAACGTTAACCAAATAGATATCATAGATTAGATATTCGGTACTTGACAAACCAGTCTCTGTGGACGATAACTCGGTCTTACAGACTATATTACTTGAGCGATACATACACTTGCGTTAGCGCACAGAAATATCGCAACAAGTTTTTGGCGCCGTTGCCGGGGACTGACATACTATTAATATCGAATTATCTAGTCTTATTTCTAATTTGGTTCTTATTTTTATTTTATTTTTTTGAACATTTTTGCCTTGATCTGATTATTTGTTTTTGATCGATTTCAGGAAGCTTAGTTTATGCGAAACTGAAGAGGAGCAGAAACACTTGTTCCTCTTAACCCGGAGATCGAAAATTTTGCAAACACAACAGGAAAAACAAAAGGATTTCTGATTCTTTAGCGAAGTAAAATCAACAGAATCAGAATGAGGTGAATGATGAGTTACCGTCTGTCATAAGACAAGTCCCGCATTCTGGAGAGATGAGATTAAGGGACTATGGGTTGCCGTCAATTATAGGGGTACAAACTTCCACCAGGCTTCCAGCTGTGGAAGCTAATAATTTTGAGATAAACCAGCGATCTAGCACATGGTTCAAGGCTCAGTTCAATTTGGGGGGGGGGGGTTGCCGTCTGAAGATCCCCATATGCATTTGGCAAATTTCCTGGAGTTGTGTGCAATATTTAAATACAATGGCATTACTGATGATTCCATTCGATTAAGGCTTTTCCCACTCTCACTCAGGGACAAAGCCAAGAGTTGGTTGAACTCCTTGCAGGTGAACTCCATTACCACATGGCAAGACTTGGCACAAAAGTTTCTTGCCAAATTCTCCCCTCCATAGAAGGTGTTACACCCCGTAATTCCAAGACATGTATAAGAGAATAGACGCGAGAACGCAAGACTTGAAAAGGGTACGAAAGGAAGAATTGTTTTTCCGACGGAAAATCTTCCGAACGTCGGAAAGGAAAAATGTTAGTTGATGAGAATGAGATTCTCAAAATGCATTATTTGAGGAATATAAAATGTATTATCATTATGGAAATTTATTTTTACGGATTTGGGCACGTATGGCCCACCCGAGGAATTTTACGTTTTGTGGGGCCCACGAGGGTTACAGAATTTTATGGACGAATGGGAGGGCGACACGTGGCACCACTCCCCCCCCACATGGTCTTGGACGAAATTATACAAGGGTAAAATGGTCATTGACCATGGTAGATGAACAAGTCTTCAAAGCTTGAGAAAATTGACCAAGTCAACTTGTCCACTTGGCTAATTATTTAATCTCCTCCATAAAAACCACACAAGTGTTGTGATCTAAGCCCTCCATTGTTTTATAGAGACGGCTCAAAGAACAAAACAAGACGGAGGAACGGAATGAGAAAAGAAAGCACCAAACTTCCTTCACGATATACCACACTAGTGCAAGACTTAGTCTTCAACACTTAGAAAAAATTGAGGGAACTTTGAGCTAACATTTAGGAGCTCTCGGCTTTGAGGACTTTCCCACACAAAAAATTTTAGTTTATGGTTCTTTATTCACAAGAATTTAACCCAAGGTCCCTAAGAGTATTGTAAGGATATCTCAATAGAAAGATCTCGAAAAAACGATGTTTTCACGTTAGTCGCAAGGCGAAAACCTAAGTCGTTTTCATAGTTTTGGATTGAAAGTGGAAGAGAAGTTAGTTGTGAACTTCTAAAGGCTTCAAATAGCGGATTGGAGTGTAAAGGAAAGGAGCTAAGAATTTCTAAGGAGCGACTTTTAATCTTGGAGTTTATAAGGGCTTATTAAGGTAACAATTCTTGTCGTTTTAGTAATTAAGATTACTTATTGTTGTAGCTATGGATATTAGCAAGCATGAGGTATATAGTATGAAGTTTGATAAGTGTATTGACTATTGGAACCCTAATCTGAAAACTAGTATGCTTAGCCCTTAAGATTACAATTCAATTTGATTATTAGTTTAAGTCGTCACATGTTATATAAAGAAGGAATTATAGTTGTTGAAGTTGTTTATGACTATATAACATGTTAGACCTAACAACTTGGATTGAAAAAGAATTGGAAAGGACTTTGTGTTGTTGTATATGTTAGCCGAGAATGGCTTTGGATATTAAACTACTTCGTATGAATTGTGGGGCAGAATTTTACACGTATTGTAAGGCGTGTAATCCCCTTTGCTTGGTTGGTGTATTGAGCCTTAAATGTGGCATGTTGGTTATTGATTATCGGGCCTTGAAAAAGGTGGAAAAGTATGTAGAAACAAAGGAGGTGTTACCCGATTTTCCATAGAATAAGAGGTCGTATACTTAGTATTATTCTACGTTAGAAACTAGAAGTTGATAGTCGTGTTGTGGCCATTATAGGTTGAAAATTCTACGTGCGGCATATCCAACTTAGCTTGGGGAATAAGCCAAAAAGGTATGTGAACCATCTCCTCTTCTTCTAGCATGATTCCTTATGGTAAAGAAAGTAAGCCCTACTCCTTAAATGATTCACTCCTTGATTGTACTTGGATTGCCTAATAAAGAAGTTGTTCTATATACTTCCTTGATTGTACTTTGGATGATTAAATTATAAGTTATTATAATCCATTTCCTTAATGAAGTTTGGATTTTCAAAAGTGAAAGTATTTTACTTGAAGTACATAGAGTCTTGAAAAGGAAGTGGTTTCCAAATCTAAGGCTAGTGCCTTAGTTCCAAAACCTAAAGGTTGTTATAATGACTTTAGGGGAGTCAAAGGAGTGACTTACTTAATTGATTTAAAAAGATGAGAAATGACATGATTTAAAAAGAAGTAACTTGTTTTTAAAAGGTGTGAGTTACTTGAGATTTAAAACTAGAAGAAACTTGATTTCTAAAGATTAAGAGGCTTGACGTATTTTGAAAGATAAGAAACTTGATTTGAAAGTATATGATACTTGGTTTTAAAAGTATAAGTCTCTTGGTTATAAAAAAGGAATGGATTTGTCTAAAACCATAAAGGGTTATAACGGCTTTATGGGAAGTTAGTTATAACGACTTTATGGAAGGTTAAGAAAGTTGTCTATTTTGATTAATGGGCATAAGTTGCCTAGATTGTGAAAATTTGAAGTTACTTGGTTTCAAGCCTTGAAATGAATTTCTAAAGGTGTAGTAACTTATTTTGAAAAATAGACATGTCTTGATACTACGGGTGTTAGTATCTTGGGGTTTTACATAAAAAAGGAGTCTTTTGAAAAGAATGTACGTACGTAGTACTTTGGCTTGATTAAACGAGAATTTTTCCATTTGTGCCTTGATAGTACTTTGGCTTGTTTAAATGAGAATTATTTTATTTGTGCCTTGATAGTACTTTGGCTTGCTTAAATAAGGATTCCTCTTGGTTTATGTAAAAAGAAGGCATGGTAATTGTCTTGGTTTGTAAAGGCATGGTATTGTCTTGGTTTATGTAAAAAGAAGGCATGGTAATTGTCTTGGTTTGTAAAGGCATGGTATTGTCTTGGTTTATGTAAAAAGGAAAGGCATGGTATTGTCTTGGTGTGAAATACATGGTATTGTCTTGGTCTGCTTGCATATGGGTTGCTCATATAGACATTCGTGCAAGTGTCATATTTCCACATCTCGCGTCCTCCTCCAAAGGGTCGTGACTTGTTTCAAGGATACCATAGGTTAGCTCCCCATGGGGGTGAGTGGTACACACTCATGGCGGGTCGGTATTTGACTCGGGTGGGTTAAATTCCCGAGATATATATATAAGTCATGGATTAGCTATCCGTGATGCGAGTATCGTGTACCGATGACTCATTGCGGGTCCACATGACCTAAGCGGGTGAGCGGGTGAAATAGTCTCTTGCGGGTGAAATAGTCCTATGATAGGTTGCATTATAACACAGAGGGTGGTTGACCACAGCAGCGCGACGCCGTGTTTTGAAAGCGATATTGATTTCATTAATGAAAAGTGCGGTGTGGTTATGACTTAAAGTGGAACAGTTGGTCTCATTGTTAAAAGCATAACTTAAAAGATAAAAAGGATTGCATTACTCTCATGATTTCAAGGTTCAGTGTGCTAATTGATGTTATATTATATCATGGACTGCCGGCAGTGAGGAAGGATTCCACGGGCATGATTGATATTATGGGCGTGAGACCCATGGTTATATTTGAGTAATGACTTTGAGGCACGCGTCACGACTTGATATGACTGCTTATGGATTGTGTATTGTAGTTTGGCTATCATACATGTCTCCGATTTTGTATAGACTGTTATGATTTCTTTACAGTATTTACTGTTTCACATACTTGGTACATTCTTCTTGACCTCGCCCGGGGGTTGCGTTCAATCTGCATGAGTTTAGGTCACCTTGATTTGGTGATCTGCAGTGTAGGACCTGTTAGAGTTTTGGATAGCTCCGCATTCGGGAGTTTATCATTTTGGTATAGATCCTTGATCTGGACTTTTATCTGATTATGGATGCGGCGGGGCCTTGTCCCGTCATAGTTCAGTATAACTCTTAGAGGTCTGTATTCATATATGGGATTGGACTCGTGTACAGTGTAGTGTCTTTTGATTATGTATTATATGGCAACCTTGTCGGCTTTTTCCTTGCATGTACGTTGGTTTTTAAAAAAAACAAATGAGGTGTTGTTTAGTTCCGCAGTTTACTTGTGTCAGTTAGGTAAAAGGGTGCCCAGGTAGGGCACTAGTCACGGGCCCGGGGTTCGGGGCGTGACAGAAGGCAGCGAAGCTTAGAGGAGAGCTTAATATTTTTTATCAGCTGGAGGGAGAATCATTGTATGATGCATGGGAGTGGTTTAAAGACTTGCAGAGGAAGTGCCTGCATCATGGGATTGAAGAGTGGATGTTGGTCCACATCTTATACAATGGGTTGTGTGGTGCTACTCGCATCATTATTGATGTTGCTGCATGAGGAATGTTCATGAGCAAAACTGCCAATGAGGCACATGATTTATTAGAAGACATGGCCACCAACAACCATCAGTGGTCAGATGAGAGAGCAACGAACAGTAGAAAATGGCTGAGGTTCATAAGTTGGATGCTTTCACTGCATTGACTGCCCAGGTTGCCACTTTGACAAAGCAGTTGCAGCAGAGCACCATGTCCGTTAAAGCAGTTCTGACATCAGTGGGTTGTGAGATATGTGGGGGTCCCCATACTTTTGATAGGTGCACAACAGTTGATCCAAACAATGTACCTATGGAGCAGGTTCAGGCAGTTGGGAATTTTCAAAGGCCCCACAAAAATCCTTATTCCAACACATACAATCAGGGGTAGAGAAATCATCCCAACTTTTCATGGAGGAAGGACCAAGGGTAGCAACTTCAATTTCAGGAGCTATTTCAACAAAACAATCCAGTTCCTCAAGGACAGATCCAGCAACAACCGGACTACGGCCCAAAGAAGCGGATGAAGTTAGAAGCGTGGCTGTTGACCAGCGACTCCCAAACACAATTCATGGCGGAAACCAGGTCCTCACTTTCAACCTTGACCAACTCCCAAACTTAGTTCATGGCAGAAACAAGATCCTCTATTAGGAACTTGGAGACTCAGATGGGGCAGTTAGCAGAGAAATTGAGTGACAGGCGCGAGAATCTCACAGCAACACGATGATGAACCCGATGGGCGATGTCGGAAATCGATGCGAGAAGTGGTAAACAGTTGGAGCAGGTTGCACCTTAACCACTGATTGAAAAGGAGAATGAGGTGGAGAAGATAGTTGATGCAGAGAAATAGGGGGTTATTGATGACCGCCCTATTTTAGAGAAGGCTCCACCAGCAGTGACGAAGGAATATACAAACAAAATTCCATAACCTCAAAGGCTTGTGAAGAAATCTCTTGACAAACAATTTTCCAAGTTTTTGGATGTCTTCAAAAAGTTGCATATCAATCTCTCTTTCATTGAAGCCTTGGAGCAAATGCCAGCGTACGTCAAATTCATGAAAGATATCCCTTTTAAAAAGAGAAATTTGGCAGACTATAAGACAGTGGTGCTGACAGAGGAGTGTTGTGAAATATTACAGAAGAAACTTCCCCCGAAGTTGAGAGATCCAGTGAGTTTCACCTTACCTTGCATTATATGGAAGTTTACATGTAAAAGGGCCCTGTGTGATTTGGGGGCAAGTATCAACCTGATGCCCCTTTCTGTGTTTCAAAGACTTGGTTTGGGGGAAGCAAAGCCAACCACAATCAACTTGCATCTAGTTAATCGCTCAATCATACACCCCCGAGGTATAATTAAAGATGTATTGGTGAAAGTGAGCAAATTCATCTTTCCTGTGGACTTCCTCATTCTTAATATGGAGAAAGATGAGAATATGCCCATTATTCTTGGGAGACCATTCCTAGCTACAGGGAGAGCTCTCATTGATGTTTAAAATTGAGAGTTAAAGCTCAGTGTACAAGATGAGGAAATGGTATTCAATGTTTTCAGGCCACCAACCGAGTCACAGGCAAGTGACAAATGCTTTGTTGTTAGTATAATTGATAATGTTGCTCCTCGTGAATGCTACAAGGGTACTGACACTTTAGGAGTAATGTTAAAATAAGATGGCAAGGTGAATGAGCCGACGAATAATGAAAAATGGGTGAATCCTTCTGAACTTAGCCCTGTGAAAAAAAAGAGGAGAATGAGGAAGGGGATGATAATGAAATGGATATGTTATGGGGGTGATCTACTCCCTTGAGTTAACAAGGCATCTGCGTCCGGCTAAATGACGTTAAAGACAACGCTACTTGGGAGACAACCCAACGTTTTAATTATGTTATTTCAATTATTGTTTTAGTTTGTTTTATTTTGTCTTGAACAGTCTCACGATCTGGTATGTTTGGTGTTTTTGGATGACAGATAAAAGCAGGGACTGACCCCGAGTGGAAAAAGGGACAAAAATGCTTAAAAAGGGGAGAAATTTGGCATAGCGCCGTGGTGCCAGAATGCAGGGCCGCGGCGCGGAACTCAGAGTATTTCCGTAGTGGTATTTGCGGCTCCAACTGCGGCGCGGCGTAAAAGTTCGAGAGAGTCGATGCTATGAAATTTCAAGAACCTCCTCCCAGACCTCCGTTATGATCGATGTTGTGTGTCTGTAAGTTATCCCTTTAATTTTATTCTTTACACATTGGGGATAATGTGTCGATTAAGTTTGGGGGGATCTTATTTTGTGTTGTTTTTTGTTTTGAGTCTTTTTGTTGTGTTTTATAGTTTTGTTAGTCAATTTTTTTTATAGATCATGTATGTTGTAGTTGCTAAAGATATTGAGTGGATAAAGTGGGATAATACAATAGAATTAAAAGCAAAAAAATTTATGTGCTTAAGTTAGATATGTCAAAAATTCATAACATCTAATTATTTGGATATTTGTGCTTAGCCTATGTGTTGTCAATTATGGAAAGAAAGGTTGATAATGTCTAGAAAACCTGTTTGCTTGTTATTTGAGGCGAAATAGTTAAGATATACTTGTTTAGAAAAATGATTCATGCATTCTTTGATATCCCTTCTTAATGTTCATTACCTACCCTGACACAAAATATATCATTAGTCAGCCCTTTTGAGCCTAAATAATATCTTTGTTTGACACCCTATGATTCACTGGTTGTGCCATAAGTGATAATTAAAAATTATTGAGATGAAAAGTGTTGAAAAAGCAATAAAAATAAAGTGAAAATTTGATGCACCCCAATGAAAAATATGCAAAAGCCTAAGTTTGGGGGTGCTTGTTATTGATAATGTGTCTCATTCTCTCAAAAGAAAAGAGGGAAGAAAATAGGTATGAGACTAAAAAGAAAGTCCAAAAGAAGGAAAAAAGAGTTGAATGAAAAATGTTTATGGTACGAAATTGAGCCTAAATGCCAACTTTTATCTATCACTGCCTAAGCCTACATTACAACCCTTGAAAGTCCTGAAGATCTCTAATGTGTATGTCTATGATTAGTGGAAAATAACAAGTAGACAGGTCTATAGAGTTTTGGTAAAGAAGAAATGAAATTGGCATGCATAGGTTAGGCGTTTAGATTTCCAGTGATTATGATCTGAGTGAATTTACGAAATATCTAACTTGAAATTCTAGATTGCTAAAAATTCATATTGTGTTCTAACATATTATCTCAACTTTCGATCCACGATTTTGAGGAAACATTAATATAACTACTTGATCCATGTCATAGAGTATTTTCCTTGGTTTTATTTTTGTTTTTGTTTAGTGTTTTACTCGAGGGCGTGTAAAGTGTAAGTTTTGGGGTGTTTGTTGAGTCTATTTTATACACACATTTGAGTCTTTTTTTGTTAGTATTTTCATCTTTTATTTTGTGTTTAGTATAGTGTTAGGGTTGTTTTTCTTTCTTTTGAGTCACATCGGTCGTAAAGGAGAAAATACTACTTTTGAGGATGAAATTGCATAATAAAAGGACCAAAAAATGAAGCATGAGGAGTCCCGAGAAGAATAGAATAAATCAGGCGAACTATGGTCAGAAACAACTCAAGAGCCGCGGTGTAAGGCACGGAAGGGCCGCGACGCTTGCTGAGCCGCGGCAGGAGGAATTTGGGCCGGGGCGTAAAAATTTCAGAGAGTCGAAATTATTTAACCGTCGTGGGCGTCGCGCGCAGCGGCGGCGTGGCGAGAACTCGATGAAACGCCCAAATTTTCGTGACGATTTAGGGTCGCGGCGCTTAGCGTGGCCTTGTAACGCATTTGTGGAATTTCTGGGGCGAATTTCAAAAGTGTAAAAGGGTCCGGAATGAGGTTTTTCTCAGATATAAAACCTTGTGTTATTTCATATCATACTTTGGAGAAGCTAGAAAGGAGGCAAAAGCTACAAGATTGGAGACTACTTTTGTTCAAGTTTTTTCTTTTCTCTTTTATTTAATTCAGTTGATGTTGGATATTAAATTAGTTCTTAGCATGACAATGTCTAGGAGTTAATTTCTTTATTAGGGTTTTCCATCGAATCGCTTGAAACGTTTTCATACAATTAATGCATAGTTATTGATTTCTTCTTCAGATATATTAAGATCTATTCCATATTGTAGTGATTGTTTGATAATTGACTGACCATTAATTGTCATAACTTATATGATTTCGAATCGAGATCTGAAAATAGAGATTTTAATATGCTGTAGTTGTTTAGACATAGGTTAAAATCGCGGACGAAAGTACCTCGATACTTGTGTAGTATTTAAGGTTATTGTTCTTAATCCTCATGTGTGGTAAAATCTATCATAGAAATATAGAAGGTTTTCGCATAAGGTTGAGTTTTTATATGTCTAACGGAATATGGAACATGTTCGTTAACCTACTATCTTAATAAAAAAAAGAGTCATTAACTTTGCATTAGCAAGTGAAAGAGTGGATAGTTGAGGAGATTGGAAGCCCTATTTCATTTCATAACTGTTTTAACCCGAAGTATTATCATCATTAGTTTATCTGCAAATTACTTTATTTTTAATTCTTAGTTCGTAACCCAAAAAAAAAGAACGTTAACCAAATAGATACCATAAATTAGATATTCGGTACTTGACAAACCAATCTATGTGGATGATAACTCTGTCTTACAGACTATATTACTTGAGCGATACGTACACTTGCGTTAGCGCATAGAAATATCGCAACAAGTTTTTGGCGTCGTTGTCGGAGACTGGCGTACTATCAATATCGAATTATCTAGTCTTATTTCTAATTTGGTTTCTATTTTTTTATTTTTTTATTTTTAGAACTTTTTTGCCTTGATCTGTTTATTTGTTTTGATCGATTTCGGAAGCTTAGTTTATGCGAAGCGAAGAGGAAGCGAAACACTTGTTCCTCTTAACGGAGATCGAAATATTTTGCAAACAAAGCAGGAAAAACAAAAATATTTACGATTCTTTAGCGATGGAAAATCAACGAGAATCGAGAATGAGGTGAATGATGAGTTCAAATGCTGTCATAAGACAAGTCTTGCATCTGAATAGAGGAGCTTAAGGGACTATGTGTTGCCTATAATTACGAAGTGCGGACTTGCATCGGCTTCGGTGTGGAAGCTAATAATTTTGAGATAAGCAGTGATTTTGCATCGATTCGGTTTGGGGTTGCGTCTGAAGATCCGTATGCATTTGGCAAATTTCTTGTATTGTGTGCAATATTTATATCTGATAGCGTTCGATGATGACATTCGATTGAGGGAAGAATTTAGCAAGAAACGTTTGGATGCAGGACTTGTCTTAGAAGACATGATTTATTAGAAGACATGGCCACCAACAACCGTGGTCGGATGAGAGAAGCGGCGAAACAGAAGGAAAGTGGCTGGGGTTCATGAGTTGGATCCTATCACTGCATTGACTGCCCAGGTTTCCACTTTGACAAAACAGTTGCAGCAGAGCACCATGTCCTCTAAAGAAGTTCTGACATCAATGGGTTGTGAGATATGTGGGGGTCCCCATATTTTTGATAGGTGCTGTGATGGATCCAAACAATGTACCTATGGAGCAGGTTCAGGCAGTTGGGAATTTTCAAAGTCCCCACAACAACCATTACTCCAACACATACAATCAGGGGTGGAGAAATCATCCCAACTTTTCATGGAGGAATGACCAAGGACAGCAACTTCAGTTTCAGGAGCTATTTCAATAGGCAATCCGGCTCTCCGAGGCAGATCTAAAAGCAGCGGCCGGACCGCGGCCAGCAAGAGAAGCGGATGAAGTGAGAGCGGCTGCTGACCTGGCGACTCGGACATAATTCATGACAGAGACCAGGTCCTCACTTTCAACCCTGACCAACTCCCAAACTTAGTTCATGGCAGAAACAAGATCCTCTATTAAGAACTTAGAGACTCAGATGGGGCAGTTAGTAGAGAAATTGAGTGACAGCGAGGGAATCTCCTAGCAACACGATGATGAACCCGATGGGCGATGTCGAAATCGACCGAGAAGTGGTAAGCGATTGGAGCAGGTTGCACCTTAACCACTGATTGAAAAGGAGAATGAGGTGGAGAAGATAGTTGATGCAGAGAAATAGGGGGTTATTGATGACCGCCCTATTTTAGAGAAGGCTCCACCAGCAGTGACGAAGGAATATACAAACAAAATTCCATAACCTCAAAGGCTTGTGAAGAAATCTCTTGACAAACAATTTTCCAAGTTTTTGGATGTCTTCAAAAAGTTGCATATCAATCTCTCTTTCATTGAAGCCTTGGAGCAAATGCCAGTGTACGTCAAATTCATGAAAGATATCCCTTTTAAAAAGAGAAATTTGGCAGACTATAAGACAGTGGTGCTGACAGAGGAGTGTTGTGAAATATTACAGAAGAAACTTCCCCCGAAGTTGAGAGATCCAGTGAGTTTCACCTTACCTTGCATTATATGGAAGTTTACATGTAAAAGGGCCCTGTGTGATTTGGGGGCAAGTATCAACCTGATGCCCCTTTCTGTGTTTCAAAGACTTGGTTTGGGGGAAGCAAAGCCAACCACAATCAACTTGCATCTAGTTAATCGCTCAATCATACACCCCCGAGGTATAATTAAAGATGTATTGGTGAAAGTGAGCAAATTCATCTTTCCTGTGGACTTCCTCATTCTTAATATGGAGAAAGATGAGAATATGCCCATTATTCTTGGGAGACCATTCCTAGCTACAGGGAGAGCTCTCATTGATGTTTAAAATTGAGAGTTAAAGCTCAGTGTACAAGATGAGGAAATGGTATTCAATGTTTTCAGGCCACCAACCGAGTCACAGGCAAGTGACAAATGCTTTGTTGTTAGTATAATTGATAATGTTGCTCCTCGTGAATGCTACAAGGGTACTGACACTTTAGGAGTAATGTTAAAATAAGATGGCAAGGTGAATGAGCCGACGAATAATGAAAAATGGGTGAATCCTTCTGAACTTAGCCCTGTGAAAAAAAAGAGGAGAATGAGGAAGGGGATGATAATGAAATGGATATGTTATGGGGGTGATCTACTCCCTTGAGTTAACAAGGCATCTGCGTCCGGCTAAATGACGTTAAAGACAACGCTACTTGGGAGACAACCCAACGTTTTAATTATGTTATTTCAATTATTGTTTTAGTTTGTTTTATTTTGTCTTGAACAGTCTCACGATCTGGTATGTTTGGTGTTTTTGGATGACAGATAAAAGCAGGGACTGACCCCGAGTGGAAAAAGGGACAAAAATGCTTAAAAAGGGGAGAAATTTGGCATAGCGCCGTGGTGCCAGAATGCAGGGCCGCGGCGCCAGAACTTCAGAGAGTATTTCCCGTGGTCAGCGCTGCGGCTCCAACCTGCAGGGCCGCGGCGCCAAAAGTTCAGAGAGTCTGATGCCTATGAAATTTCAAGAACCTCCTCCCAGACCTCCGTTATGATCGATGTTGTGTGTCTGTAAGTTATCCCTTTAATTTTATTCTTTACACATTGGGGATAATGTGTCGATTAAGTTTGGGGGGATCTTATTTTGTGTTGTTTTTTGTTTTGAGTCTTTTTGTTGTGTTTTATAGTTTTGTTAGTCAATTTTTTTTATAGATCATGTATGTTGTAGTTGCTAAAGATATTGAGTGGATAAAGTGGGATAATACAATAGAATTAAAAGCAAAAAAATTTATGTGCTTAAGTTAGATATGTCAAAAATTCATAACATCTAATTATTTGGATATTTGTGCTTAGCCTATGTGTTGTCAATTATGGAAAGAAAGGTTGATAATGTCTAGAAAACCTGTTTGCTTGTTATTTGAGGCGAAATAGTTAAGATATACTTGTTTAGAAAAATGATTCATGCATTCTTTGATATCCCTTCTTAATGTTCATTACCTACCCTGACACAAAATATATCATTAGTCAGCCCTTTTGAGCCTAAATAATATCTTTGTTTGACACCCTATGATTCACTGGTTGTGCCATAAGTGATAATTAAAAATTATTGAGATGAAAAGTGTTGAAAAAGCAATAAAAATAAAGTGAAAATTTGATGCACCCCAATGAAAAATATGCAAAAGCCTAAGTTTGGGGGTGCTTGTTATTGATAATGTGTCTCATTCTCTCAAAAGAAAAGAGGGAAGAAAATAGGTATGAGACTAAAAAGAAAGTCCAAAAGAAGGAAAAAAGAGTTGAATGAAAAATGTTTATGGTACGAAATTGAGCCTAAATGCCAACTTTTATCTATCACTGCCTAAGCCTACATTACAACCTTGAAAGTCCTGAAGATCTCTAATGTGTATGTCTATGATTAGTGGAAAATAACAAGTAGACAGGTCTATAGAGTTTTGGTAAAGAAGAAATGAAATTGGCATGCATAGGTTAGGCGTTTAGATTTCCAGTGATTATGATCTGAGTGAATTTACGAAATATCTAACTTGAAATTCTAGATTGCTAAAAATTCATATTGTGTTCTAACATATTATCTCAACTTTCGATCCACGATTTTGAGGAAACATTAATATAACTACTTGATCCATGTCATAGAGTATTTTCCTTGGTTTTATTTTTGTTTTTGTTTAGTGTTTTACTCGAGGGCGTGTAAAGTGTAAGTTTTGGGGTGTTTGTTGAGTCTATTTTATACACACATTTGAGTCTTTTTTTGTTAGTATTTTCATCTTTTATTTTGTGTTTAGTATAGTGTTAGGGTTGTTTTTCTTTCTTTTGAGTCACATCGGTCGTAAAGGAGAAAATACTACTTTTGAGGATGAAATTGCATAATAAAAGGACCAAAAAATGAAGCATGAGGAGTCCCGAGAAGAATAGAATAAATCAGGCGAACTATGGTCAGAAACAACTCAAGAGCCGCGGTGTAAGGCACGGAAGGGCCGCGGCAACTGTGGCCATGGCGGGAGGAATTTGGTAGGCGTAAAAATTTCAGAGAGTCGAAATTATTTAACCGTCGTGGGCGTCGCGGCGCTTGGCAGCAGCGCCGTGGCGCAGGAACTCCAGTGAACGCCCAAATTTTCGTGACGATTTAGGGTCGCGGCGCTTAGCGGCGGCCGTGGCCGCAACGCATTGTGGAAATTTAGGCGAATTTCAAAAGGGTAAAAGGGTCCGGAATGAGGTTTTACTCAGATATAAAACCTTGTGTTATTTCATATCATACTTTGGAGAAGCTAGAAAGGAGGCAAAAGCTACAAGATTGGAGACTACTTTTGTTCAAGTTTTTTCTTTTCTCTTTTATTTAATTCAGTTGATGTTGGATATTAAATTAGTTCTTAGCATGACAATGTCTAGGAGTTAATTTCTTTATTAGGGTTTTCCATCGAATCGCTTGAAACGTTTTCATACAATTAATGCATAGTTATTGATTTCTTCTTCAGATATATTAAGATCTATTCCATATTGTAGTGATTGTTTGATAATTGACTGACCATTAATTGTCATAACTTATATGATTTCGAATCGAGATCTGAAAATGGAGATTTTAATATGTTGTAGTTGTTTAGACATAGGTTAAAATCGCGGACGAAAGTACCTCGATACTTGTGTAGTATTTAAGGTTATTGTTCTTAATCCTCATGTGTGGTAAAATCTATCATAGAAATATAGAAGGTTTTCGCATAAGGTTGAGTTTTTATATGTCCTAACCAGAATATGGAACATGTTCGTTAACCTACTATCTTAATAAAAAAAAGAGTCATTAACTTTGCATTAGCAAGTGAAAGAGTGGATAGTTGAGGAGATTGGAAGCCCTATTTCATTTCATAACTGTTTTAACCCGAAGTATTATCATCATTAGTTTATCTGCAAATTACTTTATTTTTAATTCTTAGTTCGTAACCCAAAAAAAAAGAACGTTAACCAAATAGATACCATAAATTAGATATTCGGTACTTGACAAACCAATCTATGTGGATGATAACTCTGTCTTACAGACTATATTACTTGAGCGATACGTACACTTGCGTTAGCGCATAGAAATATCGCAACAAGTTTTTGGCGTCGTTGTCGGAGACTGGCGTACTATCAATATCGAATTATCTAGTCTTATTTCTAATTTGGTTTCTATTTTTTTATTTTTTTATTTTTAGAACTTTTTTGCCTTGATCTGTTTATTTGTTTTTGATCGATTTCAGGAAGCTTAGTTTATGCGAAGCAGAAGAGGAGCAGAAACACTTGTTCCTCTTAACCCGGAGATCGAAATATTTTGCAAACAAAACAGGAAAAACAAAAATATTTCTGATTCTTTAGCGATGGAAAATCAACAGAATCAGAATGAGGTGAATGATGAGTTACCGTCTGTCATAAGACAAGTCTTGCATCCTGAATAGAGGAGCTTAAGGGACTATGTGTTGCCTATAATTACAGGGGTGCAGACTTGCATCAGGCTTCCAGCTGTGGAAGCTAATAATTTTGAGATAAACGAGTGATTTTGCATCAGTTCAGTTTGGGGGGTTGCCGTCTGAAGATCCCCATATGCATTTGGCAAATTTCTTGTAGCTGTGTGCAATATTTATATACAATGACGTTACTGATGATGACATTCGATTGAGGGAAGAATTTAGCAAGAAACGTTTGGATGCAGGACTTGTCTTAGAAGACATGATTTATTAGAAGACATGGCCACCAACAACCATCAGCGGTCAGATGAGAGAGCAACGAACAGAAGGAAAGTGGCTGGGGTTCATGAGTTGGATCCTATCACTGCATTGACTGCCCAGGTTTCCACTTTGACAAAACAGTTGCAGCAGAGCACCATGTCCTCTAAAGAAGTTCTGACATCAGTGGGTTGTGAGATATGTGGGGGTCCCCATATTTTTGATAGGTGCACAGCAGTGGATCCAAACAATGTACCTATGGAGCAGGTTCAGGCAGTTGGGAATTTTCAAAGTCCCCACAACAACCATTACTCCAACACATACAATCAGGGGTGGAGAAATCATCCCAACTTTTCATGGAGGAATGACCAAGGACAGCAACTTCAATTTCAGGAGTTATTTCAATAGACCAATCCAGCTCCTCAAGGACAGATCTAAAAACAGCGGCCGGACCACGGCCCATAAGAAGCGGATGAAGTGAGCAAGCTGTTGACCACAGCCAACTCCCAGACATAATTCATGACGGAAACCAGGTCCTCACTTTCAACCTTGACCAACTCCCAAACTTAGTTCATGGCAGAAACAAGATCCTCTATTAGGAACTTGGAGACTCAGATGGGGCAGTTAGCAGAGACATTGAGTGACAGGCCGCAGGGGAATCTCCCTAGCAACACATTGTTGAACCCAAGGGAGCAGTGTCAGGAAATCAACCTGAGAAGTGGTAAACAGTTGGAGCAGGTTGCACCCCAACCACTGATTGAGAAATAGAATGAGGTGGAGAAGACAGTTGATGCAGAGAAAGAGGGGGTTACTGATGACCGCCCTCTTTTAGAGAAGGCTCCACCAACAGTGACGATGGAATATACAGACATAATTCCATACCCTCAGAGACTTGTGAAGAAATCTCTTGACAAACAATTTTCCAAGTTTTTGGAGGTCTTCAAAAGCTTCATATTAATCTTCCTTTCATTGAAGCCTTGGATCAAATGTCAGCGTACGTCACATTCATGAAAGATATCCTTTTTAAAAAGAGAAAGTTGGCAGACTATGAGACAGTGGTGCTGACAGATGAGTGCAGTGCAATCTTACAAAAGAAACTTCCCCAAAAGTTGAGAGATCCAAGGAGTTTGACCTTACCTTGCACTATAGGGGAGGTTACATGTAAAAGGGTCCTGTGTGATTTGGGGGCAAGTATCAACCGATGCCCCTTTTTGTGTTTCAAGACTTGGGTTGGGGGGTAGCAAAGTGATGCGCGAAAAGATGCACACACTTTAACGCAAGTGCACGTTATCGTGACAAGTAATATAGTCTTGGTAAGACCGAATATCGTCCACAAGGATTAGTGTTCAAGTACCAATTATCTATCTTTTGGTATCTATTTGGTAACCAATATTGATTTTGTCGTTTATAACTAATAATTATAAAGGTTAATTAACTATATGTTTACTTCAGTAGTGATGGAAATAGGGCTTCCAAGTCTCCTCAACTATCCGCTTATGTTACTTATTAATGCGATGAATTATGGTTCTTCTTCTTTTGGAGCTAGCAGGTTTACTAAATCGTTTTATACTCCCGTTAAGGCTATATAAACACTCAACCCCAGTATTGCTCATTTCTACCTTTCGGTGATAAGGATGACTCTATAGGAGGATTAAGACCAAAAACCTAGTTAACCGTCACGCGCCATGCGTAAAATTAGGTGTTTAGACCTCTCGTTAACGCTACACAAGTAATTGAGGTATTTTCATCCCCAATCCAAAATATGTCTACCCAACTTACAGCATATTCACAACCTCCTCCTTTCGAAGTTTGATTAGAAATCATATAAGTAATGATAATTAGTGATCAATTAATTACCAAGCATTCAAAGAAATTATTGGATAAATCTCAATAAGAAGAAGAATAACCATAACCATGCATCAATTCATAACATAAGTTTCTAGTGATTTAACATGGAAAGCCCTATAATAGAATTAGTTCCTAGCCATTGACATGACAAGAACTAATTCAATGTTCATCATAAAACTGAAATAAAGAAAAGAAAAGAAAAGAAAGTTACTAAATTATGGTCTCCAATCTTCAATCCAAGAAGCCTTGTGTTGTGCAAGAAAGGGAACTCTTAAAAACTGCCTAGGGTTCTTCTTTTATAGGCTAAAAACCGCCTCTAACTTTTCCCTTCAGGCCTGGCCCAGAAAATCGTCATTAAACCTGATTTTCCCGCGTCGGCGTCGCGGCCCTGCTATCGGCGCCGCGGCGCCGGAAATTATGCGATACTTCGGATGATTTGGCGTCGTTGCACTCTCTTTGTCTAGAGGTGCGGCGTGCGATAACCTGCGGCCTTACGGATGCTCGGCGCCGCGACCACGGATCTGCTGCGATGGCGCGTGCGATCCGTGTTTTTTCCTCGTTCGCCACTTTCTCGTCTTTTAAGCTCTGGAACCTCCACTTTTGCCCTCTTTTGGCTCCTTTTCCGCCATTGGGCCATTTTAACCAACTTCACTCAAAAGAAAGAAAATCTATCCTAATACGACACTTATTTGTACAAAAAATGACAAAAGACTAACTAAAAACGACTCAAAAAGTGTATATAAAATACACCGATCAAATACCCCCAAACTTAACCTTTGCTCTCCCTCGAGCAAAGATAGAAAGAAAGAAATAAAGACTCAAGGAAACGAAAATAAAAGACTCACTGACATTGATCACTTTGCTGCATTGGTATTACGTAGAAAAACATGAAGGTTAGCAGAATAATATGCAAGAACATATAGCCTGAAATTTTAGCATTCCAAATACATTAAGCTAGATATTTCGCAAACTCATTTTTATCATGCTTAATGGAAGTCAAATACTGAATCATGCATGTTAATTTCAAAATTCCTATGGCATGTTTACTTGCTATTCTCCACTAATCATGGCTATGCATCTAAGAGATATTCAGGACTTTTAAGGGTTGTAATGTAGGCTTAGGTATGGGTAGGTAAAAATAGGCATTGTAGGCTCATTTTTATGTACCATAAGCTCTTTAGCTTTTCAGTGTTTCCCTTTTCTTTTGATTCTCTTCTTTACTTCAAATCTTCTTTCCCCTTTTTTGTTTTGAGAGCGTGAAGTGTATCATAATAGCAAGCACCCCCAAACTTAGGCTTTTGCCTATTTCTCATTACTTTTTAAGTGGGGTGCATCAATTTTTCTTGCTCTTTTTGTCTCTTTTTTAACACACTTTATTCCAACTATTTCACATGTTTGCTTATGGCACAAGTATGGGAATATAGGGTGTCAAAGAAAAAGTTCAATTTTTAAGGCTCAATGGGGCTGACTAGGGATATTTTTAAAGTCAGGGATAGAAAAGAGTGGTAAGAATTGGCTAACAAAGAAACGCCAGAGTCATCTCCCTAAACATGCATATCCTAACTATTTCGCCTCGAATAGCAAGCAATCATAACACATAGGTTTTAATCATTTATCATGCACAATTTAAGCATGAAACTCCAAATAGACAGATTTTGTGAGTTTTGGCATATCAAACCTAAGTGTTTAGATAGTTGCTCTAATTAGATTACATTATTCCACCTTACTTCACTAGGTGTTTCTAGTAACTCTGACATACATGATCTTTTGTGAGACAATTATGACTCATATGACAAAATTTATGACTCAAAATTACACAAAAACAACAAAAAGACTTAAACATACTTATAACAATAAGACACAAATAAAACACCCCCCAAACTTAAATCACACATTGTCCCCAATGTGTGTAAGACTCAAAGACAATAAAAGAAAACAAGACACTTACAGACTTGGTTAAAATGGTGGTGGTGGCGGTGGCGTTGGATCGTCGTTGACATGGTTGAACAAGGAACTCATCTCGTTAATTTGCTTCCTCGTTTCTTGTTGTCCTTGTATCACCGTGTCCAAACTCTGCATCATTCTCATCGATTCGAGATCGCTCCATCATGGGCCTTGAAGGTTCGATTACGTGGTTGGTGGTGGTTGCTCCGCCGCGTATTGAGCCTATTTCGGGCTCATCGTTCATTCACGGCCTCTGCTGCTGCTGGTGGTGGTCTTTGGTTCTCTTCTTCTTCTTTGGGGGCTTGGAGTGCAGGAAGAAGTGCAATATCCCAAAGATCTGAGCGGTTGGTTTCTCTCTTGAGTGTCGTTGGGTAGGGTTGGGACCCGTTGAAGCGCGTAGAGTTGTAATGATTGAGCCATGTCGACCACCGTTATTACCAACCGGTGGTCTCTTCAATACTTTGCACTATCTCTTTTCCCACATCAATCGTCTTCCCCGTCATAATTCCATATATCAGTTTGATTCTGTCTTCTGGCACTCTGGTAAAGTGCGTGGATGGAATCACGCGAACCGACGAAATCTGAGACAACCCTTGTTGTTTTGTTGAACCGCTGCTCGATCCTCTTGACCCATTTCTTTCAATATCAAATCAGCCCGTGGTAGCTCATTTGTATGCTGCGACGGCATTCCAGTCGATGTTGGAGGTGCTTCTAGACCATGTTCTAAAATAGTTCCAATCACCATCTCCTCTTCAACATCATCTGTTTCCAATTGCGCATTTACCGCTTCTGCCGTCACATGCACATAATTTTCCCTCACAAAGCATCCATTTTCCACCTTCTCTGGAGGATTAGCATAAAATTCACGCACCATCACTGTGTTTATTGGTGCTATCTTTCCCGGTTTTACAAATCTTTTCCACCCCCTCATCTCAATCATCGCCCGAATGGGCTCATAGACATCTCTCTCTTCCAGCGAGTCTCTTTGATAGTCCATTCCCCTTTCAGGGATTAAGGGCCTTGTATTGAGTTTATGGTATCTATCTTGGGCACTTCGGCTGACAAACCTAGTCTCATCATATTGCGGGGCTGATGTAGATGCGGAGGCTCTTCTTTTTCTGGCAGACATGTTAGATAACTTTTTGCAGCTTATCCTTCGTATCCACACACTACCCAACACTATCACCCTCAAAAACTTCAATTTCTGCACAACTCCCACACCTCCAAACTCCAACTCCCGTACTACACAATACCCAACCCTCTTTGTATACTCTTCCTCACTTTTTCACAACCAATTTTTCGACACCCCAACTACTTGAACAATAGAACACCCTTCCAAACTACTGCCTCATTTGACTACTGTAAGGCTTTCAAGACCAGAAAAGATTACCTTTTTATGGTGTTCTTCAATGTGTTCTTGCTTCTAATGGTGATTTGAGGCAATGGGATGGAGTTTTGTTGGTTGATATGGTTAAGGATTTTAGGGATTTAAGAGTTTTGGTTGTGGTTGGGTTTGATTTGTGGAAGATTTGTGGGTAAATTGTGGATTTTCGTGGGTTTTGTGGATAGGAGGGGTTAGGTTTTGGTTTTGAAATTGGGGAAAATCTGATTTCTGGGCGTTTTATCACTTTCTGGATTCCGCTTCGGCGCCGCGGCCCTGCATTTGGCGCCGCGGCGCCCAATGTTCTGCACTACTTCAGGAATTTCTAAGCCACGGCGCCTGGACTTGACAATTTTTCTGGGTTTTTAGCGCCGCGGCCCTGCTCCTGGGCGCCGCGACGCTTAATCTTCAGCACTTTTCTGCTCTTTTGGCGCCGCGACCACGCTCCCAGGCGCATGGCTACCGTTTTACGAAAATCCTGTTGTTCTTGATTTTTAGCCGCCCAATTTATTGGCTTACACCTGTCAATCACAACATAAACACTACCTCCGTGAGACCGTTCTTAATAAAAACTACTTTATTAACGTAAAATAAATCAAAATACCTTGGGTTGCCTCCCAAGTAGCGTTGTCTTTAACGTCTTTTAGCCGGACGCAAGTTCCTTAGCTCAATAAGTGTGGGGTGGATTAACCCCACAACCAATCCATTTTCTCCACATTTTCGTTTTCGGTTCTTTCTTCTTCTTCTCTTCTTAGAATTATCTTCCAGGAAAGGTTCAGGAACACATACCTGCTTTTGTGGAGGTTCGGCGTCAAACACCTGCTTTTGTATGCTCATCTCCCTTGGTTTGACTTGTATTGGCTCACAGGGGGGTTTGATGGTGTTGATTGCAAAGCACCTGCTCATGGTTGGTGGCTCAATGATGTGTTTAAATACTTTAAACACCATTTCTTCCTTCTCCACCCTCAATGTCGCCTCTCCTTTCTACATCGATCAATGCTCTCCTCGCCGCCGTGAATGGTCTCCCAATATGATAGGGATTTCGCATCCTCTTCCATGTCAAGAATGAGGAAGTCCGCAGAAAAAGAATTTTCCTACTTTAACAATCACGCCCTCAATCTTCCTCTTGGATGAACCATCGCCCTATCGCCACCGCAGCTCACCGTGGTTGGTTTGGCCTCACCTAACTCCAACCGTTTAAATACCGATAAAGGCATCGATTTATACTTGCCCCTAAATCGCATTGCAGCCCCGCATGTCACTCGCCAACCGTGCGGTAGTGTAAAGCTCCCCGGGTCTTTTAGTTTGTGGGCAACCTTCTCAGAAGATAGCACCGCACTCCTCCGTTAGTGCTATCATCTCGCATCTCTGCCGCTTTCTTCTTCTTACCCAAGATCTCCTTCATGAATTTGAAATAGGAGGCATCCGCTCCAACGCTTCTATAAAGGTATGTTGATACGACTTTTCTCAATGTCTCCAAAATTTAGAGAATTGTTTATCAACCGCCTTCCGCCGCAATATCTGTGGGAATGGGATCTTCTCAGTATACTCCTTCTGGAATTTTCTACTATCGGGCGAGATTCAACCACCTTCTCTTTTTCTATCTCTCGCCTTTGCTCAACTCATCGGTGAGGTGATTGCTGCTCAATCGCTTGCCACTTCTCAATTGTACCGCTCGCATTGCTCCCTGATTCACCTCGTGTTGCTTGGCAGTGTACTCGTGGCTCTTTGTTTGCTCGCTTAGCCGACCCACTTGTGTTTCCAAGTTCCTGAACGAGGATCTAGCTTCTGTCACGAACTGGGTCTGCGCGTTGGTGAGTGCCAACAAAGCCGCTCACTGCCTCGCTTTTCTGGCCGGGATGTGTATTAAATCGCTTGGGAAGGTGCGCTAAGTAAAGGGTCGCTGATTTTGGTTCTCTTTGGTTTTGCATCGCCCCTATATTGATTCTCGCTGCTCGGTCTCCTCCATGAGAAATTTGGGTGATTCCTCCACCCTGGATTATATGTGTTGGAGTATGGGTTGTTCTGTGGCCTCTGATAATTACCCACGGCCTGGCACTCTGCTTGCTCGATTGGCACATTATTAGGATCAGCAGAAGGACACCTATCGAATGTATGTGGGCCACCACATATTTCACAACTCTTTGGCACTGCACTGCATTCATTGATATTGTATGTTGCTGCAACTGTTTCGTCAAAAGGGCCACTTGGGCATTCAAGGCAGCAATGGCATCTATCTCGTGAACTCCCACTGTTCTCCTACCACTCATTGATCTCTCTTCTGTGACATGGTTTTAGGTGGTCATATCTTCTAATAATTCGTGAGCGTCGTGGGCTGTTTTCCTCATGAATGTCCCACCTGCTGTTGCATCTATAATGGTTACGTTGTTCACGAGCCCGTTATAGAAGATGTGGACCAAGTTCCACAACTCAATACAGTGGTGTGGGCACTTTCTCTGCAAATCTTTGAACCTCTCCCAAGCTTCGTATAGTGACTCTCAATCTGCTTGGTAGAAGTTATTCAGTTCCCCTCTCAATTTTGCTGCTTTGCATGGGGGAAAGAATTTGGCTAGAAATTTTTGTGTCAGCTCTTGCCATGTAAAAATCGAATCAGCTGGCAGGGAATTTAACCATACTTTTGCTCTATCCCTGAGTGAGAAGGGAAAGAGCCTCAATCTGACGCAAGATCATCGAACGCCGTTATATCTGAAAATTGCACATAGCTCGAAGAAATTAGCTATGTGCATATGTGGATCCTCTGATGGCAGTCCTCCGAATTGCACTGTGTTCTGCACCATGCCTAGAATCGCCGGTTTGATCTCAAAGTTGTTTGCTCCTATTGTTGGGAGCCTAATACATGTCTGTGCTCCGTTCACCCTCGGTAGCACGTAGTCTCTTAAGCTTCTTTCTGCCTGGACTTGAAATCTTTCCTCGACATCCATAGGTACTCGCCGAGGCATTCCTGGGTTAGGTTGATTTTCACCTAACCCTTCTCTCATCATATTGTTGTTCTGGACACCGTCCATCTCAACTAAGGCTGCAATCCGCTGGTTCTTTCTGTTCAGTTTACAGGTTTTTTCAATCTCTGGATTGAAGGGAACAAGAGTGTCTGCCCCTCTTCTCCTTCGCATAAACTGATTTCCTGAAACAGATCAAAAACAGACAAACAGATCACGGCACCCTGATTTTTACCGAAAATTAAAATAAAATAAATAATTTAAAGAAACAAAAATAAAAACCAAATTAGAAATTAAAAATAGATAACTTGATATTGAACTATGCCTAATCCCCGGCAACGGCGCCAAAAACTTGATGCGCGAAAAGATGCACACACTTTAACGCAAGTGCACGTTATCGTGACAAGTAATATAGTCTTGGTAAGACCGAATATCGTCCACAAGGATTAGTGTTCAAGTACCAATTATCTATCTTTTGGTATCTATTTGGTAACCAATATTGATTTTGTCGTTTATAACTAATAATTATAAAGGCTAATTAACTATATGTTTACTTCAGTAGTGATGGGAATAGGGCTTCCAAGTCTCCTCAACTATCCGCTTATGTTACTTATTAATGCGATGAATTATGGTTCTTCTTCTTTTGGAACTAGCAGGTTTACTAAATCGTTTTATACTCCCGTTAAGGCTATATAAACACTCAACCCCAGTATTGCTCTTTTCTACTTTTCGGTGATAAGGATGACTCTATAGGAGGATTAAGACCAAAAACCTAGTTAACCGTCACGCGCCATGCGTAAAATTAGGTGTTTAGACCTCTCGTTAACGCTACACAAGTAATTGAGGTATTTTCATCCCCAATCCAAAATATGTCTACCTAACTTACAGCATATTCACAACCTCCTCCTTTCGAAGTTTGATTAGAAATCATATAAGTAATGATAACTAGTGATCAATTAATTACCAAGCATTCAAAGCAATTATTGGATAAATCTCAACACGAAGAAGAATAACCATAACCATGCATCAATTCATAACATAAGTTTCTAGTGATTTAACATGGAAAGCCCTATAATAGAATTATGTAAAATCCGGAAAAAAATAATAATAATATATAGTTGTGGTTGAGTTAATAAATATATATATATAAGAAAACAATGAATAAATTGCATGGGATAGAGTTAGTGTTAAAGTTGGATAAATAGATAGATAAAATGAAAATAAGAAAACAAAAAGAAAACAAAAAAAAAAGCATGCAGAATGCTATGCACGTCTTTCCCTTCCCTTTACCCCTCCCCTTCCCCCCTTTTCACCTCCCTCCACTCTTGGCTTTCCCCCTCCCATAAGTTATACAAACACCCTTACTTATACATTATACTTGGCACAAACAAAGGACTAGCACAAAGAATAGAAAATCAGAAAAAATAAGTGAACAAGAAGAAAACAAATCTGAAAGTTTTCAAGAGGGCAAGAAGAATAATAAAAAAAAAATAGGGAGCAAGGGTGGTTGTAGCAACCGAACCATAATCTTTTTCACACTTACAAGGTGAGTTTTCTCACTCAGAAATTCTTGGTAACATCCTTTATTTTTAGTTCAATACATGTTGGAATAAGAATTGAGTGTTGAAAGGAAATATTGAACTTTTGATTGTTTAGATAACTAGTTGCGTCATGAACTTTACGAACTGTTCTCACTGAGTTATAATTGCTAGAATTTGATGAAATTCGGAATAATTGTACACCTCTCAAATATGATCATATAGAACCAAATATGAGGTAAAATGGACATACGGTTTGAAAGTTATCATAGTTCAAAGTTCCTGCCTTAGATTTGGCCGAAATTCGGAAAGGCATAATTACGGACTGTTTTTTATTGAGTTTTACTTATTAGAATTATATGAAAATTTACATGGTTGTAAATATCTCTGTTACGGACAGATATATATAAAGATTTATTAAAACGGACTTACGAGTTGAGAGTTATTGTAGTTTGAAGTTGCTGCCTCGGATTCGTCGGAATCCAGAAAGGCAGGACGTTGAAACGTAAAAATGTACTAATCTGTGGGGAATATGAGAATTGTTGCTAAATGAAAGTTCTAGATATCTTTGTTGTGGACATTTTTAGACCTTACGGGGGTCTATCCGACTTAGGGATTGATATTTATCGCTGTTTAAAGTTTCTGCCTCGGATCTATCGATATCCAGGAAGGGCAGCGAATAAAAGTGTAAAACTGTACCAAATGGTACAGAATATGAAAGAATGGTTCACATGGAGACGTGTAGCTCTCTGTTCTCGTCGTTTTGAGAATTTATGTGGATTGAACGGGTTTACAGATTAGGAGTTATGACTATTATAAGATTGGGTGCTGTTTAATAAAAATTCTGCCGAAACAAATTTCATGTGGCTGTTTTGAGGATAAATTTGTGTTAGTTACCCAAAGTAGTTTTAAATGAAATTTGGTACAGTGAAAGATCTCCGTCTTACCTTAGTTTCCGCTTAAGAAACACCTTAGTTGGAGTTATGGTTAAAAAGTTATAATCGTTACAAGTATGAATGACAGAATGTTAGAAGAGAGAATAGTATTTATTTGATCTTCTGAAAAATATGAAAAGTGAATACGTGTTCACATAAATGTATAAATATATAATGGATCGGGTTGCGCGCAACAAAGCGTAAAGTGAATACGTTCACAAATCGTAAACATAATGGATCGGGTTGCGCGCAACAAAGCGTAAAGTGAATATATGTTCACAAATACGTAAATATAATGGATCGGGTTGCACGCGCAAAGAAACGTAAAGTGAATGCGCGTTCACAAATACGTAAACATAATGGATCGGGTTGCACGCCGCAACAAAACGTAAAGTGAATACGCGTTCACAAATACGTAAATATAATGGATCGGGTTGCACGCCGCAACAAAACGTAAAGTGAATACACGTTCACAAATACGTAAACATAACGGATCGGGTTGCACGCCGCAACAAAAATGAAAGATGAATACATGTTCACCTATTTATAAATATGAAATGTGAATACGCGTTCACAAATATATAAATGTAATAAACATGTGGAAATGCAGGGAAATGTCTTAACGTATAATACGAGATAAAATGAAGTGTTAGTTAAACCGAGAATTTCCTATGAGGAGTTGTTGCATATTTAAAATTGTTGTAACCTGATATGTTTTTGCAATATGCTTATTACGTTATAATGTGATTGCACTTGGAATATGGTGGTGTTACTTTGAATTGCAGGGTAAGGTTCTCACTCAGCCCCAGATGGTAGGGCTGACTCTTTATTTAACATGTTTCAGGAAAAAGGTGATAGAGGAAAGGCTCCACGTCAAGGCTAGCGATCGTCCCGCAGCCTCTTGTCATACCAAGTCCATTGTTTCGGGCTTGGTACTCGTCAGGTTTAGAATGTCAGTTCCAATGTCTCGGGATATGCCCGTGTGGAATGATCTCCCTTCCAACTTAGAATAATATTTGTCAGTATGTCTATGTTGAAACAATATTTGCACGAGCATGGGCTCGCATTATATTTTTAATAAAGTCATAAACAAATTTCTTTATTGTTATTTTTTTTAATAGCTCCGTATTTGAATATAAGTTTAAATTTCTAAATAAAGAGAATTAAATGGTGCTCTTGGTGGGAAATAATTGTCCAGGTGCCATCACGCCCTAAGTAAAGACATAGGAAAAGTCGGGGCGTGACAAATTAGTTCCTAGCCATTGACATGACAAGAACTAATTCAATGTTCATCATAAAACTGAAATAAAGAAAAGAAAAGAAAAGAAAGTTACTAAATTATGGTCTCCAATCTTCAATCCAAGAAGCCTTGTGTTGTGCAAGAAAGGGAACTCTTAAAAACTGCCTAGGGTTCTCCTTTTATAGGCTAAAAACCGCCTCTAATTTTTCCCTTCAGGCCTGGCCCAGAAAATCGTCATTAAACCTGATTTTCCCGCGTCGGCGCCGCGGCCCTGCTATCGGCGTCGCGGCGCCGGAAATTATGCGATACTTCGGATGATTTGGCGTCGCGGCGCTGCACTCTGCTATCTAGAGGTGCCGCGGCGCAGCAACTTCTGCGGCCTTCTGGATGTCGGGCGCCGCGGCCCTAGATATGTCTGCAGTAAGCGCCGCGGCGCTGATCCGTGTTTTTGCCTCGTTCGCCACTTTCTCGTCTTTTAAGCTCTGGAACCTCCACTTTTGCCCTCTTTTAGCTCCTTTTCCGCCATTGGGCCATTTTAACCAACTTGACTCAAAAGAAAGAAAATATATCCTAATACGACACTTATTTGTACAAAAGGAGACAAAATACTAACTAAAATCGACTCAAAAAGTGTATATAAAATACACCGATCACAAAGTCAGCCACAGTTAACTTGCAGCTAGTTGATCGCTCAATCGTACACCCCCGGGGTATAATTGATGATGTATTGGTGAAAGTGGGCAAATTCATCTTTCCTGCGGACTTCCTCATTCTTGATATGAAGGAAGATGAGAATATGTCCACTACCCTTGGGAGACCATTCCTAGCTACAGGGAGAGCTCTCATTGATGTTGAAAAGGAAGAGTTAAAGCTCAGAGTCCAAGATGAGGAAATTGTATTCAAAGTTTTCCCTAAACATGTATTCAAAGTTTTCCTAAACCCTATGCAAAAGCTGGCTAAAGTTTTCCAAGATGTGCGAAGAAACGACGTTTACGACATGCGGGGCCTATGTTTTTAAGTCATTAAAACGGGATAAACTCAATACCTCATTAGTAAAATTTCCAACTAAAATTAGCTTGTATGGTAATGATTTTCCAAGTCCATATAAGAAATTGATGTTCCCATTCCATTTCCGGTGTGGGACACTTAACATAATACATTTAGTAATTTATATGTTTGGCGAAATGTGGGCATAATCTAAATAGCAAAGAAAGTGATTGTTTCATGACGAAATACTACTACTGATGTTACAGATTAGTCCTCATACATAGAATTGTAAGATGATATTAATCTCCCTTGGGGAGTGTTCTCATTAATATCAAATATATATAGTGTACCATAATTATATTTACATAATATATGGAATATATTCTAATTATGGGGTAGGGATGACTACTACACGTTTACACACACCCTCAGTCGGAGCGGGAGGAGGTCGGACGCTGAGACTGGATCTGAAGTCAAGAAATAACTGTCTGGGAAGTCCTTTGGTAAAAATATCAGCATACTAATAGGATGAGGGAACATGTAATACTCTGACATGGCCTAGCGCAACATTCTCACGAACGAAGTGTAAGTCTATCTCAATGTGCTTAGTTCGCTGATGTTGAACCGGATTATGAGAAAGATAGATGGCAGAGATGTTATCATAGTACACAATAGATGCCTGACGCAAAGGACACTGAAGTTCTAACAGTAAATTTCTGAGCCAACAAATCTCAGCTACCACATTTGCAACACATTTGTATTCAGCCTCAGCACTGGAACGAGATAGGGTAGCATGTTGCTTGACAGACCAAGAAATCAGATTATCCCCTAAAAATACACAAAAAGTAAGAGGTGGAGTGTCGTGTGTCCGGACATCCTTCCCAATCTGCATCCGTATAAGATAGCAATTTTTTGGGTACAGAGGGGTATAGGTGCAAACCGTAATCAAGTGTGCCCTTAATGTATCGGATGATACTCTTAAGAGTAGTGAAATGAGACTCTCTGGGGGCATGCATGAATATGCATACCTGCTGAACAGCATAAGCAATGTATGTCCTTGTAAATGTGAGGTACTGAAGTGCACCGGCAAAGCTCCTATACAAAGTAGGATCGGAGACTGGAGCACCATCCATAACACTGAGCTTAGATTTTGAATCAACTGGAGTAGGTGAAACTTTGCAATTCGCCATCTTATCCCTGTACACAATCTCCTCTGCATACTTACGCTGACACAAGAACATGTGGTCGGCAGACCTGGCCACTGATATCCCCAAAAAGTAACTCAGATTTCTCAAATCAGTCATTGCAAATTCGGACTTAAGCAAGGCAATAATCTCATTTTTCAACCCGTCGGAGGAAGCAGTAAGAACAATATCATCCACGTAAAGTAATAAGTAAGCAGTGCTACTACCTCGATAAATAATGAAGAGTGATGTATCACTCTTGCTGCATACAAACTCAATCTGCAAGATATACATGGCAAAGCGATCATACCACGCATGAGGGGCCTGTTTCAGGCCATATAGTGACTTATGGAGACGGCACACATAGTGAGGAACTGCTGGATGGGTGAACTCAGGCGGCTGATGCATGTATATTGTTTCTCTCAGATCCCCATGTAAAAATGCATTTTTCACATCAAGTTGATGGATCGGTCAGTGTTTGCCCATGGCAATGCTCAAAACTGTGCGAATAGTAGCCAATTTGACAACCGGGTTGAAGGTCTCACCACAATCAATGCCCTCCTGCTAATTTGTGTCATTAGCCACAAGTCGTGCCTTAAACCTCTCAATATCTCCAATGTCTCTGAATTTGTGATGAAATAACCACATGCAATGGATCACATTCACCCCCTCGGGTCTAGGTACTAGATCTCATGTATGCTGTTTAGTTAAAACATTGAATTTCTCATACATAGCCGCATTCCAATTAGGGTCTTGTTTGGACAACTTGTTGAAGAAATGGTTTGGGCAGACAAGTTAAATTGGACTTTGGGTTTGAAGATACCATGATTGGCACAACTTTCCATTTGGTGAGTGGGGACAGTGGGAGGTTGTGTCGGCTGAGGGGAATAGCCGAGACTGAGGGATTGGTTTGATATGGAGAAGGATGAGGTGACGCTGTCGGAGGCGCCGCGGCGCTGAAGGACTGACAGTCCTCTCTGAAGTTTTGGCGTTGCGGCGCTGTCGACGGTAATTCAGGACTCTGCTCGTAGGAGTCTTGGCGCCGTGGCGCTGGCGCTGAAAAAGAACCACTGGGAAGAGGGGGTGATTCTGTGACAGTGCTATGATCTAGTTGACTGAGAATGATGGGAGAGATGGCAGACTCGTCAAGAAAAGAGTAATACGGTTTTTAGAACTTATTAAGGTTCGAAAACGAGAATGTCGTCTCGTCGAATGTGACATGATGAGAGATGTAGATCTGACGAGTGAAAGAGTCATAGCATAGATAGCCCCTATGGTTCGGCAAGAAGCCTAGGTAGATACATGAAGTGGACCGAGGACCTAGTTTGTGAGGGGCAGTAGAGGCAAGGTTAGGATAGCATAGACAACCGAATATGCTCATAAGATGAGACTCTATGATAGAGGATTTTGGTAGGGGTCATATTGTGAAGGGTGCTAGTCGGGAGATTATTGAGAACGTATTCTGACATTTTAGCAGCATAGACCCAGAAGAACGCAGGTAGGGAGACATGAATCAATAGAGTGCGAATCATATTGTTAATGGTGTGGATGATTCTTTAAGCTTTACCGTTTTGAGGGGAGGTGTGGGGGCAGGAGAAGCGAAAGACCATGCCATTATTAGTACAAAAATAGTGAAACGTAGAGTTGTTGAATTCACGACCATTATCGCACTGAAAAGATTTTATACCTTTTTCAAATTGTGTTTGAATGAATGTTCGAAACTCAAGAAATTTGACAAACACTTTCGATTTAAATTTGAGAGGATACAACCAAACAAAGTGAAAAAAATCATCTAGTAAGATAAGATAGTTTTTATTACCTAGAGAGCTAACAATAGGTGATGTCCATAAATCGACATGTATAATATCAAATGGTGCAAAAGTAACACTAGTAGATGATTTAAACATAAGACGAGTATGTTTGTCTAAAGAACAATAAACACAGGTTTGGGAAAGCTTCCCATTACAAGTAATACAATTATTGCCTCTAAGGAAATTAAAAACTGGGGTTCCTGGATGACCAAGCCTATTATGTCATGTTGAAGAAGAAATGACTGCTAGAGAGACGGGAGAGAAAGATTTGGCAGTGGAGGTGAGAGTGAATGGATAGAGATCCCCTGTGTTATTGCATCTCATAAGAGGTGTCCCCATATAAAGATCCTTCACAAAGAAATCAAAAGGGTCAAAATCAACAGAGACAGAATTATTATGAGTAAATTTGTGGATAGAGATTAGATTATTAATTAAATGTGGGGAATATAGGGTATTTTTAATGGGAAATGGATTAGGAGGTGGTGTGTAGGATGTACCATAACTCTTTATTGGAATGAGGTGATGATCGGTGTATTTTATATACACTTTTCGAGTCATTTTTAGTTAGTCTTGTGTCCCTTTTTGTACAAATACGTGTCGTGTTAGGATATATTTTCTTTTTTTGAGTCAAAGTGGTTAAAATGGCCCAATGGCGGAAAAGGAGCGAAAAGAGGGCAAAAGTGGAGGTTCCAGAGCTTAAAAGACGAGAAAGTGGCGAACGAGGAAGAAACACGGACGTGACTGCGGCCATCTGTGAGCGAGTCTAGGGCGCGGCGCCCAATATCGAAGGTCGCGAAGTTGCAGCGCGTGGCCTCTGAACAACGAGTGCGAGGGCCGCGACGCCAAATCATCCGAAGTATCGCAGAACTTGGCGCCGCCGGAAAATCAGGTTTAATGACGATTTTCTGGGCCAGGCCTGAAGGGAAAAGTTAGAGGCGGTTTTGAGCCTATAAAAGGAGAACCCTAGGCAGTTTTTAAGGGTTCCCTTTCTTGCACAACACAAGGCTTCTTGGATTGAAGATTGGAGACCATAATTTAGTAACTTTCTTTTCTTTTCTTTTCTTTATTTCAGTTTTTATGATGAACATTGAATTAGTTCTTGTCATGTCAATGGCTAGGAACTAATTCCATTATAGGGCTTTCCATGTTAAATCACTAGAAACTTATGTTATGAATTGATGCATGGTTATGGTTATTCTTCTTTTTGTTGAGATTTATCCAATAATTGCTTTGAATGCTTGGTAATTAATTGATCACTAATTATCATTATTTATATGATTTCTAATCAAACTTCGAAAGGAGGAGGTTGTGAATATGATGTAAGTTGGGTAGACATATTTTGGATTGGGGATGAAAATACCTCAATTACTTGTGTAGCGTTAACGAGAGGTCTAAACACCTAATTTTACGCATGGCGCGTGACGGTTAACTAGGTTTTTGGTCTTAATCCTCCTATAGAGTCATCCTTATCACTGAAAGGTAGAAAGGAGCAATACTGGGGTTGAGTGTTTATATAGCCTTAACGGGAGTATAAAACGATTTAGTAAACCTGCTAGCTCCAAAAGAAGAAGAACCATAATTCATTGCATTAATAAGTAACATAAGCGGATAGTTGAGGAGACGTGGAAGCCCTATTCCCATCACTACTGAATTAAACACATTAGTTAAATTAGTATTTACAATCGTTAGTTATAAACAACAAAATCAAATATCGGTTACCAAATAGATACCAAAAGATAGATAACTGGTACTTGAACACTAATCCTTGTGGACGATATTCGGTCTTACCAAGACTATATTACTTGTCACGATAATGTGCACTTGAGTTAAAGTGTGTGCATCTTTTCGCGCATCAGGTGACCACTACCAACTGTCACAAATTGAGGATGCTTTAAACCAAATAGTTTGGGAATATTACATGCAGACCGGGTGAGGTGGGAAGTAGCTCCGGAGTCCATGTACCAGTTGTTGTCAGGCTGTTGCATATTGAGACTGCTGAAGGCTTGACCCAACTTCGATGGGTGTCATCTTTGGGCGAGAACTACCGAACCGCCTGCATGAAGTGGGTTTGCTGTTGATTCACTAGAAACGTATGTTATGAATTAATGCATGTCTATGGTTATTATTCTTCTTTGAGAGATTTATCCAATAATTGCTTTGAATGCTTGGTAATTAATTGACAACTAATTATCATTATATGATTTCTAATCAAACTTCGAAAGGAGGAGGTTGTAAATATGCTGTAATTTGGGTAGACATATTTGGGTTGGGGATGAAAATACCTCAATTATTTATGTAGCGTTAATGAGAGGCTTAACAACCTTAATTTTACGCATGGTGCGTGACGGTTAACTAGGTTTTTGTGCTTAATCCTCCTATAGAGTTATCCTTATCACCGAAAGGTAGGTAAGGTGCAATACTGGGGTTGAGTGTTTATATATCCTTAACGGAAATATAAAATGATTTCGTAAACCTGCTAGCTCCGAGAGAAGAAGACTATAATTCATTGCATTAATAAATAACATAAGCGGATAGTTGAGGAGACATGGAAGCCCTATTCCCATCACAACTGAAGTAAACCTATAGTTAATTAGCTTTTATAATTATTAGTTATAAACCACAAAATCACATATCAATTACCAAATAGATACCAAAAGATAGATAGTTGGTACTTGAACCCTAATCCTTGTAGACGATATTCGGTCTTATCAAGACTATATTACTTGTCACGATAACGTGCACTTGCGTTAAAGTGTGTGCATCTTTTCGCGCATCAAGTTTTTGGCGTCGTTGCCGGGGATAAGGCATAGTTCAATATCAAATTTATCTATTTTTAATTTCTAATTTGGTTTTTATTTTATTTTTATTTTTTTACGTTTTTTTATTTATTTATTTATTTATTTCAAAAATCGAGGTACCGTGATTAGTTGTTTGTTTTTGATCTATTTCAGGAAATCAGTTTATGCGAAGGAGAAGAGGGGCAGGCACTCTTGTTCCCTTCAATCCAGAGATTGAGAAAACATGCGAGCAGAAAGAATCAGATTCTGACCTTGATAGAGATGGACGGTGTTCAAAACAACAACATGATGAGAGAAGGGTTATGTGAAAATCAACCCAATCCAGCCATACCTCGGCAAGTACCTATGGGTGTCGAGGAAAGAGTTCAAGTCCAGGCAGAAAGAAGCTTGGGAGACTATGTGCTACCTAGAGTGAATGGAGCACAGACATGTATTAGGCTCCCTGCCATAGGAGCGAACAACTTTGAGATAAAATCGATGATTCTGAGCATGGTACATCACACAGTGCAATTTGGAGGACTGTCATCGGAGGATCCACATATGCACATAGCTAATTTCTTGGAGCTATGTGCAACTTTCAGATATAACGGCGTTACTGATGATGCCGTCAGATTGGGGCTTTTTCCCTTCTCACTCAGGGATAGAGCAAAAGTATGGTTGAATTCCCTGTCGGCCGATTCGATTTTTACATGGCAAGAGCTGGCACAGAAATTCCTAGCCAAGTTCTTTCCCCCATGCAAAGCAGCAAAATTGAGAAGCGAGTTGAACAACTTCTACCAAGCAGATGGAGAGTCCTTATATGAAGCTTGGGAAAGGTTCAAAGATTTGCAGAGAAAATGCCCACACCATTGCATTGAGTTGTGGAACTTGGTCCACATCTTCTACAAATTTGGCCGTACAACGGAACCATTATAGATGCAGCAGCAGGTGGGGCATTCATGAGGAAAACATTCCACGACGCTCACGGGTTATTAGAAGATATGGCCACCAACAACCATGTCACAGAAGAGAGGTCGACAAGTGGGAGGAGAACAGTGGGAGTCCACGAAATAGATGCCATTGCTGCCCTGAATGCCCAAGTGGCCCTTTTGGCAAAACAGTTGCAGCAACATACAGTGTCAGTGAATGCGGTGCAGATGCCTTAAAGCTGTGAAATATGTGGTGGCCCACATACATTCGATAGGTGCCCTTCAGCTGATCCCAATAATATACCAATGGAGCAGCGAGTGTCGGTAGTGGTAATTATCAGAGGCCACAGAACAATCCATACTCCAACACTTATAATCCAGGGTGGAGAAATCACCCAAATTTTTCATGGAGAGGAGACCAAGGGCATCAGAATCAATACAGGGGCCAGTATCAACCCCAGCAGAACCAAAATCAGCAGCCCTTTATTTAGACCCGCATCCTCAACAGTTCAATGCACCAGTTCAGCAAGAAAAGCCAGACGAGCTGAAAGCAGCTGTGTTGGCACTTACCAACGCCCAGACTCAGTTCATGACAGAAGCTAGATCCTCGTTCAGGAATTTGGAAACACAAGTGGGTCAGCTAGCAAAGCAGGCAAACAGCAGGCCACAGGGTACATTGCCAAGCAACACAGATGTGAATCCAAGGGAGCAATGCCAGGCAGTATGTTACACCCCATAGTTCAGATCATGCGCATGAGAGCGTACGAAAGCATGTAAGACTTAAAATTTTCAAAAGATAGGTTGACGGATTGTTCCAGATGGGTTTTAGTCAACTTTGAGGCGGGTTATGACCCGGTACATTGAGAGTTCCTAAGCGTTTCAAAGGCCTAGGGCGTAGTTCGTTGAGTCTAGATTCAAACGCAACCAACCGTTCGTCGATAGGACGTCGGAGTAGAAAGTTATGAGAGTTACAAGTTCAGTGCGCAGACGGACAGAAATGCGTTTGAGCAAAACAACGAGGGCGGCGCGGAAGCGAGGCCGCGCGCGAAAATCTTGAGGGCCACTGAAGTTGAAGCGCCGCGCACCGGAAGCAGGTGGCGCAACAAAGTTCGAAGAAGCTGCCAGGTTTCAGCGGCACACAGAAGCAGGCGCGCCGAGGCGGATTCAGGCGGAAAAACTTAGGAAAAATCAGATTTTTCTTTTAAAAGACCTTGGGAGGGTGACAAGTGTCCCCCCCCCATCTGATTTTTGCATGCATTATATTGACCAAGTCTTCAAGACTTGGTCATATTTCATCTCTCTCTCTTAGACAAAAGCTCTTCCTTCTCTCTTAAAAGTTCAAGCTCTTCCTTCTTTCTAAAATCCCAAGAGACATTCTAGCCTTAGGAAAAATCTGAAAAAGTAAAAGCAAGAGGGAAGCTTGTGGCTAGATTGTGAAGGTTGTTGTGGTGGTGTTCTTGAACAGGAAGCTAGCAAGTGGTTGGAAAGATTTGGCTAAAGCTTTAAGGTAACATTTCTTCCTTTAGAATTAGTTTCTAGTGTTGCATGTTAAGAAGAAAGAACTTGTGGTAGTAAATAATGCTCTTAGAGTCATTGCATGCAAGAAATGTGGTTTGGATATAAAAGAATTGGTTAAGAAGATATTATGAGCATGTTGTAGCCTAAAAACTACCTTAGAATTATTTAGTGAATTGTTGTACCTAATGGGGCAGAATTTTACACACCCAAGTTTGGAGGTGTAATCCCCTTTAAAATGTTGGATTGTTGAGCCTTAAATGTGGCGTTTGGATGATAAATTCGGCCTTGAGAAAGGTGGCAAAGTATGTAGAAACAAAGGAAATGCTGCCCAATTTTTCATAGAATTTAGTGACTTTGAACTTAGATTATTTCTACATTGAAATTAGAGGTTAATAAACGTATCATGGTTGTTATAGGTTGGCATATTACTTGCGGTAGTTTGAGCTTAGCAAGTGGATTGACCGAAGAGGTATGTGGAAACTTTCTTACCTCTTGAGCATGAGTAGTTATAACTATATAGTACGGTAGACGTACGTGTTTTAAATGAAGTAAATCCTTTTGTTATACTTGACTTGTTTTAAGAAAATGTCTAAGTGGTTGGGTTAAGAAGTTAACCCGCTTGTTCTTAAGGAGTGGTTTATCCTAAATAAGGTAGACAAGGATTTCTTGACATAATGAAGTATAGAGTACTTGGTGTGAAAGTATTGAGTATTGAATTATTCTAAAAGATAAGAGACTTAAATTTTGAGGTAAGAAACTTGTTTTCTAAAAGATAAGAGGCTTGAAGTATTTTGAAAATTGTATGAATTTGTTTGAAGTATAAGTCTCTTGGTTAGTAAAAGAACGAAATGGTTTATAAGGAGTTATAACGGCTTTATGGGAAGTTAGTTATAACGGCCTTATGAAATGATAAGGATGTCTTAAATTTCTAAAGCATAAAGTTAGTATAACGGCTTTATGGGAAGTTGGTTATAATAACTTTATGGAAGGTTATGAAAGTTGTCTATGTTGATTAATGAGCATAAGTTGTCTAGATTGTGAAAAATTGAAGTTACTTGGTTTCAAGATTTGAAACGAGTTTTCTAAAGGTGTAGTAACTTGCTTTGAAAAATAGATACGCCTTGATACTACGGGTGTTAGTATCTTGGATTTTATATAAAAAGGGGGCTTTCGAAAAGAATGTACGTACATAGTACTTTGGCTTGTTTAATTGAGAATTATTCTATGTGTGCCTTGATAAGTACTTTGGCTTGCTTAAATAAGAATTCTCTTGGTTTATGTGAAAAGAAGGCATGGTAATTGTCTTGGTTTATGTAAAGGCATGGTATTGCAATTCGAATTAAAAGCATGTAGTTATGAGTCTATTTGGGTGTACCGTCAGTGATGGAGGATTCCACGGGTATCACGGCCATGATGAGGTTCGTTTCCTGTTGATGATTATTCCATGGATTAGCTCTCCATAGGTCACGATGCGGGGTGGATCTAGTAGTTAGCCCTCGTGCCGGTCGGAGGCGTGATGCGAGGTGGATCCGGTAGGCGGCTTCGTACTTGCCCGATCGGTGTTAGGGCAAAGTTGTGTGATCTGGTGGATCTGGTGGTTAGCTGCGTACTTGCCCGATGTGATGTGGCGAGTGGATCCGGTAGAGCTATCGCACTTGCCGGTCGACCGTGATTCGGGTATAGTATTGTTAGTGCGGGTGGATCCGGTAGCCGGCTTTCGTACTTGCCGTCGGTTGAGGATGCGAGGTGGATCGGTAGTTATGCCTTCGTACTTGCCTCGTCTTCGTTACGATGACGAGTGGGATCTAGTGTTCATGTGTGCTCCTTAGTGTTGTTATATCATAAAGCTGGCGTGATGGGAAGAATTCCACGGCGCATGATTGATATTACGGGCGTGAGACCTATGGTTATATTTGAGTGATGACTTAGAGGCGTGAGTCACGACTTGACATGGCTGCGTATATGTTGTATCGTAGTTTGGCTGTCATACATGTCTCTGCTTTATATGTGCTATTATGATTTCATTCTGATATTTTGATTTCACATACTTGGTACTGTTATCGACCTCGCCCGAAGTGCGTTCACGCCGCAGTCGAGATCGTAACTGGCGATCCGCACTCTTAGGATCACTGCTCATTTCTTGAAAGCTCCATCTCTCGGAGGCTTTGTCTTTTGGTATGATTCCACGAGGTTATAGACTTTTGTACATTCGGGGGTATGGCGGAGCCACTGTCATACGATTGTTATTCTGAGGTGCAGTAGTCACGTTTGTGGTTTGAAATGTAAGAATAAGTTGTATTTACGATTAAGTATGTTTTTTTATGGAAGCGGCCTTATCGGTGGCGATGTTTACTTTTTTTATAAGTTATGTGTTATGTATGTTCATTGCTATTCTCGATGTGTACTGCGGTGCCGATAGGCACGATCGCGGCCGAGGTCGGGTCGTGACCGATACAATTGAAAGCGGCAAACAATTGGAAGCGTGATCACCTCGGCGATGGTTGAAAAAAGAGGCGAGATAGAAAAAGAGAAGGTGGTTGAACCTAGCCCAGTAGTAGAGAAAACTCCAGAGAAGGAGTATACAGAGAAGATCCCATTCCCCCAGAGATTACAGCGAAAGGCGGTTGATAAACAATTCTCCAAATTCTTGGAGACATTCAGGAAGCTGCATATCAACATACCTTTTATAGAGGCTTTGGAGCAGATGCCCTCCTATTTCAAGTTCATGAAGGAGATCTTAGGGAAGAAGAAGAAGCTGGCAGAGTACGAAATAGTAGCACTGACGGAAGAGTGTAGTGCTATCTTGCAAAAGAAGTTGCCACCAAAACTAAAAGATCCAGGGAGCTTTACACTACCTTGCACAGTGGGCAGGGTGACATGCAACAGGGCTCTGTGTGAAATAGGGGCAAGCATAAATCTGATGCCTCTATCGGTATTTAAACGGTTGGAGTTGGGTGAGGCCAAACCAACCACAGTAAGCCTGCAGCTGGCCGATAGGACAGTGGTTCATCCAAGAGGGAAGATTGAGGACGTGATTGTCAAAGTAGGAAAATTCTTTTTTCCTGCGGACTTCCTCATTCTTGACATGGAAGAGGATGCGGAAATCTCTATCATATTGGGGAGACCATTCCTAGCAACAGGGAGAGCCTTGATCGATGTAGAACGAGGAGAGTTGACATTGAGGGTGGAGAAGGAAGAAATGGTGTTTAAAGTTTTTAAACACATCATTGAGCCACCAACCATTAGTAGGTGCTTTGCAATCAGCACCATCAACCCCCCATGTGAGCCCGTACAAGTCAACAAAAGGAAGATGAGCTCACGAAGCGTGCATGGTTGCCAAACCTCCGATAAGCGGTATGTGTTCTGAACTCCCTTAATGATAATGCTAAGAGGTGAAGAAAGAAAAAAAGCGCAAAAATGTGGAGAAAATGGATTAGTTGTGGGCTTGACCCACGCGTTATTAAACTAAGGAACTTGCGTCCGGCTAAAAGACGTTAAAGACAGCGCTACTTGGGAGGCAACCCAAGGTATTTTTAATTTATTTTACTTTAGTAATTTTTATTAAGAACGGTCTCACGGAGGTAGTGTTTGTGTTGTGATTGACAGGTATAGGCAAATAAACTAAAGGGCGAAAAACTGAAGAAAAGCCAGGATTTCCAGAAAAGCGGGTAAGCGCCGCGGCGCCAAAAGAACAGAAGAGGCGCTGAAGTCTAGGCGCCGCGGAGGCGGGCGGCGCCATGCTGAGCATGCGCAGAAATTCCCGAAGGAGTGCAGAATATTGGGCGCCGCGGCTCCAAAAGCAAGGCCGCGGCGCCGAAGCGGAAATCCAGAACCAAAACCTAACCCTTCTTCTCCACAAAACCCACGAAAATCCACAAATTACCCACAAATCCTCCACAAATCAAACCCAACCACAACCAAAACTCTTAAATTCCTAAAAACCCTTAGCTATCTCAACCAACAAAGCTCCATTCCATAGCCTCAAATCACCATTGGAAGCAAGAACATCGTGGAGACACCATAAAAAAGGTAATCTTCACCTTTTTCTTGAAAGTTGCTAGTAGTCAAAGGAGGTAATAGTTGGAGAAGTGTTGCATTGTGAAGTAGTTTGGGTGCTGAAAAATTGATTGTGAAGTTTGGAGAAGGAGTAGACAAGGAGGGTGTGGGTATAAGGTAGTAGAGTTGAAGTTTAGGGGTGTTTGTGTTTTAGCTGCTAGAGTGTTGATTGTGTTGGGGAACACTTGTGCTAATAAGTTGTAAGATGCAGAAAGTGTTTTTAACCATGTCCGTCAGAAAAAGAAGAGCCTCCACATCCACATCAGCCCCACATTACGATGATACTAGGTTTGTGAGCTACGAAGCCTTCCAAAGATACAAAAAGCTTAGTACTAGGCCCTTAATCCCTGAAAGGGGAATGGACTATCAGAGGGAGTCGTTTGGGGAAGAGGATGTTTATGAGCCCATTCGGGCAATGATTGAGTTAAGGGGGTGGAGGAGATTTGTAAATCCGGAGAAGATAGCACCAATGAACACAACAATGGTGCGTGAATTCTATGCCAACTTTCCGGAGAAGGTGGAAAGGGGGTGCTTTGTAAGGGGAAATTATGTGTCTGTGACAGCAGAAGATGTAAATACACAATTGAAGACGGTTGATGTTGAAGAAAGTTGTGATTGGAACCACTTTAGAACATGGTCTAGAAGCACCTCCAACATCGACTGGAATAACATTGCAGACACAGTGAGCTACCCTGGGGCTGCATTTGATCTTGCAAGAAATGGGTCAAGAGGATCGGCGGTGCAGTTCAACAAGCGACGAGGTTGGCTATATTTCATCGATGCCGTCGATCCCATCAACGTGATTCACGAGTGCGGAAGATAGGATCAAATTGATATATGGGATCATGACGGGGAAAACAATTGATGTGGGGAAATAAATAGTGCAGAGCATTGAGGAAATCAGCAGGTTGGTGACAACAGGTGGATTGGGACATGGCTCAGTTATCACCAAGTTATGTCACATGAATGGGGTCCCAATCCTACCCAATGATACTAATGAAAGAAACCAACTGCCTGTGTCCTATGGGATAGTGCACTCTTTCCCAGACCCAAGCCCCCCAGCAGCAAGAAGAAGAGCACAACAACCAGCAGCAGCAGCAGAGGCCGCAATGAACGAAGATGAGCCTGAAATGGGGGCTCAATATGCGGCAGGACCTAGCCACCAACCTACCACAGATTCAGAACCTCCAGTGCCTATGATGGAGCAGTTGCTCCAAAACCAGAGAATGATGATGCAACATTTCGACACAGTAATACAAGGACAACATGAGTTGAGACAAGGGCAACAAGAATTGAGGCTAGAGAAACAACAATTGCACCAGCAGTTTGACGAGATGAGTTCCCTGTTCAACCAATGGTCGATGCATTATCCACCGCCACCACCACCATTTTAGCCAAGTCTGTAAGTGTCATATTTCTTTTATTGTCTTTGAGTCTACACACATTGGGGACAATGTGTGATTTAAGTTTGGGGGGTGTTTTATTTGTGTTTTTGTTGTTTTATGTATTTTTGAGTCACAAATTTTTTTTTCTTTTAAGTCATAATTGTCTGTCAAAAGATCATGTATGTTGTAGTTGCTAGAAACACCTAGTGAAGTAAGGTGGAATAATATAATGGAATTGAAGCAACTATCTAAACACCTAGGTTAGATATGCCAAAAACTCACAAAATCTGTCTATTTGGAGTTTCTTGCTTAAATTGTGCATGCTAAATGATGAATACTTATGTGTTATGATTGCTTGCTATTTGAGGTGAAATAGTTAGGATATGCATGTTAGGGAGATGACTCAGGCATTTCTTTGATAGCCAATTCTTACCACTCTTTTCTATTCCGGACTTTAAATATATCCCTAGTCAGCCTCATTGAGCCTAAAAATTGAAACTTCTTCTTTGACACCCTATATTCCCACAAATTGTGCCATAAGTAAAAATGTGAAATAGTGGATAAATTGTGTTAAAAAAAAGAGACAAAAAGAGTGAACAAGCTTGTTGCACCCCGAAAAAAAAAGTAATAAGAAATAGGCAAAAGCCTAAGTTTGGGGGTGCTTGTTTTTACAATACTCTTCACTCTCCCAAAACAAAAGAGGGAAAAGATAGAATTGAAGTGAAGAAAAAAACCAAAAGAAAAGGGAAAAATGGAAAAGCTAAAGAGCTTATGGTACACAGAATGAGCCTAAAATGCCTATTTTTACCTACATATACCTAAGCCTACATTACAACCCTTAAAGTCCTGAAGATCTCTTTTATGCATATCCAGGATTAGTGGAGAATAGCAAGTAAAAATGTCATAGGATTTTTGAATTTATATGCATGATTCAGTAAGTTGACTTCCATTAAGCATGATGAATATGAGTTTGCGAAATATCTAGCTTAATGTGTTTAGTGTGCTAAAACTTTATGTTATATGTTCCTGCATATTATTCTGCTAACCTTCATGTTTTTCTAGATAACACTAATGCAGCAAAAGTGATCAATGTCAGTGAGTCTTTTATTGTCGTTCTTTGAGTCTTTTATTTTCTTTCTATCTTTGCTCGAGGGCGAACAAAGGTTAAGTTTGGGGGTATTTGATCGGTGTATTTTATATACACTTTTTGAGTCAGTTTTAGTTAGTCTTTTGTCCCTTTTTGTACAAATAAGTGTCGTATTAGGATAGATTTTCTTTCTTTTGAGTCAAAGTGGTTAAAATGGCCAAATGGCGGAAAAGAAGCTAAAAGAGGGCAAAAGAAGAGGTTCCAGAGCTAAAAACAGAGAAAGTGGCGAACGAGGCAATCGGACGGTAGTGGCGCCTCCTGCGATCAGCGCGGCGCGCCAATCATCGAGAGAGGTCAGAGGTTCCAGTGCGCGGCGCCTACGCATAACGAGATCGGGCCGCGGCGCCAAATCACCCGTGCTTGAGTTCGTAGCGCGGCTATATCAGCGTGGCCGACGGAAAAATCAGGTTTTAGGCGATTTTCGGGCGAACTGCGGGGAAAAAGTTAGAGGCGGTTTCGGCCTATAAAGAGAGAACCCTAGGCAGATTTTAAGGGTTCCCTTCTGCACAACACAGTTTTCTTGGATTGAAGATTGGAGACCCTAAACTTAGTAATTTTCTTTTCTTTTCTTTATTTCAGTTTTGTATGATGAACTTTGAATTAGTTCTTGTCATGTCAATGGCTAGGAACTAATTCTTTTATAGGGCTTTCCATGTTGATTCACTAGAAACTTATGTTATGAATTAATGCATGTCTATGGTTATTATTCTTCTTTGAGAGATTTATCCAATAATTGCTTTGAATGCTTGGTAATTAATTGACAACTAATTATCATTATATGATTTCTAATCAAACTTCGAAAGGAGGAGGTTGTGAATATCTTTGTAAGTTGGGTAGACATATTTGGGTTGGGGATGAAAATACCTCAATTATTTATGTAGCGTTAATGAGAGGCTTAACAACCCAATTTTACGCGTAGTGCGTGACGGTTAACTAGGTTTTGTGCTTAATCCTCCTATAGAGTTATCCTTATCACCGAAAGGTAGGTAAGGTGCAATCGGGTTGAGTGTTTATATATCCTTAACGGGAATATAAAGCGATTTAAGAAACTGCTAGCTCCGAGAGAAGAAGACCATAATTCATTGCATTAATAAATAACATAAGCGGATAGTTGAGGAGACATGGAAGCCCTATTCCCATCACAACTGAAGTAAACCTATAGTTAATTAGCTTTTATAATTATTAGTTATAAACCACAAAATCACATATCAATTACCAAATAGATACCAAAAGATAGATAGTTGGTACTTGAACCCTAATCCTTGTGGACGATATTCGGTCTTATCAAGACTATATTACTTGTCACGATAACGTGCACTTGCGTTAAAGTGTGTGCATCTTTTCGCGCATCAGTACAACAAGAACAATTATAGATGCAGCAGCAGGTGGGACATTCATGAGAAAAACAGCCCACGAAGCTCACGATTTATTAGAAGATATGGCCACCAACAACCATGTCACAGAAGAGAGACCAATGAGTGGCAGGAGAACAGTGGGAGTCCACGAAATAGATGCCATTGCTGCCTTGAATGCCCAAGTGGCCCTTTTGACGAAACAGTTGCAACAACATACAGTATTAGAAAATGCAGTACAGACGCCAAGAAGCTGTGAAATATGTGGCGGTTCACATACATTCGATAGGTGTCCTTCAGCTGATCCTAATAATGTGTCAATCGAGCAGGCAGAGTGTCAAGCCGTGGGTAACTATCAAAGGCCACAAAACAGTCCATACTCCAATACATATAATCCAGGGTGGAGGAATCACCCAAATTTCTCATGGAGAGGAGACCAGGGACAGCAGAATCAATATAGGGGCCAGTATCAAAACCAGCAGCACCAGAATCAGCAGCCCTTTACTCAGGCCTCACTTTCTCAACAATTTAATACACCTGTTCAGCCAGAGAAGCCAGACGAGCTGAGAGCAGCTTTGTTGGCACTCACCAACGCCCAGACCCAATTCGTGACAGAAGCTAGATCCTCGTTCAGGAACTTGGAAACACAAGTGGGTCAGCTAGCAAAGCAATCGAACAGCAGGCAACAGGGTACACTGCCAAGCAACACATAGATGAATCCGAAAGAACAATGTCAGGCAGTACAGTTGAGAAGTGGTAAACAATTGGAGCAGCAGTCACATCAGCCGGTAGTTGAGCAAAGGGCAGAGATAGAAAAAGAGAAGGTGGTTGAATCTCGCCCAGTAGTAGAGAAAACTCCAGAGAAGGAGTATACAGAGAAGATCCTATTCCCACAGAGATTGCAGCGGAAGGCAGTTGATAAACAATTCTCCAAATTTTTGGAGACATTCAGAAAGCTGCATATCAACATACCTTTTATAGAGGCGTTGGAGCAGATGCCCTCCTATTTCAAATTCATGAAGGAGATTTTGGGGAAGAAGAAGAAACTGGCAGAGTATGAGATGGTAGCACTAACGGAGGAGTGCAGTGCTATCTTGCAGAAGAAGTTTCCCCCTAAACTAAAAGATCCAGGGAGCTTTACACTACATTGCACAGTTGGCAGGGTGACATTCAACAGGGCTCTTTGTGATTTAGGGGCAAGCATAAATTTGATGCCTTTATCGGTGTTTAAACGGTTGGAATTAGGTGAAGCCAAGCCGACCACGGTGAGCCTGCTGACAGATGGCCGGTGGTTCACCCAAGAGGGAAGATTGAGGACGTGATCGTTAAAGTAGGAAAATTCTTTTTTCCTGCGGACTTCCTCATTCTTGACATGGAAGAGGATGCATAAATCCCTATCATATTGGGGAGACCATTCCTGGCGACAGGGAGAGCCTTGATCGATGTAGAAAGAGGAGAGCTGACATTGAGGGTGGAGAATGAAGAAATGGTGTTTAAAGTTTTTAAACACATCATTGAGCCACCAACCATGAGCAGGTGCTTTGCAATCAACACCATCAAACCCCCATGTGAGCCAATACAAGCCAAACCAAGAGAGATGAGCCCACAAAAAAAAGTATGTGATGCCGAACCTCCACAAAACAGGTATGTGTTCTTGAACCCTCCCTTGATGATAATTCTAAGAACAGAAGAAGAAGAAGAAGAAGAAGAAGAAGAAGAAGAAGAAGAAGAAGAAGAAGAAGAAGAAAACGAGAAATATGGATAAAATGGATTGGTTGTGGGGTTAATCCACCCCACACTTATTGAGTTAAGGAACTTGCGTCCGGCTAAAAGACGTTAAAGACAGCGCTACTTGGGAGGCAACCCAAGGTATTTGATTTATTTTACGTTAATATAGTAGTTTTTATTAAGAATGGTCTCACGGAGTAGTGTTTATGTTGTGATTGACAGGTGTAGGCCAATAAATTGAAGGACGAAAAACTGAAGAACAGCAGGGATTTCCAGAAAACAAAACGGGTAGCGACTGCGGCTAAAGAGCGAAGGTGTTGAAGTTTAAGCGTACGCTTCAGAAACAGTGTGGCGCCAAAACCGTAAAAATCAAGTCGGTATGCATGGCGCAGTGTGGCACAAATTCCCGAAAATTGCAAATAGTCAGCGGAAATCCAGAAAGTAATAAAACGCCCAAAAATCCGATTTTCCCCAATTTCAAACCAAAACCTAACCTTTCTTCTCCAACAAAACCCACGAAAATTCAAACCTCACCCACAAATCTTCCATAAATCAAACCCAAACACAACCAAAAACTCTTAAAGTCCTTAAACCCTTAACCATTTCAACCAACAAAACCTCATCAAAGTGCCTCAAATCACCATTAGAAGCAAGAAAACCTTGAAGAACACCGTCAAAAAGGTAATCTTCATCTTTTCTTGAAAGCTTTCAGTAGTCAAAGGAGGTAGTAGTTTGGAGAAGTGTTGCATTGTTGAAGTAGTTGGGGTGCTGAAAAATTGGTTGTGAAGTTTAGAGGAGGAGTATACAAGGAGGGTGTGGGTATTGTGTAGTACAGGAGTTGGAGTTTGGGGGTGTTAGTGTTGTGTGATTGTATTGGGGAACATTTGTGATACTAAGTTTGTAAGCTGCAAAAAGTGAAGTAACCATGTCCGCCAGAAAGAGAAGAGCCTCCACATCCACCTCAGCCCCGCAATATGATGATACTAGGTTCGTGAGCTAACAAGCGTATGAAAGATACAAAAAGCTTAGTACCAGGCCTTTAATCCCTGAAAGGGGAATGGACTATCAGAGGGAGTCGCTTGGGGAGGAGGATGTCTATGAGCCCATTCGGGCAATGATTGAGATGAGGGGGTGGAAGAGATTTGTAGACCCGGAAGAGATAGCACCAATGAACACAGTAATGGTGCGTGAATTTTATGCTAATCTTCCGGAGAAGGTGAACAATGGATGTTTTATGAGGGGACAATATGTGTATGTGACTGCAGAAGAGGTCAATGCGGTATTGGAAACAGTTGATGTTGAAAGAGAAGATGGTGATTGGAGCTATTTTAGAACATGGTCTAGAAGCACCACCAGCATCGACTGGAATGCCGTCGCAGACACAGTGAGCTACCCTGGGGCTGCATTTGATATTGCCAGAAATGGATCAAGAGGATGGCGGTGTCGGTTCAAAAGCGACCAAGGGTTGGTGTATTTACGTCGATGCCGTCGATTCCATCAACGCACTTCACCAGAGTTCCAGAAGATAGAATCAAATTGATATATGGAATCATGACGGGAAAGACGATTGATGTGGGAAAAGAGTTAGTGCAAAGCATTGAAGAGACCAGCAGGTTGGTAACAACAAGTGGGTTGGGACATGGCTCACTTATTACAAGTTTATGCGCCATAAATGGGGTCCCAACCCTACCCACTGATACTCGTGAGAGAAACCAACTGCCTGTGTCATATGGGATAGTGCACTCTTTCCCCGACCCAAGCCCCCCAGCAGCAAGAAGAAGAGAACAACCACCACCACCACCAGCAGCAGAGGCCGAAATGAGTGAAGATGAGCCTGAAATAGAGGCTCAATATGCGGCAGGGCCTAGCCACCAGCCAACCACAGAATCAGAACCTCCAGTGCCTATGATGGAGCAGTTGCTCCAGAACCAGAGAATGATGATGCAACATTTCGACACAGTAATACAAGGACAACATGAGTTGAGACAAGGGCAACAATAATTGCGGCAGGAGCAACAACAGTTGCACCAGCAATTTGACGAGATGAGTTCCCTGTTCAACAAATGGTCGATGCATTATCCACCGCCACCGCCACCATTTTAAACCAAGTCTGTAAGTGTCTTGTTTTCTTTTATTGTCTTGAGTCTTACACACATTGGGGACAATGTGTGATTTAAGTTTGGGGGGTGTTTTATTTGTGTCTTATTGTTATAGTATGTTTAAATCTTTTTGTTGTTTTTGTGTATTTTTGAGTCATAAAAAAAATTGTCTTTTGAGTCATAATTGTCTGTCAAAAGATCATGTATGTTGTAGTTACTAGAAACACCTAGTGAAGTAAGGTGAAATAATGTAATGGAATTAAAAGCAACTATCTAAACACTTAGGTTATATATGTCAAAAACTCACAAAATCTGTTTATTTGGAGTTTCTTGCTTGAATTGTGCATGCTAAATGATTAAAACCTATGTGTTATGATTGCTTGCTATTTGAGGCGAAATAGTTAGGTTATGCATGTTAGGGATATGACTCAGGCGTTTCTTTGTTAGTCAATTCTTACCACTCTTTTCTATCCCTGACATTAAAAGTATCCCTAGTCAGCCCCATTGAGCCTAAAAAATTGAACTTTTTATTTGACACCCTTTATTCTCATACTTGTGTCATAAGTAAACATGTGAAATAGTTGGAATAAATTGTGTTAAAAAGGATACAAAAAGAGTAACAAAAGTGATGCACCCCAATAAAAAAGTAATGAGAAATAGGCAAAAGCCTAAGTTTGGGGGTGCTTGTTATTATAATACACTTCACTCTCCCAAAACAAAAGAGGGGAAAGATAGATTTGAAGTGAAGAAAAGAATCAAAAGAAAAGGGAAACACTGAAAAGCTAAAGAGCTTATGGTACACAAAAATGAGCCTAAATGCCTATTTTTACCTACGCATACCTAAGCCTACATTACAACCCTTAAAAGTCCTGAAGATCTCTTAGATGCATAGCCATGATTAGTGGAGAATAGCAAGTAAACATGCAATAGGAATTTTGAAATTAACATGCATGATTCAGTATTTGACTTCCATTAAGCATGATAAAAATGAGTTTGTGAAATATCTAGCTTAATGTGTTTAGTGTGCAAAAATTTCATGCTATATGTTCCTGCATATTATTTTGTCAATCTTCATGTTTTTTTAAGTAACGTCAATGCAGCAAAAGTGATCAATGTCATTGAGTCTGTTTATTTTCTTTTTTTCTTGAGTCTTTATTTCTTTCTTTTTATCTTTGCTCGAGGGCGAGCAAAGGTTAAGTTTGGGGGTATTTGATCGGTGTATTTTATATACACTTTTCGAGTCATTTTTAGTTAGTCTTTTGTCCCTTTTTGTAAAAATACGTGTCGTATTAGGATATATTTTCTTTTTTTGAGTCAAAGTGGTTAAAATGGTCCAATGGCGGAAAAGGAGCGAAAAGAGGGCAAAAGAAGAGGTTCCAGAGCTAAAAACAGAGAAAGTGGCGAACGAGACAGAAATCCAGACCAGCGCGTGGCTCTGCGATCAGTCTGGCCGCGGCGCCCAATATCGAGAGGCGCAGAGGTTGCAGCGCGCGCCTCTGAACAGCGAGTCACGGTAGCGCGCCAAATCATCCGAAGTATCGCGAACTTGGCGCGGCGCCGATAGCGAAGGCGCTGGCAGCGCTGGAAAATCGAGTTTAATGACGATTTTCTAGGCCAGCTGAAGGAAAAGTCGGAGCGGTTTTGAGCCTATAAAAGGAGAACCCTAGGTAGTTTTTAAGGGTTCCCTTTCTTGCACAACACAAGGCTTCTTGGATTGAAGATTGGAGACCATAATTTAGTAACTTTCTTTTCTTTACTTTTCTTTATTTCAGTTTTTATGATGAACATTGAATTAGTTCTTGTCATGTCAATGGCTAGGAACTAATTCCATTATAGGGCTTTCCATGTTAAATCACTAGAAACTTATATTATGAATTGATGCATGGTTATGGTTATTCTTCTTCTTGTTGAGATTTATCCAATAATTGCTTTGAATGCTTGGTAATTAATTGATCACTAATTATCATTATTTATATGATTTCTAATCAAACTTCGAAAGGAGGAGGTTGTGAATATGATGTAAGTTGGGTAGACATATTTTGGATTGGGGATGAAAATACCTCAATTACTTGTGTAGCGTTAACGAGAGGTCTAAACACCTAATTTTACGCATGGCGCGTGACGGTTAACTAGGTTTTTGGTGTTAATCCTCCTATAGAGTCATCCTTATCACCGAAAGGTAGAAAGGAGCAATACTGGGGTTGAGTGTTTATATAGCCTTAACGGGAGTATAAAACGATTTAGTAAACCTGCTAGCTCCAAAAGAAGAAGAACCATAATTCATTGCATTAATAAGTAACATAAGCGGATAGTTGAGGAGACGTGGAAGCCCTGTTCCCATCACTACTGAAGTAAACACATTAGTTAAATTAGTATTTACAATTGTTAGTTATAAACAACAAAATCAAATATCGGTTACCAAATAGATACCAAAAGATAGATAACTGGTACTTGAACACTAATCCTTGTGGACGATATTCGATCTTACCAAGACTATATTACTTGTCACGATAACGTGCACTTGAGTTAAAGTGTGTGCATCTTTTCGCGCATCAGGTGACCACTACCAACTGTCACAAATTGAGGATGCTTTAAACCAAATAGTTTGGGAATACTACATGCAGACCGGGTGAGGTGGGAAGTGGCTCTGGAGTCCATGTACCAGTTGTTGTCAGGCTGTTGCATATTGAGACTGTTGAAGGCTTGACCCAACTCAGTGGGTGTCACGACGAGGGCTCTCGAATCGCCTCGCATGAAGTGGGCTTCTGCGGTCTTGGACTTGCCCGGATCGAGGCAGGCCCAACAACCTCAGTAGAATCTTGGTTGAAGGTCTGGCGAAGCTGCCGCGCGCTATACGGTATCGTTAGGCGCCAGCGCAACCGATCTGCGGGCCCTGTTATTGCTGCTGCTGATTCTGTTGTCCGCGATCTTTGCCACGACCACAGCCTCCTCTGCCGCGACCCTTGTCACTCTTGCCACCGCGTCCCTGATGTGGTTGAGAGTTTTCTGACGCCGTTGGATCTTGGGGGCGCATTTCGACAGCTAACGCTTTCTGATTGTGCTCATCTTTCTTAGCATGTAGAGTCTCTTTGAGCAACAACTACGAATGAGCTTTGTTAGAACTGGGTAGCGGATCTGCCTGTTGAATCATGGTGGCTAACGTATCATAGTCGCCTTTGGGAAGGCCTGTAATCAATTGCAACACCATTTTAGTTTCCGAGACAGGCATGTCAACGTTGGAGAGTTGATCCTCCAGTAATTTCAATTGTCTGCAGTACTCAGTCATGTTGGAGAAATTTTTAAGGTGTGTATTGTTAAATTATTCCTTCAAATACACCGCACGAATGTGCTTGTTATCTTGAAAGATTTCCTTCAAGTGGTTCCATAAATAAAGGGTTGTGGCGCCAGATTTCATGATAGTAAGAAGAAGATCCTGAAAAATACTACCATAAATCTACTTTTTGACGCCGGCGTCTAGACGACGCCAAGTAGAATCATCAACCTCCGGAGGGCGCAGAATAGTGTCATCGATATGATCAAGCACGTTATAGAGACATGCATGATTACGAAACAGTTCAACCCAAGGAGAATACTGACTGTTTTCTTGATCAAGAAGAATGAGAATATAATTCTTGATGTTGGTAACAGTTAGGGCGGGATGAAAAGAGGATGACAACGTGGTGGTGGGATTTGTGGAGGTGGAAGCGTTAGAAGTATTGGAAGAATCATGAGTATCCATTTAGAGAAGAGAGAAATGGAGAAAAAAACCAAGAATTTTAGGGAGGAAATGGGAGGTGCCGCGGCTGAGATGTCCGAGGAGGAGGGGGGCGGCAGGTTGAAGAAATATTCTAGGGTTTTGTTTTAAGCTCTTGATACCATGTAAGATGATATTAGTCTCTCTTGGGGAGTCTTCTCATTAATATCAAATATATATAGTGTACAATATTCCTCTCTTATACAATAGGAATCCTAAACTTAATCACAAGAGGAATCCTAGTCTTACCCAGTAGCGGATACATTCAAAGCAGGGTGGTGCAGTTGCACCACCAAAAAATTTCACCACCAATTTTTTTATTTTTTTTATACAAAACGACATCATTTTGTTATCAATAGCTGCGCTTTGAGTTTACACAATATCTTTATGAAACTGCATATTTGAAGTGGTATTGTAACTTAATTTACTTCAATTAAAATGAGTAGTTTGTGCTCGATGACCTGAAATTATCTTCCCCCTATTCGATCACTCTAACACTGTAACACATTGTCTTTATGAAAAGTTTGTCGTAGTTGAGACATTGCTGCCTATTATTTGCATGACTTTCTTTACATATTGATTTAATATAACTAGTCTGTTTGTTTGCTACATTGGTCTCTTGATAACTTTCGTAATTTTTTTTTTGCTTCGTACATTGCCTCGCAAAAACTTTTTTTTTCCTACGGAAAAAGTTATTAGTTCGTATGTTTGCACCACCAGATTTTGTTGTCTGAATCCACCACTAATCTTACCATAATCATACTTACATAATATATTGAATATATTCTAATTATGGGATAGAAATAACTAATTGACAACTACACGTTTACGAGAATCATTGCTTTTGAAAAAACTTCGTTTCTTTTCATAATGAAAGCAGAGAAGTTTGTACACGATATGGGTGAGAGAAGTTTTACCGCTTTGTGATGAAAAAATTTAGACGAGTTTATGCGTGTTTTTTTTACTAACAGTCAAGATATAATATCTTACCCGTGAGTTCTTATAGCCTCTTCCATTCCATTGGGATTATCTAAGTGAAATGAACTGTAGTATGACTGAGTACCTGATAGTCGCATTTTAAATTTCTCTGTGTCAAATTTTTTCAAGAACAGAACTTTGTCAAAGTCTTCTCCTTGAACCTGTTAAAGATGTCTGTAGAGGTGCCTGGAATGTTTATAATTGTTATCTAATCCATCGGGAACCTTCTACAATTTATTTGCAATCGCCGATTTCTAGATAAATTAGATTGGGGCAGGGCCCGCCCAGTCTCCACCCTCCAGCTTTCAAGATTTGGCAGCCCCAGGAGTTTTAAGAGTTTTGAGGATGGAAAACACTTGTGGAGAAGAACGCATTTTCTTTTCAATGAACGCGTTTTCACGTAATGCAAGTAAATAGTTTGGCCAGCTTTTGCATAGGGTTTTCTTAGTGAGGCTTTGTGAATACAAAGTGATGTTTTGGTGGCTTACTGATATGTCCAATTAAATCTAACTTGTGGAGATGGTGACAACCTAACCATAGCTTCAGAATGTTTTAACTCTTTTTCTAAATAAAATCTGCAGCAAACCCAAAAAGATGTTTTCCTAAGTCTCCCTGTTTTGAGAGTGACGTGTGTGATGATTTTCATCATTTTTGCTCCGAAAAGGTGGAATCTCCCACCCGAGGAGTCTCACATTCCGATCCGATAAATCTGTGAATGAGATAAATAATGGTGATTCAATTGATTTCAAAAGTTAGATCAGTACCCCGCTGCGCACAAGCGGTCTTCCTTCATCATTTTTCTATTGTTGAAAATTATGTCAAGGTGCATGTGTTAGAATTAGACAAGTGTGAACTAAAAAGACCTCGAGAAATGAATAATTTGTAGGCGTTTTAGTCGGGTTTGTACACGCAGCGAAATTTGAAAATTTATGTTTCAAATCTGACTTTCGGTCAAACTGTAGTATGAGTATGTAATGTAAAATAAACACAAAGCAAATGTAATACTTCGAAAGAAGAATTACATTTTGAAGCACCGGAATCCAAGCTGTTGAAATTCGAAGCTTTGTGTAGTCCGGGGTGCACACTCAAATATCCCTTGATTCGCAAGTTCTAAGTTATTAGAACTTTGATGTAATTTTCTATCTTTAGAAATGCTAGGGATTTCTACAGAGTTTAGAAAATATTTACCTCTCTTAGGTTTAGTGTGTGTAAAATGGGAAGGGAAGCATCCTATTTATAATAGAAAATAGGAGTTTTAGGGTTTTCATGGGCTGGGCCCAGCAGAAAATGGACTGGGTCAAAATCTGGACTGTCAGAACACGCGTCGGCACCGCGGTTCCATAAGGTGGCACCGCGGTGTTGGCACGTGTTTCTGGCACCGTGGTCCTGCCCCATTTTCTGTCCCTTTTCCCTTTATCCACAACTGATTATGGTGATCGAGAACTCTTTCCAGTTGCCTTTTTCATGTAGTATAGAGTTTCTTTTTCTTTTTTGCTTGCTGTAAAAGATATTGGAGGGTAGAATGGTAAAAGACATTGGAGGGTAGAATAGTCCTTTCATTGTAAATATGTACTGTGGGTATATATTCTACATATATCTGCCCATATGTTAGTTTTTTATCTGAAATAATGAAGCTTCTGGAAATACCTTTCCTCTATCTCTATCTCTCTTGACATCGACATCTCCATCCTCCATCTCTCTATCTCTCATTCTTCCCTTCTTCCTCTCCAACTGCAATCACGTTAGTTCTCTAACTTTTGACACCGATTCCTGTTTCAACATGGTATCACAGCCAGTAAATACGGCGATTTGACTCTCAATCGAATCTTAGGGTTTCGTGGTCACGAACACTTTTCGATTGTTTTTTAGGGTTTCGCTTCTGCTGATTTTTCTTTACAAAGATACATGAAGATTATGTATTTTTTAACAAAGGATTTATAAAGAGTTGTTGAAGAATGACACATGCAAAGTACGGGAAGAGGATCGAAGTTCACAGATCTACAAATCTTGTTGTCACACTCAATTCTCTGGTACAGGAAGTTAGATCGATCGATTTCTGATTATTCAACGGTTATTCTGTCATTTTTTTTTCTCTCTTCTCTTTTTTCGTTGATTTTTTTATTTCTGTTGTTCTTGAGATCCAAATATGGGAAGTACAGGAGAAGAACACTCTGGAGAGACAAGTACAGCGGTGATTACTATCGATCACAATCATCCACTGTATTTGTTTCCTTCAGACGCTCATGGTTCCCTATCCGTTGGTATTGTCCTAAATGGAATGGACAATTACACGTTATGGAGTAGGGCTATGAAGCTGGCCTTATTAGGAAAAAATAAGTTAGGCTTCATCGATGGAAGTGTGTGAAAAGAAGACCTTCATGGAAACTTGACCCAAATATGGGAGAGATGCAATGTGATAGTTGTGTCTTGGCTGATGGGAAACGTAAACAAGAACTTACTGACTGGAATGCTGTATAACTCTGATTCTTACACTATATGGGAAGAATTGAAAGAAAGATTTGACAAAGTTAATAGTTCTAGAACCTTCCAACTACACAAGGAGATAGTTTCTATGCGACAGGGACAATTGTCAATGTCGTTGTACTACTCCAGGCTCAAAGACTTATGGGACGAATATGACTCCATCATACCAGTCCCATCTTGTTGCCCAAAATCCAAAGAATTCGTGGATCACCTTCAGCACCAAAGGTTGTTGCAATTTCTAATGGGAGTAGATGATAGCTATAGCCACGTAAGGAGCCAGATTCTTATGATGCAACCAGTGCCCACACTGAACCAGGTATATGCTATGATGAATCAAGAGGAAAGCCAGAAGATGATGCTTGGAAACAATAGTAGGGCAATACATGAGTCAATGGAACTATCTGCCATGTTCACTTCTAAAACTGGAATTAACAGAGGAGGAAATGGAGCTGGAAAACAGAAGAAGAGCTACAATCCAAATGCCTTCTTTGATCATTGCAGGATCAAAGGCCACTTCAAGGTGGAATGCTATCAGTTGATGAAATGCGACTATTGCAAGAAGACTGGACATGTAGAAGATGATTGCTACAGGCTACATGGCTATCCAGGAAACTTCAAGAGTAAAGGGAAGAAAGCTTATGCAGTTACATGGGGGAGCATAGTTCATGAGGACACTGGACAGTATCAACATAACACTAGACAACACCAGGGCACCAGTATACCAAATTTCATTCAGCATACACAGCCATTTACTCAATCACACAAAAACTAGACACATAGCCAGAATGTCTTCTCGGTTTCACGAATGCAGACCATACTGACGGTTTACACTGACAAAGATCGAAACTTCTTGCTATCTTTGGGCAAGGAACTTCAGAATATCAATGCAAACATGGCAGGTAAGTATATCTCTGACTCAAGAGAACTGATAAAATGGATAGTAGACACAGGAGCCACTAACTACATGATCAATGATCAAAGACACTTACGTAATAATGTGTTGACAGAAGGACCAGGGAAGGTGCAGTTACCAACAGGAGATTCAGCCAAAATCTCAATTGTTGGGGAGTATCATTTGGGTGGAGGTGATGTACTTAAAGGAGTCTTATGTGTACCATCCTTCAAGTTTAATCTCTTGTCCATATCAAAAATGACTAAAGAACTAAACTGTAGTGTCATTTTTTTTCCCATCTGTTGTGTCTTTCAGGACCTCTCATCTGGCAAGGTGGGGGGGATTGGTAATGAGGAGGATGGTTTGTAAATACTCTCACTGGATGTACAGAATAAAGGAAGAGAGTTGAGGAGATGCATGTCTGCAACCAAAGTTGATGCAGCAACTTGGCATCAGAGACTTTGCCATGTGCCCATGACAGTCTTGAAGAAAATGGAGTTTTTTAGAAAGAATGATCAGTTTGTCTTTAATAACTGTGAAATTTGTCCTTTAGCAAGACAAACTAGGCTTCCTTTTAATACCAATCATAGTAGAGTTACTAAAGCATTTCAACTACTACACATGGATGTATGAGGTCCTTACAAAGTTGAAACTGTCAATGGAATGAAATATTTTCTAACCATTGTGGATGATTACTCTAGATGGACCTGGATTTACTTAATGAGATTGAAATCTGATGTGTTCTCAATAATCATGAATTTTTTCTTAAGGTTAACACACAATTTGAAGCTAGAGTTCAAAGGATTAGGTCTGATAATGGGGTTGAATTCTTTAATCACAATTGTAGTGACCTGTTTTCACAGTTTGGTGTTGTTCATGAGAGCTCTTGTCCATATACACCACAACAAAATGGTATAGTGGAGAGGAAACATAGACATATCCTTGAAACAGCTAGGGCCATTAAAATACAAGGAGGGTTCCCAGACAGGTTTTGGGGATTATGTGTGGAAAATGCAGTTTACATACTTAACAGAATACCATCCACTGTTATAAAGAATAGATCCCCATTTGAGATGTTATATAATAGAACACCAAAACTTGATCACCTAATAGTGTTAGGATGTTTGTGTTTTGCAACTACTCTTCCTAAATATGACAAGTTTAGCCCTAGGGCTGTGAGGTCTATATTTGTTGGTTATAGTTCCACTCAAAAGGGATACAAATTGTATAATATGGAAAACAGTGTCTTTTTTATTAGCAGGGATGTGCTGTTTATGGAGAAAAACTTTCCATTCAAAGGCAGCAATGTTGAGGAGATTAGTCACATTACATCACAGGAGATGTTCTGCTATGAAGACTTGGTCTCTCAACAGCAGACCATTTTGCAGGATGGTATCCATCAAACACCTGAGATAGTTCTAACAGAACCACCAGGGCATGACACTGCATTACCAACAGTTCTTGAGGGTACCAGAAAATCAGCAAGGATCAGCAGACCCCCCCATATGGCATAAGGACTACATTACTACACATAGTTCCTCTACTTGCCTATACCCTATATCTGACACTGTTTCTTACACTGGTTTGTCAACAGGATATCATAATTTTGTTGCCAAAGTCTCAATTGACACAAAACCAACCAATTATTCAGTGGCAGCTAAAGACCAAAGATGGGTTGAGGCAATGAAAGCAGAAATCAAGGCACTTGAAGAAAATGACACTTGGAAGTTGGTGACATTACCTGAAGGAAAGAAGGCCATTGGGTGTAGATGGGTGTACAAGATAAAGTACAAAGCAACTGGTGAAGTGGAAAGATTTAAAGTCAGGCTAGTAGCAAAAGGATACAACCAGAAGGAGGGAATGGATTACCAAGAGACATTCTCGCCAGTGGTGAAGATGGCCACTGTGAGAACTGTGATCTCCCTTGCATCAGCAAGACAATGGACAATCCATCAAATTGATGTCTATAATGCCTTTTTTGCAAGGAGATCTCTTTGAAGAAGTATATATGTAAATTCCAGATGGTTTTGATCTCAGTGATACAGGAAGAAAGAGACAGGTTTGCAGATTGTTGAAGTCTCTTTATGGCTTGAAGCATGCATCAAGACAATGGAACATAAAGTTAACCACAACTCTTGTCACCTCTGGTTTCAAACAAAGTATTAGAGACTATTCTCTGTTCACTAAGCAACAAAATGGTAGCATTGTGATAATCTTGGTATATGTGGATGATCTATTAATTACTGGGAATGATTCAGCATTGATTCAAGACACCAAAGATACACTGCAGTCTGCTTTCAAGATCAAAGATCTGGGTGAGCTGAGATTTTTTTTGGTATTGAGTTTGCAAGAAACACACAAGGTATCCTTATGCATCAGAGAAAGTATGCCTTAGAGCTTATTTCAGATATGGGCCTTGCAGGTGCAAAGCCTACACATTCCCCCATGGACATGAATCAAAAGTTTACAACACTTGAGTTTGATGAACATGTGGCCTCAGCAGCAGATTCAACAGGAACCAAACCAGCATGTAGTGATGATCTATTGAAGGATCCCAGTGTTTTTAGGAGGCTGATTGGTCGACTATTGTATTTAACAACCACTAGACCAGATATCACATTTGTAGTGCATTGCCTAAGCCAATTCATGCATGCACCTAAAATGTCACATATGGAGGCTGGTTTAAGAATTGTCAAATATGTGAAGCAGGAACCTGGGCAAGGAATTTTGATGTCCAGTTCCAGTTTACCTCAGCTCAGGGTGTTTTGTGATGCTGACTGGGGTTCTTGTGTGAAAAGTCGAAGGTCAGTCACTGGTTACGTGGTGATGCATGACTCCTCACCTATCTCATGGAAATCAAAGAAGCAGGAGACACGATTTCGAAGCTCATGAGCGAATCTGAGGCTATGGCGGCTTGATGGCGAAGTGATATGGCTCACAGGACTGTTTCAGGATCTTGGGGTTGAGATACAGACACCAGTTTCAGTGTACACAAACAGCAAGTCTGTTATTCAGATTGCTGCAAATACAGTCTTCCATGAGAGGACTAAACACATTGACATAGACTGTCATTTTATTCGGGAAAAGATACGCGCAGGCCTCATGAACACAGTGTATCTACCCTCTGAACAACAACCTGCTGACTTACTTACCAAACCCCTTGGTCGACAGCAACATGCAGTTCTAGTTTCCAAGCTATGCATGAAAAATATTTTCATAACTCCTAGATTGAGGGGGGTGTAAAAGATATTGGAGGGTAGAATGGTAAAAGACATTGGAGGGTAGAATAGTCCTTTCATTGTAAATATGTACTGTGGGTATATATTCTACATATATCTGCCCATATGTTAGTTTGTTATCTGAAATAATGAAGCTTCTGGAAATACCTTTCCTCTATCTCTATCTCTCTTGACATCGACATCTCCATCTTCCATCTCTCTATCTCTCATTCTTCCCTTCTTCCTCTCCAACTGCAATCACGTTAGTTCTCTAACTTTTGACACCGATTCCTGTTTCAACACTTGCTATTTTGATGATGGATATAGAGCAAATTTATATTGTAGTTGTATATGTTTAATGTTATTGTAACTTATTAATCATACAATGATTCTTGTGCAGGTTTACAGTTGTACATATTGGGTTTTGATATTGGTGAATGGGAAATGATGGGATGAAAATTAAAGGGGGTATAAGGCTCTTTTGTTCCACATCGAAAAAAGAGAAGAAAAGAGAGGTGTATATATTACATTACACATTCTCTAGCTGATAAAAGGGTTGAGAGGCAAGGACCCTCGCGGCCGTCGTCGCTCATTCGCTCGGCCGGCCGGCCGGCCGGCCGGCCGGCCGGCCGGCTTTGGATTGATTGATAATCTTTTTGGAGAAACGATTCTTTAATTAAATTAATTAATTAATTATTTAATTAAAAACAAATCCAAACGGATCGACCCGCGACCGACCCGACCCGTCCGCTCTCCTCTCTTTTCGAATTTCCTCCAAATATCGGTGACTATTACGATGGTTGCAAACATTCAGAATCAGTACCTCCAACCCTATAAATTCTTGATTATTCCAAGAATTATTCATTCATTTTTTAATTGATTCATTTTCATTCTGAATCAAAGTCTTCAAGTCGAAAATATTTTCGTCTTCATTCTGTGTGATATAATGTCGTTGAGTGGTTCGCTGCTACCGGAATTTGGAGTACTACTATTCTGGTAAGATAATCGTTCTATCCTGGGAGGCGATATTCCGTTAACCTCGAGTACTGTGAGGGGAATAATTTCCTTAAGGACACACTTTGAACTAAGTGGGCTCGATTACATTCTGAAATTATTTTCCAAAAACATATTCTGTTTTCGTTTACTGTTTCATTAATGTTATCTGTTTCACTAAGTGATTAACAGATTTTGTTGAAACATTATTTAGCCAAATACATATTATTACACCAACAATTTTAAGGAAATTATATTTATTGTATTTTAATCTGTATCCTGGTTTGGAGATTAAAACCTGTGTGGTTTTCTACTCCGTATGAGATTTCATATTCTAACTTGAAGACATAAAAACTTCGTTGGAATATTAAAAGTCCAGGAAAAAGTGTTTTCCAAAAGAAAAAAAAAGTGTTTTCAGATGAAAAGAAAAAAAAAGTGTTTTTCTTGTATGTTGTTTGGAGACTAAAATCTTCGGATTTTCTACTCCGGTTGAGATTAAAGTTTTCATAACTTTCTACTCATTTGGATACTTGATTTGAAGATATAAAAACTTCATCAAGTATACAACATACAATCTCACGCATTCGTTTCTATCAATTTTGATTCGGTTTGAAGAAATAAAATCTTCACCGTTGTGTATTATATTTGTTGCTATCAAAATTGATTCGGTTTTAAGAAATAAAATCTTCACCGTTGTGTATGATATTTGTTGCAACGATTTGAAGAATATAAAAACTTCATCGTTCTGTTTAAGGAGATTAAAACGTGTGTAGTTTTCTACTCCATATGAATATTAGTATTCTGACTCGAAGATATAAAAACTCCGTTGAAATACTAAAGTTTCATAATTATACTACGATTTGAAGAAATAAAATCTTCATCGTTTAAGTTTATAATTCGACTGCGATTTGAAGAAATAAAATCTTCATCGTTGAGGTCTGTGAATTAATTGCTATTTTGGTTTTATTAATTAAAACAGTTCGTCGATTTTCTGTGACAAACAATGGCAATTGAAACTGGAACTACCTCTGCAAATGTTGCATCAGCGGTTGCTACTACAACCCGTACCGCAGTACCACCGGCTGAGAAACCTGCGAAGTTCACCGGTGCCAACTTTAAAGGATGGCAGCAAAGAATGTTCTTTTGGCTTACCACCCTTGGTTTGCAAAAGTTCACCAGTGAGGACCCTCCCGTGCATGCCGCCGACATGCCTGACAACCAGCAGTTCATGGTTACTGAGGCTTGGAAACAGGCTGATTTTTTGTGCAAAGGCTACATTTTAAGTGCCTTAGAAGATGACTTGTACAATGTCTACAGTGCAGTAGAAACTTCCAAAGAACTATGGAGTGCATTTGAAAAGAAGTACAAGACAGAAGATGCTTGCTTGAAGAAGTTTGTGGTTGCCAAATTCCTAGACTACAAAATGGTTGATGGAAAAACCGTTGGAACCCAAGTTCAAGAGCTTCAACTTATCTTCCATGACCTTATTGCTGAAGGTATGATAGTGAATGAAGCATTCCAAGTGGCTGCAATGATTGAGAAATTGTCGTCTTCGTGGAAAGATTTCAAGAATTATCTTAAGCACAAAAGAAAGGAAATGAAGTTGGAGGATCTTGTGATTCGTCTCAAGATCGAGGAAGATAACAAAACCGCTGAAAAGAGGTATCGTAAGAGTTCACCAATTGAAGGGCCAACATCGTTGAAGACGCTGCTCCGAAAATGAACAAGAAAAGAAAGAGGCCTTCTGGAAAAGATAAGGTTTCTAACAAGAAAAAGTTCAAGGGCAGCTGCTTTAATTGTGGGAAAGCTGGCCACAAAAGCCCAGATTGTCGTCTCCCGAAAAAGGACAAGGGAAAAATACAAGCCAATATGGTGGAAATGAATGATGACCTGAATGATCTGTGTGCAATGCTGTCAGAGTGCAATTTGGTTGGAAACCCAAAGGAGTGGTGGCTGGATTCTGGTGCCACTCGACATGTTTGCGCTGCAAAAGAAGCATTTGCAACCTATGCTCATTTGGACCAGAAGAGGTCTTGTTTATGGAAATCTTGCAATGCCAAAGGTTGAAGGATATGGGAAGATACTTCTGAAGATGACTTCCGGCAAGGTCCTGACTCTCAACAATGTTCTGCATGTTCCAACAATTCGGAAGAATTTAGTTTCAGCCGGACTACTCGTCAAAAACGGGTTTAAGTGCGTGTTGGTTAGTGAGAAAATTGTAATAAGAATGATATGTTCATAGGAAAGGGCTACCTCACCGAGGGCCTTTTCAAACTCAATGTAATGGTTGTTGACAGTATTAATAAAAATTCACAAATGCTTACTTATTGGAGTCAAATGATTTATGGCATGTTCGTTTAGGACATGTCAATTATAAAACCTTGCAAAAATTGATCAATTTAGAAGTATTGCCTAAATTCGAGTGTAACAAATCAAAATGTGAAATTTGTGTTGAATCTAAGTTTGTTAAACATCCATATAAGTCTATTGATAGGAATTCAAATCCTTTAGACTTAATTCACACAGATATATGTGATATGAAGTCAATACCATCTCGTGGTGAGAAAAAGTATTTTATAACTTTCATTGACGATTGCACTCGATACTGTTACATGTATTTGCTTAATAGTAAGGATGAAACAATTAATGCATTTAAGCAATACAAGAACGAAGTGGAAAATCAATTGAATAAAAAGATCAAAATGATTAGAAGTGATAGGGGTGGAGAGTACGAATCTCCTTTTGCAGAGACATGTTTGGAATATGGAATTATTCATCAAACTGCTGCCCCTTACACACGACAATCAAATGGAATTGCGGAAAGGAAAAACCGAACATTAAAGGAAATGATGAATGTCTTACTAATTAGTTCCGGTTTACCGCAGAGCTTGTGGGGGGAAGCTATCCTTACAGCTAATCGAATACTCAACAGAGTACCCCACAGCAAAACACAATCTATTCCATATGATCTATGGAAAGGAAGAAAACTCAACTTGAAATATTTCAAAGTGTGGGGGTGTTTAGCGAAGGTCCAAGTTCCTTTGCCCAAAAGGGTAAAAATCGGACCAAAAACTGTGAATTGTGTTTTTATTGGCTATGCTACAAACAACAAAGCTTGTCGGTTTTTGGTTCACAAATCGGACAATCCCGAAATTCATGTTAATACGATAATTGAATCAGATAATGCTAAATTCTTTGAAAACATCTATCCGTATAAAACTGAACGTGAGTCGTCAAGTGAAAGATCTAAACGACCGCGGGAAGAACCAAAGGAATGTATACCAAGCAAAGAGGATCTAAGGCGTAGCAAACGTCAAAAGACATCTACTTCCTTTGGACCAGACTTTGTAACATTCTTGCTTGAAAATGAGCCTCAAACATTTAAAGCAGCAATGTCATCTTCTGATTCAACATTTTGGAAAGAAGCAGTCAATAGTGAGATTGAATCAATTTTAAACAACCATACATGGGAATTAGTTGATCTTCCTCCTGGAAATAAACCTTTAGGATCAAAATGGATATTTAAAAGGAAAATGAAAGTTGATGGCACTATTGACAAATATAAGGCAAGACTTGTGGTCAAAAGTTATAGACAAAAAGAAGGTCTTGATTACTTTGACACATACTCGCCGGTAACAAGAATAACATCTATTCGGGTGTTAGTGGCAGCGGTAGATATATGGTCTTGAAATCCATCAAATGGATGTCAAGACAGCTTTCTTAAATGGAGAATTGGAGGAAGAAATTTACATGGAACAACCTGAGGGTTTTGTGGTTCCTGGTAAAGAAAAGAAAGTGTGCAGACTTGTTAAGTGACTTTATGGACTTAAACAAGCACCCAAACAATGGCATGCGAAATTTGACCAAACAATGTTGGCAAATGGATTTAAGATTAATGAGTGTGACAAATGTGTTTACATTAAAAATACTCCAAATTATGAAGTCATTGTTTGTTTGTATGTTGATGACATGTTGATAATGAGTAAAGATATTGTCGATATAAATGCTACGAAGCGTATGCTCGCTAGCAAATTTGACATGAAAGACTTAGGGGTTGCAGATTTGATCTTAGGAATTAGGATCCATAAAACTCCACAAGGTCTAGCATTATCACAGTCACATTATATTGAAAAAGTACTTGACAAGTTCAAGTATTTAAATTTCAATGTTGCAAAGACTCCAATTGATGTAAGTTTTGCACTTCAAAGGAATGAAGGTGAAAGTGACTCACAATTGGACTTTGCACGAGTTTTGGGAAGTTTGATGTATATTATGAATTGTACACGACCAGATATAGCATGTGCTATAAGCAAGCTGAGTCGATTCACGAGTAATCCCAATCAAACTCATTGGATGGCAATGAAACGAGTCTTGGATATTTACAACACACTCAAAACTATGCTTTGCATTATAATAAATATCCCGCAGTACTTGAGGGATATAGTGATGCAAATTGGATCACCGGATCGTTTGAAGTTAAATCCACGAGTGGATATGTTTTCACCGTTGGCGGAGGAGCAGTGTCTTGGAAATCATCAAAACAGACATGCATCGCCCACTCTACAATGAAATCAGAATTTATAGCTTTAGACAAGGCCGGTGAAGAAGCTGAATGGCTCCGGAATTTCTTAGAAGATATTCCATTCTGGCCCAAACCTTTGGCTCCTATATGTATACATTGTGATGATCAGCAAAGACAATAGGTAGGGCAGAGAGCGTAATGTATAACGAAAAATCTCGTCACATACGACGGAGACATAATACCGTTAGACAACTCCTCTCTAGTGGCGTTATCACAATTGATTATGTAAAGTCAAGAGATAACGTGGCGGATCCGCTTACAAAAGGTTTATCTAGAGAGGGAGTTGGTAGATCATCAATGGGAATGGGGTTAAGGCCAAGGACAAGTCATCATGGCGATAACTCTACCTAGCAGACTGGAGATCCCAAGAGCTAGGTTCAAGGAGATCAAACAAAGTTGTGACTGACGGTTCAACATTGTCAAATAACTCAACCCATTCTCGGATGAAGACAATGTTCAGAAATAAGGATAAAACTTTATGGCTTGTTAATGAGTTAATAAAGCATTAAGGTTTTTTAATGGTTATCTAAATTTGGCAATGTATTACCAGATAATGTGGCTATAGGACCACATGTTTAGAAATCACCTATGTGAGTGTTAAGTGTAAGCCGCTTTAAAGGGGAATGACAGTAAAGGCACATTCTCTATGCACTCATGAGACCAGGCGGTGTTCATGGCTGAAACGAACACAACCGTGAGAACCATAAACGGTTGAGGGTTGATTGTGTGTCTCATGTTGTCTAGGTATACAACAAAGTTCGACGGTTCAAAGATATCAAATCTACCGATTGATCGAGTATATCCGATATAAGTTCACTACGGAAAGTTCAAATGGAAACCTACTTATCCAGATGCAGTCAATTCTCGCTTGTATATCACACTCATCCGTACATTCTTTTATCTTATAACCATTCCCCATTCATGTGGGGGATTGTTGGGTTTTGATATTGGTGAATGAGAAATGATGAGATGAAAATTAAAGGGGGTATAAGACTCTTTTGTCCCACATCGAAAAAAGAGAAGAAAAGAGAGGTGTATATATTACATTACACCTTCTCTAGCTGATAAAAGGGTTGAGAGGGCAAGGACCCCTCGCGCCGTCGTCGTCGCTCGCTCGGCTTCGGCTTCGGATTTGGATTTGTCAAAAGATTGATTGATAATCTTTTTGGACAAACGATTCTTTAATTAAATTAATTAATTAATTATTTAATTAAAAACAAATCCAAATGGATCGACCCGCGACCGACCCGACCCGTCCGGCTCTCCCTCTCTCTTTTTCGAATTTCCCTCCAAATATCAGGTGACTATTCTGATGGTTGCAAACATTCAGAATCAGTACCTCCAACCCTATAAATTCTTGATTATTCCAAGAATTATTCATTCATTTTTTAATTGATTCATTTTCATTCTGAATCAAAGTCTTCAAGTCGAAAATATTTTTGTCTTCATTCTGTGTGATATACTGCCGTTGAGTGGTTATTGCTCTGGAATTTGGAGTACTACTATTCTGGTAAGATAATCGTTCTATCCTGGGAGGCGATATTCCGTTAACCTCGAGTACTGTGAGGGGAATAATTTCCTTAAGGACACACTTTGAACTAAGTGGGCTCGATTACATTCTGAAATTATTTTCCAAAAACATATTATGTTTTCGTTTACTGTTTCATTAATGTTATCTGTTTCACTAAGTGATTAACAGATTGTGTTGAAACATTATTTAGCCAAATACATATTATTACACCAACAATTTCAAATAATAACCCTTCAAATAAACAATCAACGGTTGTCAATGTGAGACATCGGTGAAATAGAGAACAGTGTTTCCATAAAAATTGTAGAGACTATAAAAGGTTTACAAATGGGTGACAAGAAATGAAGAAGTTTTGTAACTTTTGTGAAAAGAAAAACCAATGTGTTACATAGTCCAAGAAATTATTATATATTATTCTTTTCTGATTTGGCGTATATATATATCATTCTTTAGTTAATATACTTTAAAGAGAAAAGGAAAATTCTTGCTTTCTATTTATAGTAAATGTTGAACTCATCAGGAGAAAAGTAAAATTGTACCATAGTAACTTATTTTATGACTACGAGAAGTGCCGGCAATTTAATTAGTTCTTAAATAATCTAAAATTAATTGAAAGTTGAGTGGTGCATTGGTTTTGGTATCCCCTCCGGTTAAGAATTGAGGCCGCACAATCACTAGTCAATATACTTTTCTCTCATGCCTTTCTTCGTTCATGGTTCGATATTCTGGTGTCCTAGGCGTAGAGGAGAGGGCCTTCTTCTTTTCTTTATTTATTAGATTTTCTCCTATTTTGCCTTCTATATCTTATATAGACTTCCCGAAAGCACTGATGCGCGATTTATGCACACACTTACGCAAGTGCACGTGTCGTGACAAGTAATATAGTCTAGGTAAGACCGAATATCGTCCTCAGGGAATGGTTTTCAAGTACCGATTATCTATCCTATGGTATCTATTTGATTAACGTAAATTGAATTGGAATTTTATACTAATAATGCAGGAAATAAACTAATTATAAAAATATTTTGATTTAAATCGGTTATGATGGATAATTAGGGCTTCCAAGATCATCAACTATCCACTCTATTCAATCCTTAATACAATTAGACTGACTTCTTCTTCTACGTTAAGATAGCAGGTTAACTAAACCGTTTTATACTCCTGTTAAGGTTATATAAACACTCAACCCCAGTATAGCACATTTCTACCTTTCGGTGATAAGATTGACTATAGAGGAGGATTAAGAGCAGTAACCTATTAAGCTACACAAGTATCGGGGTACTTTCGTCCACGATTTAACCTATGTTTATCCAACTACAGCATATTCACAACCTCCCCTTTCGGATTTCGGTTAGAAATCATAAAAATTATGATAATTAGTGATCAATTAATTATCAAGCAATCAAAATAACTATTGAATAAATCTTAAATAAGTGAAGAAGAAATCAACTAATATATTAATTCATGAATAGAGTTTCAAGTGAATCACAAGGAAATCCCTAATAAAGTAATTAGCTCCTAGCCATAATCACGCTAAGAACTAATACAATCTCCATACATGAACTGAAATAAATAAAGCAAAAAGAAAGAAAAGAAAATACTCAAGAACGAGTCTCCAAGCCTTCTAGCATCCCAGGGTTGTGTTGTGGAATATTTACAAGATGGATTGGTGGATGGATGGATGTAGAATGGTGAATGGTGGAATGGAAAATGAATTCTTCTAATGATGTAGAGACTATTTATAGACCAAGAATCCTTTAGGTGAAGGGTTAAGGATTATGTAGGTAGGAAAAGTTATTAGAATCCTTTTATGTAAGGGTTTTAAGGTAGGAAAAGTTATCCCTTTAGGTAGGAAAAGTTATCCCTTTAGGACTCTGAAAACATGTCAAATTCGGCCCAGAACTTCATAAATCCCGCGTCGGCGCCGCGGCGCCTGATGCGTTTTTCTGGCGGATTTTCGTTTCGTCGTCCGAACTTCGTCTGATCTCCTCTATAATTCCCGGAACTTCTTAGACTTCATTTCTTTGCCCTTTTTGTGTGTAATTCCATCTCATTTATGCTCATTTCATCTCCTTTTCGCCATTTCTCCATTTCTGACCGTTGTGACACAAAAGAAAGGAAAACAACCCTAATACTATACTAAACATAAATGAAATGAGTAAAATACTAACTAAAATGACTCAAAAGGTGTATATAAAATACACCGATCACATACCGGCCAAGAAAGAACGGAAAAGCCCTGCCAACCTTGGTGTGAAGTGTACTGCACTTTGGGGACAAGATCGAAAATTGTATTACCCTCTTGAGTTTAACTCCTTAAGGTCTATGGATTAAAGCCAACTTGCTAAACTTTTGTGTCTCTTTTTTAAAAGTGCGTTCATCCTCTTGAAATTCTGAATTCGATTTTCAGAATAAAGGTAGAAATTTGTCCACACTATTTCTTTTTCAGTATTTGGTCTTTGATTTATGGGCAAATTCTTATTTTAGTCCTTAATATATTTAATAACTTAATACACATAACTTTCAATTACTAGAAAAATGTATTTTTGTCCGTTTATATAGGAATCATGTTAAACTTTGGATATGTCTAGAACTATATTAATTTCAAATATTAAATAACAATACAAATTTAACATAATATATGTGTAATTAAATGATGGAACGCATGTTAAATTTGTAAAAATTGACAAACAATGAAATAAAAGTGAACGTTTCAGTCAATTAAAAATTGATTATAATTAGTATGATTTTAAAAGACTAGAATCATAATCTACCAATAATGAGTGATTAGAAGTACTATATTTCTGTAAAAAAAAAAGTAAAAGGAGCTCCAACATACAATAAATGATCATATCCTTCAAAAAACACGTAAATCGCTGGACGCTCACCCTTTTTTTTTTTGTTGTGAAGAATCATGGCCATTCTTTCTTTCGAGTGTGCCTGAGTAAACCCGTGGACGCAATGATACCGCAAACCACGTCAACCGATTAACCACATTTGGCAAGCCATGTGTGACAGGCTCAACCAAGAAAGTTTATGCAGGAGATCGAACTCGTGACCTTGCGGTCCCGCGCTCTACTGCTACACCAATTTGGCTACCCTTGCGGGTTGGACGCTCACCCCTTGGTCCTTACTTTAGTTGGTATACTAATGATATATGTTTAGTAAGAAGCGTTTTTGAATAGTTTATGCGATGTGATTTTGAATTAATCGAATTTTAATATGAATACTGAACAACAACCGAAAATATAAAAGGAAACAATGATATATGTTTTTAAAACCTTGACATATATTTTTCTAAAACGAACCTTAACAGATCTAAAGCCAGTACTTTGGATCTATTTCCAATTTTCTCGTACCATTTTTTTCTCTAAATGGTCTTAAAAAGAAGCACACAACAACATAAAGCTTTGAGTGCTCAAAAGATATCAATCTAAAACACTCACTTTTTAATCCCAAAATAACATTTTACATCCATATTTTTTAAATACATCCATAATTTAGGATAGGCCTAATGGACAAATATCTTCTTCATTAGGCTAAATACATCCATAATTTTTAAACTTGTCAACAAATTTCATTTAATCACTAAAATTATGACATGTTTCAATTGTTTACATGGATACATGATAAATATTTCCAACTCGTATTTTGAAAAAGTTTATTCTCAAGCGCCTAATACGTACGAAGATAAATTATTCAACATAAAATATAACTCATCTTTTAATTATACACGTTAACATCAATTGGAGCATGCTTAAGGTTTTACGGCTTATTAAGGCTAACACGTATAATTAAAAGATGAGAGATATTTTAAGTGGTTAACTTATCTACGTAATTGACGCTTGAGAACACGTGCATAAATTTTTCTAAATTTTGAGTTGAAAGTGTTCAATATAAATACTTATCATGTGTTCTGGTCAACCGAAACAAGCTATAATTCTAGTATCTGAATAAAATTTATTAACAAATTTAAGGTGTTATTCGACCTATCCTACTTCTTAATTAATTAGAATAAGGACATAAATGAGAAAAAAAGAAAAGGTAGCCGGGTTAAATACTACTTCCTCGAAAGGACGTGATGTGACCATCGGCAAAAGAAAGGCCCAAAAAGATGAATTTTAAGTAAATGGTCCGAAATAACCCTTGGACCAAAAAATAAGACGAGCGGTAGCCAACCTATTCTCATCGCTTCCCTATTTCCCTTCCGATTTCAGTTCCACAAATTTCACTTTTCCGTTTTTCCGTTGCAGATGGCTGCTCTTTTCTGGTCATACTTACCAGATTCGAAAAATATTTTCCTCTCAAACATCTTGAACCAAACAGTCTCTTTAAGTATTAGCTAATTAGGTGTGCATATAACACCCATTAACCACTGTATCCTTGCACTATGCTTTAGCTGGATTCATTCTTCACAACCTACTTTCTACGTATTGTTGTTTTATGCAAGCACTTCGTGGGTTTCAAGCCAATTCATGAATATATGTGGAGGTTAATATGTTGCACCAGAAAGCCAATAAGTCTAAAACATTGTATTTGAGCTTGTGCACAGATTAGGCACCTTTGACTTCTTCACAATTTGTTTCAATTTCGGTCTTCCCCTTCTTTCTCTCCTTTCCTTCGTCTTCTATACATATATAATGTGAAATATCTCCGAAACATGTATAATACGTGTATAATAACTATGTACTATATGTATAATTAATTAGTATACGTTAATTATACATTTATTAAACACAAATTATACAAAACTGATTCATTTTTCCTACACATATTGTAGGGATACATACATATGATATATTATTATACATTCCATACATATACAATATTAATACATATTCTATACAATAATGATACAATTTTTATACATATGCTGAAATTAGCTGAAAAAGGCTAAAAAATGAAATACTTTTAAAAGGCTAAAAATGACTTTTAAGATTTTTAGGTTATCTGGGGTCAATAATTTCACTCGAATGACCAGTGATGTCATTTTCCCTTAAAAGAAAACTTAGAAAAGCAACTAGATCGTATGTCCACATTGATTGGGCTTAGGTGTCCAATCATAAGCCCTTTTAGGTGTGGATTTAATGCCGCTACAAATGTTACTGTCACTGTTTTGTATACTAAGTGAGAGCTAATATTATCATATATTTGTCGTATATTATGTAATTAATATTTGTGTGTAATTATGGTAAATATAGATCTTCATTCAATTAAGATTCAACATTGTACACACTATATATATTTGTATTAATGAAAAAGACTCTTCAAGAGAGATTAATACATTTTTACATGGTATCAAGAGTCAAATCCTAAAACACATAATTTCTCTTTCTATCTCCCCCCCCCCCCTACCTATCTCGGTCGGCGACTAAACTCTAAAACCTAACCTTAATTTTTCGATTTCTAGTCTCTTCCTCACCAAAATTCAGCCGCTATAATGACTTCCATGGCTACTCACATCTCTCACGACCTCATCCTCCTCCATAGTCATCATCCACAACCCTTCCACGTCCTCCTCCACTCCCTCTTTCCATCCGACATTCGCCGTCACTAATAGCAAGAACTTTATTTCCTGACTTCTTGATCAAGAAGATGGTCAATATTCCTCGTGGATTGAACTATTTTGCATTCATGCATGTGCTTACAATATGTTTGATCATATTGATGACTTTTTCTCTCGTTCTATCGAGGACGACGACACGACATGACGTCGTCTTGACGCTATCGTCAAGCAGTGGATTTATTGCACCATATTTAAGGACATACTTCATACGATCATGAAAATAGGAGCCTCGACTCGTGAGCTATGGATACAATTGGAATATTTTTTTCAAGACAACAAGCACACACGTGTCGTGTACCTTGAGGAATAATTCAATAACATGTGTCTTGAAAACTTTGTAAACATGTTTGACTACTGCAAGCAACATAAGTTGGTTGTTGATCAACTGTCCAATGTGGGCACTCCAATTTCTGAAACCAAGATGGTGTTGCAACTGGTTAATGGTTTATTGAAAGGTGAATACGACACCCTAGCAACAATGATACAATAGGCCAACCCCTACCCAGCTTCAACAAAGCCCGGTCACAATTACTTTTGGAAGAAACCAGACGTGCCAAACAGGAGGAACACAATTAAAAGGCGTTGGTAGTTGATGATCCGGAGACCACCACCACATTCGCATGCCCCACCGACAACCACAAGCAGCGGGGCAGCTGCGGTGACAGCAAATGTCGAAGTCGCGGTAGTGGACGTCGCGGCAGAGGCAAAGGCGGCAGGGGCAAGGCCTCGAGAAATCAGCCATAAGAGGCTCGATACCCAGCCCAATGGACCGGCCCAACGCCATAGTAGTTTCTCGGTGGTTGGGCGGCACCACCTTTCCCGTACCCAACTGTCGGGGCCCACTAGCAGCAGACTGGTCTTTTAGGCCCTGGTCCAACACATCAGCAGTGGGGTCCCGCACAACAGGCCACTTAACGGAGGCCCAACACAGGTAGTCTCAGTCCAGTTTTCTAACCCCGACATAATTGAACCAGGCCAACAGCACGATGAATATACAGTATCCCGATGACGCTTAGTACATGGACACAAGGGCCACATCCCACCTCACTCACAACTCAGGTAATCTTCCACATATTTTTAATTTGCGCACTCCTCAATCTATTTCAGTCGACAATGGCAATCACATTTCAATTCATGGGTATGGAACCACACATGTACCAAAACCACACCCTCCCTTCTTCATCCGTAACGTTCTTTATGCCCCCAACATCATTAAAAAAATTAATCTCTGTTAGGAAATTTACTATTGATAGTTGGGTATCTCTTGAGTTTGACCCCTTTGGTTTTTCTGTGAAAGACATATGTATGGGGACACCTCTAACGAGATGCAATAGTATGGGGGATCTATATCCTTTCTCATCCATCTCCGCTGCCATAATCAACACTTACACATCCCTTAACGCGATATCTCCATTTATGTGGCACAACAGATCGGGACACCCCGGAGCTCCTGTTTTTAATTTCTTAGATGCCACAATTTTATTTCAAATAAGGGAACCTTGTCCCAAGTTATTTTTCTAGTCCTTTAGGTAAACATGTTAGACTTCCGTTTATGTCTTCTTTAAGTATTACTTTTCCCCTTTTGACATTATTCATGCGAATTTATGGACATCTCCTATTGCTAGAAAACTTGGTCATAAATATTACTTGGGTTTATTAGATGATTTCTCGCATTTTCTATGGGTCTATCCGCTAAAATTTAAGTCACAGGTCTACCACACATTTCTTGAATTCCGCATACATATTAAACCTTAGTTTAAAAATGACATAAAATCTTTCTAATGTGATAATTGTCGTGAGTTTAATAATTTACTCTTTCATAAATTATATTCGGATCATGGCATGATATTTCGATTATCGTGTCCTCATACCTCTCCTCAAAATGGTAAACTGGAAGAATTCTACGTACCATTAATAATATGATTCGTACCTTTCTCCTTCATGCTTCTCTCACACCATCATTTTAGGTATATGCATTAAAATTGGTATAATACATACTTAACATATTACCTACCACCACTCTCCAAAATCGATCCCCGGCTGAAATTCTATTTCATCATATCCCCATATATGGTCAACACACGTTTGGATGTCTTTGTTGTCCTAATCTTGCATCCACGTCACCTTACAAGTTAGCACCTAGGTCCATTCCTTGCGTCATTTTTGGTTTCCGGCCCAACCATAGGGGATATCTATGTTTTGATCCGTCCACAAACAAAGTCATTGTCTCCTTTTGAGGAATCTATCTTCCCTTTTTCCAATATCCGTTAGTTTACCATCTCCGACTATGGATTTCTTGATAATTAGGACAACTCCACTTTCGTCCAACACATGCTACGTGGAACTTCCAATCCGGCTCTATGACCACCACATCCGGCATCCCTTCACATCTCGCCACCATATGCCTCCCCCCGATATACCCACATATCCCACAAACTACTGCATCCCAAAATCTGATCTCGCATCCACCAAAAAACACCCACTGCCCACCCAGTTTTTCTTCCACCACACCACACTTTCCCACCCCCGTCCCAACCTCTGATAGCCCTCCCGACACTACATAACTCATCTCGGCGGCACTCACTCCTCGGCAACCACACACCCAACACTCTCCGTAACTTGACCCAAACATGCGCAGACACGCGCCCTCCGCGTCTTGCCCAGTACCACCCCATACTTCTCCATCCTAATAAACCTCGCTTGCGCTGCCCGTACCCGCTACACCATGACCGTAACCACGCGTGCCGCGCGCAAAAGGAAACCCACACCAAACATGGGATTTTAAATCAAAAGTACATTTTAACATATCCACACAATTCATATCACATATACCTAAAAACCTAAAACTAGTCAAACTTGACCCGACTTGGAATGCAGCCACGCGTGAAGAGTTTGATTCTCTTACCACTCAGCACACATGTGATCTTGTTCCGAGGCCATAGGGGGTGAATGGGATTCATTTTATGTGGCTATTTCATCATAAATTCAGAGACAGTGGTGATCTTGAACGTCACAAGGCCAGACTTATGGCAAATGGCACAGAGCAGCATGAGGTCATTGATTGTGATGAGACCTTTAGTCTGGTGGTTAAACCGGCTACATTTGCAATGTTTTGAGAATATCTATGTGTAAGAACTGACCAATTCATCAGCTTGATGTAAAAATTGTGTTCTTACATAGAGATTTAAAAGAAACTATTTACATGCATCAATTGTCAGACTTTGTACATCTGGAGGCTCCTCATTATGTATGTCGTCTCCGTAAGTCACTTTATGGATTGAAACAATCCCTCAGGGCTTGGTATGAGCATTTCACTACTTACATTATGTAGATTGGGTTCGTGTGCTACAAATGTGACCATTCACTATTTATTTTTTATCGAGGTCATGGCATTGCATACTTGTTAATATATGTGGATGATATTATTCTGACTACCTCTTCTGATGTGTTGAAATATGAGATCATTATGCTTCTTAAATCTAAATTTGCTATGACAGACTTATGAAAGTTGAGTTACTTCATGGGGATTTCTGTGACCAGATCTGCAGATACTATATTCATATGCCAGCGTATGAAGAAGAAATTGTGTACAGGGCTAAAATAGCAAATTGCAAATCATTCCTACTCCGGTCGACTCAAAGTCGAAATGCAATGTTGTTGACTATGATCTGGTGTCCGATCTCACTCTCTATTAGAGTCTCGCATGTGCACCTCAGTATCTCTTACATTCACCAGATATTATATATGTTGTTCAGCAGGTGTGTTTATTCATGTATACCCCTAAGGAGCCTCACTGTACAAATCTTAAACGTATCATTCGATACATTAAGGACACTTTTGATTATGGATTACATCTCTACCCATCTGCACCGACCAGACTGATATCATATATGGATGTCGATTGTGCATGATATCCGTACATGAGGCGTTCCACGCCAGGCTACTATGTATTCTTAGGAGACAATCTTATCTCGTGGTCTGCCAAGTGGCAAGCCACACTCTCCCTGTCGAGTGCAGAAGTAGAATATATAGGCGTTGCAAACGTTGTAGCTGAGATCTGCTGGGTCCAAAACCTCCTCTTAGAGATGTGTCCCTTACGCAAGGCATCTATGATTTACTGTGATAACATATATGCGATCTACTTATCTCATAACTCAGTTCAGCATCAAAGAACCAAACATATTCTCATTTTACTCATTGTTGAACTTACTCACCGTCGAATATATTTTCGCGTGAGTAAGGCAATAGTTGCACCATCACTAATTTCTTCAAGATTCTCATCATCTTCTTCAATTTGACTCTCCAAGGATTGGAATTGAAGTGTCATATTCTTGCTCTTATACAATTTTCTTTGATTTTAAATGTTCATATCATAGGTTTTGAGAATGATCATCAAGATATGAAGGTCCATTGTGGCAAAATTATGAGTTTCTTCAATAGCATAAATCTTTAAATTGAACTTTTCAGAAAGAGAACATAGAGCCTTTTCAACAAGTTGAGTGTCGATTAATGGTTCACCAAGAACTTGACATTCATTAGAGATGTCAATCAACTTTTCAAAATAAGATTTAATATCATCCACTTCTTCCATCCTTAAACGTTCATATTTACTCATGAGCATGTGTAGCTTTGTTCGACGAACGCTTGAGCTACCTTCACAATGAATTTGTAAAGTTTGTCATGCGTCTTTAGCCATAGAGAAGTTTTGTATGAGTTTAAACATGTAAAGATCAATCCATCTAAAAATTAGATTCAAGGTTTTATCATTGAAGCTTGCATTATTGGTTTCTTCCGCAGTCCATTCAGATTCAGGTTTAACAAGAACGCCACATTCCTCATCCGGTGGCAACATAGGAACAATATATCCATTGGTTATATATCTCTATGCTCTAACATCAATTGATTTGATATGAGAACGTAGGCGGATCTTCCAATAGGGATAGTTTGAACCATCTAAAATGGGAAGCCTACTAGTCATTGAATTTGCCGGATCCATAACTTTAAATAATAGAACCAAACACTTATTGCGGCAAAAAAACAATTGTGCCATGTTTTTACCATATTTTTACCAAACTATCACTACTTTACATTTATGTACCAAAATACCACTCCTTTCTTTCTTTTCTTTTTCATAATTACTTTTTTGTTTTTTTTTTATTTGCTCAACATATTTTGTACAGAATGTTTTATTTTAAATTAATTTTTTATTAAATAAATTCATGTTTTGTATTAGATAGTCAACTAAAATTTTAATTAAATAATTAGTTTTCTTTAAATTCTTTTCTTTAAATAACTCATGTTTTGTATTAAATAACCAATCCAACTTTTAATAAGATAATCAGCTACTTAATTTAATGGTCTAACTGAATAAAAAAAATTAGACACAAAATTTATTTATTTATTCAGTTTAAGATATAATTATTAAAGAACAAAGTGGGAACAAATTGCACACTTAAATAAATATTGTCGATTACAACAATTAGATAGTTAATTGCACACTTAAATAAATTTACAATGGTTTAGTTTCCTCTAGAAACATTGATACGATTAGGGAAATTTCTCTGGCTATGTCCCTCATTCCGGCACAGACCACATCTGTTCCGGTGCCTACTCTTCTCCCTTTGATCCATTTCAGTACGGATCCGAGTAGATTGGGGACAACCTTTTGGATCTCTCCTCATCGTTGGATCTCTCCCTTTGATCCATTTCTTGTATGCACCGCTTAGCCATCTCTTTTGTGGAAAATCTCATACTGGAACTGAATTGTGCCACGATCCAACGATGAGGAGAGATCCAAAAGGTCATCCCCAATCTACTCGAATCCGTACTGAAATGGATCAAAGGGAGAAGAGTAGGCACCGGAACAGATGTGGTATGTGCCGGAATGAGGGACATAGCCAGAGAAATTTCCCTAACCGTATCAATGTTTCTAGATGAAACTAAACCATTGTAAATGTATTTAAGTGTGCAATTAACTATCTAATTATTGTAATCGACAATATTTATTTAAGTGTGCAATTTGTTTCCACTTTGTTCTTTAATAATTATATCTTAAACTGAATAAATAAATAAATTTTGTGTCTAAATTTTTTTGTTCAGTTAGACCATTAAATTAAGTAGTTGATTATCTTATTAAAATTTGGATTGGTTATTTAATACAAAACATGAGTTATTTAAGGAAAATAATTTAAAGAAAACTAATTATTTAATTAAAATTTTAGTTGACTATCTAATACAAAACTTGAATTTATTTAATAAAAAATTAATTTAAAACAAAACATTCTTTACAAAATATGTCGAGCAAATAAAAAAAAAAGCAAAAAAGTAATTATGAAAAAGAAAAGAAAGAAAGGAGTGATATTTTGGTACATAAATATATAGTGGTAGTTTGGTAAAAATATGGTAAAAACATGACACATTTGTTTTTTTGCCTCCGGGTGCACTATGGAACAGTAAAAATATAATAAAATAAACTAAACTGGAATGCCAATTTTGTTTTCGAATGTCAGTGACAATGTCGTCCGACACCAGCGATAACATTTCAGTAAAAACAGAAAACTTTAAAGAGTAATTGCAGAGAAAATTAAAGAACACAAAGGTTTAAAATTTGCGTAGGTTATATAACCTATGTCAGTCAATGACAAAAAATATTGTATATATTTATTATATACAAAAAGTACAAATTCCTTTCTTTACATATTTACAAGATAAAATGGAAAGGAATTAAACGTTGAAGTCGCACATGACTTCTGCCTGAAAAATCTACATAAATAGACATAGACAATTTCTCATTACAATTTCTCAATGCAAAGCTAATATAGAATCTAAACTGCAATTGTAATGTTGGACAGAATGTTGTCGACACGCTCAGACAACATTTGTGATCCAGTTTTATGAGATGAATTCGCGAGAGCTCTCTAGATATTTTTGTAATATGTTTCTGAATATCGATTCACTATTGTAGCCTCTCTAACTATAGCATAGAGTTCTTTTGAAAGACTTATCAATTGGTTGTGGTTGTTGAGGAAAATATGGGCAACTTGTGGTATATGATTAAGGAGTTAAAATCTCAACAACTTTGACTTGTTCCTTACTCGACTTCTTCCCCAAGCTTTGACTCTTTCTCCCACCACTACAAGAAAAACAGGCTACGATGACAGTTCACATGTAACAGAAATACAAGTGTCACATCTTTTTACTAAATATATGCTTTTTATTGACATTCATGTGACATATTTTTTAAGTGTCATATAATTATGATATTCATGTGACAGTTTTTTTTAAGTGTCATATAGTTATGATATTTGTGTGACGGTTTTTTAAGTGTCGTTTATTTATGACGTTTGTGTGACGGGTTTGTGAAATGTCACATAAATAAGTGACTTGTGTTTTAAATTGACCAAAAATAATGCATTTGACTGATTAAAACGACACTATTTTTATTATTTATTTAGCATTTTTTTAATTCAAATTACGACTTACACGATTTTTATTTCTTTTTTAAAATTATTTTTAATAAAAACAAACTAAACGTTGTCGTTTTAACAATAAAAAATAAAAGATCAAAAACTCTATAAAAATACTAAGTGTCTTCACGCTCACACAATTAGGTTTTGCTTCCCCCACTTCATTGAATTTCACTGGTTTAATTTTTCTTATTTTATCCTATTAATCTGGAAAAAATAAATCAATTCTAGTAGGTTTTGGGTTTTAGGGTTAGGTTTAATGTAAAGATAATTGTGCACCTCTTAAACCTTCAATTTTAACAGTAATCAATATTTTATTTTATCAAAATTGGGAGAATATTTAGTTAATGGGACAATTGAATTACATCTCAATTCCAAATCATTTTATGTTAAAAATTTATGCTTTTATTTCAATTTTCCCTTAAAGATTTTATTTCTTTAAAGGGCGAAATACCCATATCCCCCCCCCCCCCCCTTACGTTCAAAAGAAAGGGCCAAGGGCAAGAAATCCTAGCCGACTTTTGCTCCTCCTCGTCTGTCTCCGTTAGTAGACAACCAGGTAAGGTAAAATTGAAAGTATATGTATATCCTAGAGACAATCTGTATTAGGACACAATGTACTTTATACACATTTGTATTTATATTAATGATGATTAATATTATGGCAATTTGCATTTTTTGAATTATTAGTTGATTGTTTATAATATTGTATAAATGCATCCCTAGAGGTTACGTGTTTATTAATGATGTGAGAATTAATGTTATAACGTAACTCTTAAATTACCTCGACTAATGATCATCGAAATTGGGATATCGATGATATGTGATATGTCGACATGTGGTCAGCATCATATCCTTAGGGGATGTAGTATGTCTCACTTGCTACGAGTTATGACAACTCGTGATGGACACATGGATACTTGTTGAAGTATTGGTACGCCCTGCTGATGTACTGTTTTGTTATATGTCTATAATGTCAGCGGCGTGTGGGAGATAAAAGTCCTTAGACTTGAGGTCAATATCATCTTGTTTATGGAATAATGTACTTTGATCCTGTCTAAGCTCAAATGTCTTATAGGTTGAGACGCGACTTGTTTTGGGTGCATTACAAAGTAGATTAAAGGTGGTATGTGAGCCAAGAAAGGATTCATTCCTTGAATTTATATTCGAGTGAACACTCAGGTACTCATATGATATTAGGTTGACTAAGTCATTGGCGTCTGCAATGGGCGTATGCGTGACATGGTCATGTTGTCAACTAATATAGATGAGTTATAATAATCAAGCCATTTGGATAGACGCTTGACAAATCCTAAGCTTGATTGAGTGTGTCATGAATGAAGAGATTTTATCTTCTTACATATAGGTTTAGTTCACATATTTTGTGTAGCTAAACTTTACATATTGGGTTCGTCTTCCGGTGCAGTCTAGGAGTTCTGTGAAAATCCTAATGTAATTAGTGATGATATATAAAGACTTGAAAGGTAACACTAAGTCAAATGTTCCGTCGATTGAAGGATGTAATTAGAAGGATATACCTAAATGTTCGGTTGATGACCGGGAAATTAAATTAGGAAAGTGGGCAGAAAATAGGACGGAACCGCGATGCCTTGATTCAGGACCGCGGTGCCAGGAACACGTGCCAGGAACACGTGCCAGTAACACGTGTCAGCACCGCGGTGCCTCTTACTAAGGACCGCGGTGCCAAGACGTGGCCTAGCAGTCGGAATTGTGCCCAGTTCGTTTCTGTTGGGCCTGACCCTACTGAAACCCTTGAGCTCTTATTTTATCCTATAAATAGGAGGCTCCTCTTCTCATTTCAATACACCAAAACCTAAGAGAGGTCAATCTCTTCTAAAGCTCTGTTAGAATCTGTAGCATTCTTGACTTAGCAAATTACATCACAGTTCTCTGAACTAACAAATTGAGGGACGTTTGCGTGTGCACCCTCGGACTACACAAAGATTGAAGATTCAAATGTTTGGCTGACTATTACAAAATGTAAGTTTTCGTTCGAAGTTTTACATTTACTTTGTGTTTATATTTTACATTATGTATCATACTGCGGTTCGACCGTCGTCGAATTTAAAACATAAAATTTCAAATTCCGCTGCGTATACGAATTCGACTTAAACACCTACAAAAATTACCCTTATCTCTCCTCTCTGCGAAGTCTTAATGGGATTTTGTCCCATTGAGAACGAAAAGAAAGCATTTTTCATTGGTTGGTTTTCTTTTCCCTTTTAATTTCCCACATCAATTGGGATGTGGAATTTTGGATTTTTGGGTTTTTGGGCTCCTATATAAATGACCCTCTCCTTTCAGTTCCAACCAAGCCTTAAGCGTGGGATGTTTGAGCACCATATTTCCTAGTCTAAAGTTTTCATTTTTTTTCGTGTGTGGTCTGAGCATTGAGGATTTGAAGGAAGACTTTTCACTCCAAATCTCTTTCAAAGAGGTAATTACGAAATCTTCTTAGTTATATTTTTCGCATTTTCTTCAATTTGTTTGATGTTTAGTTAGTTGTTTATGTCATTAGAAATTATGATTAAGCATGCCTAATTAATTATTTGGATGTATTTGTAGTTTGTAGTTTGTAGTTTGGATTAGTATGTTAAATAGGGTATCAACCTTTAATGGATAAAGTCTTGCTAATCATTATTAGAATAAGATATTGATTAACCTATTTTGATAGACTTAAGTATTTAATTTGTAATTATTGTTTAAAGTTACACTTAGTGTAATGTAATGAGTGTGTTAAACCTCAAAATAGCATGATATGGACAACATTTGTTATTTGAGTTGTTTAATTAGATAGTAATTAACATATGGATGGTCTGTATTTACTATAAAGGTGTATATGTTAAGTATAACACCTATTTAAAGGGATTGTGATGTTGTTTAATTAGATAGTAATTAATATCCTTGATGGAGATATCATATGGAATTGTCGTGTTGTTTTCTGGGTTATTTTGTGATTGACAAAGAATAACGTGAACCATGTTAACTTGGAATACCCATCAGTATGCCTCTCTAGATATGTATAAAGTAAATTTGAGATAGTCAATATAGATTTTCTGCATGTTAGTTGGCTGCGAATGAGTGGGTTGGCCAGAAATTAAGAACATAGAAACATGCCTACTTTGTTTGCTTTTCTTTCCTCTCTAAATTAGTTCGTCATCCAGATAAGTGTCTGGATTGTCTGATTCAAGGTTGGCCCCTTTGTTATTATAATTTTATTAACAGCTGGAAGTGGTGTGGCAGTAGTACTTATAAAATTCTTGTAGAACTGGACAGATTCTTCTTTAATGTCCTCTGGATCTTGTAATTTATGACCTGCTAAGGAGGTTAGTTCTATAATTTGCTTTCTATGGATCCTCTACTTGCTAATAGTTGTGAAATATTTGTTATTAGCATTACAAATATTGCTCCAGTGAACTTTCCTCCATCATTGGCCATTTTTAAAGATTAAGGAAAGTAGTTTTTCTTGAAGTATCAAGTCATCAGTGACCTGTTTAGCTAATGTTCTTGTATAAGAACTAACTCTTGCCTTGCATTATCAATTATCGTGCTGATGAATTTAACTCAAGTGTTGTTGAGGTGTTTGAGAACTTGTTTAAGTTTATGTAGTTTTCTCTAAACATTTCTTATCAGTATTCAATTGTTGCATCCATATCTCTTCCACATAGCTAAAAACATCCATGTTCAGCCTATATATTGAAGAATTTGAAGGTAACGTTCTTAGGACCATGATGACTCTGCATTTGTATAAGCATTGGGGGCATGATCAGAGATGAAAGGAAGATTATAAGTGGTAACTACTTGTCCCCATTGAACCATCCACTCAAAGATTCCAAACACTATCAATTCTGCTAGTAATTATTTGTGTTCCTAGTTAGGGGTGTACAGGAATGGACCGGACCGGTGGATTTCGTTCCGGTCCCCGGTCCTTCAAAATGTGGGATTCCGGTTTTTCGGTTCGGGTAGGGTAAAAACAGGTCCGGATTGGAATGGACCGTTTTTTTTTAATTTTTTTTTTTTTGAATTTCCAATATTGAAATTGACATTCTAGGACACATTACCACGAAATTTATACGTTGAAATCTGTTGTATATCCCGAGATATTTAGCTTTGTAAAGGAAAAACGTAAGAATTTGGGGGAAAAGTGAAATTGATTGGCAAGACGGACGTATTTTGAGAAATCGGCTGCTCCGGCCCCGCCTCGAAAAAATACGCGAAATCAAAAAAAAAAAAAAAAGGTGAAACGGACGTCCGAGCACAAAGTTATGACCATATAAAGTTTGATCAATTTACAACTATTTTACTTTCTTCTCTCACTACCTATATTTTATGTCGATGCTTCAGGAATGTCCAAATATAAAATATAAATGTGGTGTGTAACTTTAATTAATGAGTAATTCAGTAGTTCGTATACGAACCAAGTACATTTGTTGGTTTTCTTTAAGTTAATCATATTTAATGAAATAAAATATATTGAAGGATAAGAAAAAAAACAAACATATTTAATGAGATTAATAAACGAATACATTGTTAAAAATTTACAATTAAAATTGCATTTAACAAAAAAAAAAACAGGTCCAACCGGAACCGGAATACCTCAAAAAATATCCGGATTCCGGTTCCGATCCCGGTCAATTCCGGTTCCGATCCGGTTCTGGACCGATGTACACCCCTATAATCCTAGTTGCTTATTTGACCAAGTATAATATTCCCCTTGCCAAGGTAGTTCATGAATAGCAGCTTGTTGAGTGGGGGTTACTTCTTGAAATAAAAGAGGGCCCCTTGTGCGCAGCGTGGTAATGGTCTAACCTTTGAAATCAGTTGAGTTATCATGATTAACTCCTTCACAATCCTGTCGGACCGGATTGTGGAGGCTCCTGGGGTGGGAGATCCACCTTTTGAAAAAATGAATAGCAGTTTGTTAATAACCAAGGTTGGGTAATACTTTTTACTGACTCAGTTGAATCGGGTCAATATATGTCATTGTTTAATATTTAATTAAATGGTAGGCACCACTACAATCTGGTGGTATCAATTGTGGCTATTGTGTGATGCGTTTCATGAAATAGTTGATACTAGACTCGACTTTAATGACAAATAATGTAAGTACTTTTATACTTAAATGATAGACCATTAACCATGTTAGTTGTTACATCATTTCAAGCATTACTAATTATTTTCTTTTTGTGGTTTATAATTCTACGGCAAACATATGTACTCACAAGAAGAACTTGATGATATTCATATCGAGTGGGGAGTGCATTTTTCGAAGATACTTGCTGAAACAGAAGTTGATAAACTAAATGTTGATGAGTGAACATTTTAGATTGATAAGATAGTTGATTAACAATGTTTAGTCTTTAATTAAACACTTTAATAACGCTTTGAATTATTATCCATTTTGGGAAAACTTTGTATAATAGATTCTAATTATTCAATGTATATTTTTGGTGTTATTTAAATTTTTAGTCTATTTCATCGGTGCACTCAATTTGCAATATTGAAATTAAATTGCTAAAAAAAAAAATCCCGCCAAATATATTGCAAAAAAAAAATTCAGCCAAATTTAATTTTTCTGCCATATTAAAATTAATTATTAATTTAATAGAAATTAAAAAAAAAATTGAATCGAAATTTAAATTTATGTGACATTTGTGTGACGAGTTTGAACCGTCATCTGTTTGTGACATTTGTGTGACGGGTAAAAACCTTCACATGTCGTGTGACAGATACAAAATCGTCATCTGTTTGTGACAGTGACAAAGATGACACTTACAGGAACCGTGATCTTAGGGGTTAGATGACGGTTTTTACCTGTCACCGCAACTTATTTTTTCTTGTAGTGCACATTTTACACATCTTCAATTCACCACGCCTAAGTCATTTTTACCCCACAGTAAAATATTACTGCTTAACATGAAGTAAGACAAAACTGTTATGAAAAATGTTGGTCAAAATATTGTGACATTTGTTCCAATATTTTTATCATTCAAATCAATACTTCAGAAGATATGTTGTGTCAAATGTCACAATAACAAATCCAACATTAACATTTTTTAAACGGAGTAACGATTTAATGGGGAAGCTACAAGAATAAAAATAGATTCCCCCTCCCCCCGTTAGTGTTTGTCGTTAAAGAAGTGAAAAGTTAAGACAACACAAGCTCATAGATTCACCTTAATGGAAGTACATAAATGTAAAAAACAAAACCTTTAAGCATAAAGGAGTAAGGAGGAAAAAGCAAAAATTAAACCATTGAGCAGTTACAAGCTACTGTGAATTTTCATTAACTACGTGAATATCCTTTTATTCGACGAGGAAAGAAGTATATGAGACAATGAAGTTTATAGGGGGAACTCATCAAGTCGATGCTTTCTGCGCAGGCCAGAGGGTCGAAAGGGGTTCATCCACATTCTGTTCACGGGAATATCATACTATATATATTTGGCCAAATTTTTATGTATATATAGTAGATAATGAACCTCCTTGATAAATTTTTTGTTCCACCACTCAAGTTACTTTATGTTATAATTATAATGGTGGCCGCGTGATATCCAGATTAACTAGCGTGCACCTCGACTATTTCATTGGATATGTGACTGGTACCTAATAACTCTTTCAAGCTCGATCGTTTACCCAACCCATTGATTAGTTCTTCAAGGTCAAAAGAAACAGCTAGCATAAATGCTCCTTATATTGACCTCAATTTCCTCTAGAGAAGCATTTCTTGTAATCATAGTCACACATTCAGATGAGAGTTTCTTTTGTTTAAAAAAATTTCTGATCTTCAGATGAGTTTGTTGGCATGAACTCGAGGTTGCAAATGTACTATACGCAATTCTCTTCATGGCTAAAGACTCCTCGTTATCCTGCGTAAGGAAAAACTATTTCATTTTTCTTATAAATTGGAAAGCGAAAAGTGTTTCATGTTGAGTACTAATTTTAGTATTCTCTGTCTCAATTTATATGATACACTTTCGTCCATTTTAAAAAAATTATATATTTTTTTATTTTGCAATAATTTAAATTTAACATTTACCTTTTACGCTTAACGAGATAATGATCTATAACGACACAAATATTTTTAACTTGTTTTAGATCACATAATTCAAAAGTCTTTCTTTATTTTTTAAATTCCGTGTCGAGTCAAACTATATCACATAAACTGAGACAGATGGAGTATTTTTCATGATAAATGTTAAATGTATTGTTCGAAATGAAATTGGGATGAGAGAAACCATATAAACAACGTGCCTATATATGGGAGGGCACCCATTAAAATTCTAAGGGAACTAAAAAGATTGACTTAAATCAAAATATTTTTCAATTTAGTATTAATTTGATGCAGATGGTTAAAAATAACTAATAGAGGATGGATTAGTTGGGCAAATATGTCAGAATTATAAATAAATAAAAGAGATTATACAAGGTGTCCTTATCATCTGCCTAATCTCATGTCCTTGTAGCAAAAAAATAGCAACCATCAATCAATTATTTGATATAAGCAAAATCAAAGTTGTACTACTAATAAAGTTCTCGATGTATTCACTTTTTCGTATTTTATAATCTAAAATATGTCACGTCATTCTTATAAGAAACACATCATTAAGGGTAAAACCATAATAATGAAATTATGACTTACTAAAGATAAGATATCTGGAAAATTTTGGTATATAACTAAAGAAAAATCTAAGTAAATAGGAAATACCTGAGCTAGCTTATATATAGTTGAGATTGGAGAAGATTTATCCGCATGGGTGTAGCTCAGTTGGTTCCAGGATAGCAGATTGCTTCCAAGATATTGGAGAAGATGAAAAACCGCAGAATTACATCCTTGAAGTAATTATATATAAACAAAGACCTTTGTGTTTGAATTTCATTTCATCAATCACAGCTTCTTTAATTTATAGGAATTCTAAACCTGCAACTGGAATTGAGGGTTATTTCAAGAAATTCCTTTAACAGGTTCATTGAACCTGGTCTTTATAGTATACATGATAGCACCATATAATGCTGTCTCAACTTGTCATAATTTTCTTTTTAATTTATTTAAAAAATAATATTATATTTTTATATAGAAATAATTTAACTTATGAGATAATTTATAATAATCATACATTTTAATATTTTTTTAAAAATTTTATATTTAATTAAATAATATCATATAAATTGAGACGAATAAATACTGGGAGCCTTCACGACTTAATAACTACGCTAGAATAGCAGGCATCCAACTTTTTGAATTTCTCACTTTTAAAAATGAACGGTGAGTAATATAGGGATAAAGTGCATGACCTAATTGTTATTTTCAGAAAGATTCCTTCCCCTAATTAATATTTTATTTAGCTTCATTAGAACATACTTTTATTCCAGTAAAAAAAACTTATTACACTGGGATTGAACTATGGCTATCCAACGGGCCGGGACTGGTGGGATCCGCCGATGTCCCGTCTCGGTTCCGGTCCTGTCGGAAAAGTGGATCGGTCCTATCGGGGCGGGGCGGGATAGGACCTATAAATTCTTGATTATTCCAAGAATTTATTCATTCACTTTTCATTCTGAATTTCATATTCAAGTCGAAAATATTTTTCATTCGGTGTGATATCTGTAGTTGAGTGGTTATTTACTCTAGGAATTTGGAGTACTACTATTCGGTAAGATAATCGCTCTATCCCGAAGGCGATATTAGTTAACCTCGAGTATTGTGAAGGGAATAATTTCAAGGACACACTTTAAACTAAGTGGGCTCGATTACATTCGAAATTATTTTTCCAAAGCAGATTCATTTTCGTTTATTGTTTCATTAATGTTATATGTTTCACTAAGTGATTATGATTGTTTTGAAACATTATTTAGTCAATCTGATTATTATACCAACAATCTTAAGGAAATTATATTTATTGTATTTTAATCAGATCTGGTTTGGAGATTAAAACATGTGGTTTTCTACAGTATGAGATTTCATATTCTAACTTGAAGACATAAAAACTTCGTTGGAATATTAAAAGTCCAGGAAAAAGTGTTTTCAAAAAAAAAAAAAAAAAAAAGTGTTTTTTCAGGAAAAAAAAAGAGTGTTTTCTTGTATTTTGTTTGAAGACTAAAATCTTCGGATTTTCTACTCCGGTTGAGATTAAAGTTTTCATAACTTTCTACTCATTTGGACACTTGATTTGAAGATATAAAATCTTCATCAAGTATACAACATACAATCTACTGCACTTCGCTTCTATCAATTTTGATTCGGTTTGAAGAAATAAAATCTTCACCGTTGTGTATTATATTTGCTGTTATCAAAATTGATTCGGTTTGAACAAATAAAATCTTCACCGTTGTGTATGATATTTGTTGCAACGATTTGAAGAATATAAAAACTTCATCGTTCTGATTAAGGAGATTAAAACTTGTGTAGTTTTCTACTCCATATGAATATTAGTATTCTGACTCGAAGATATAAAAACTTCGTTGAAATACTAAAGTTTCATAATTATACTACGATTTGAAGAAATAAAATCTTCATCGTTTAAGTTTATAATTCGACTGCGATTTGAAGAAATAAAATCTTCATCGTTGTGAATTAATTGCTATTTTGGTTTTATTAATTAAAGCGGTTTGTCGATATTCGTGACAAACAATGGCAATCAAACCGAACTACCTCTGCAAATACCGCACTGATTACTTTTACAACCCGCGCAGCATCACCCTACCGAGAAACATGTGCAGTTCACCGGTGTCAACTTTATAGGATGTCAGCAAAGAATGTTCTTTTGGCTTACCTCCCTTTGTTTGCAAAAGTTCACGGTGAGGACCTCCGTGCCTGCCGCCGACATGCCTGACAACCAGCAGTTCATGGTTACTGAGGCTTGGAAACAGGCTGATTTTTTGTGCAAAGGCTACATTTTAAGTGCCTTAGAAGATGACTTGTACAATGTCTACAGTGCAGTAGAAACTTCCAAAGAACTATGGAGTGCACTTGAAAAGAAGTACAAGACAGAAGATGTTTGCTTGAAGAAGTTTGTGGTTGCAAAATTCCTAGACTACAAAATGATTGATGGAAAACCCGTTGGAACCCAAGTTCAAGAGCTTCAACTTATCTTCCATGACCTTATTGCTGAAGGTATGGTAGTGAATGAAGCATTCCAAGTGACTGCAATGATTGAGAAATTGCCGTCTTCGTGGAAAGATTTCAAGAATTATCTTAAGCACAAAAGAAAGGAAATGAAGTTGGAGGATCTTGTGATTCGTCTCAAGATCGAGGAAGATAACAAAACCGCTGAAAAGAGGTATCGTAAGAGTTCACCAATTGAAGGGGTCAACATCGTTGAAGATGCTGCTCCGAAAATGAACAAGAAAAGAAAGAGGCCTTCTGGAAAAGAGAAGGTTTCCTCCAAAATTAGGTGACTATTCTGAATGGTTGCAACCATTCAGAATCAGTACCTCCAACCCTATAAATTCTTGATTATTCCAAGAATTTATTCATTCACTTTTCATTCTGAATTTCATATTCAAGTCGAAAATATTTTTCATTCTCTGTGATATACTGCCGTTGAGTGGTTCGCTGCTACCGGAATTTGGAGTACTACTATTACGTAAGATAATCGTTCTATCACGGGAGGCGATATTAGTCAACCTCGAGTATTGTGAGGGAATAATTTCCTTAAGGACACACTTTGAACTAAGTGGCTCGATTACATTCAAATTATTTTTCCAAAGCATTCTGTTTTCGTTTATTGTTTCATTAATGTTATATGTTTCACTAAGTGATTAACAGATTGTTTTGAAACATTATTTAGCCAAGTACAGATTATTATACCAACAATCTTAAGGAAATTATATTTATTGTATTTTAATCTGTATCCTGGTTTGGAGATTAAAACATGTGTGGTTTTCTACTCCGTATGAGATTTCATATTCTAACTTGAAGACATAAAAACTTCGTTGGAATATTAAAAGTCCAGGAAAAAGTGTTTTCCAAAAAAAAAAAAAAAGTGTTTTTTCATGAAAAAAAAAAGTGTTTTCTTGTATGTTGTTTGAAGACTAAAATCTTCGGATTTTCTACTCCGGTTGAGATTAAAGTTTTCATAACTTTCTACTCATTTGGACACTTGATTTGAAGATATAAAAACTTCATCAAGTATACAACATACAATCCCATCAGACTTCGCTCTATCAATTTTGATTCGGTTTGAAGAAATAAAATCTTCACCGTTGTGTATTATATTTGCTGTTATCAAAATTGATTCGGTTTGAACAAATAAAATCTTCACCGTTGTGTATGATATTTGTTGCAACGATTTGAAGAATATAAAAACTTCATCGTTCTGATTAAGGAGATTAAAACTTGTGTAGTTTTCTACTCCATATGAATATTAGTATTCTGACTCGAAGATATAAAAACTTCGTTGAAATACTAAAGTTTCATAATTATACTACGATTTGAAGAAATAAAATCTTCATCGTTTAAGTTTATAATTCGACTGCGATTTGAAGAAATAAAATCTTCATCGTTGAAGTCTGTGAATTAATTGCTATTTTGGTTTTATTAATTAAAACAGTTTGTCGATATTCTGTGACAAACAATGGCAATTGAAACTGGAACTACCTCTGCAAATACTGCACCATCGGTTACTTTTACAACCCGTACCGCAGTACCACCGGCTGAGAAACCTGTGAAGTTCACCGGTGCCAACTTTAAAGGATGGCAGCAAAGAATGTTCTTTTGGCTTACCACCCTTGGTTTGCAAAAGTTCACCAGTGAGGACCCTCCCGTGCCTGCCGCCGACATGCCTGACAACCAGCAGTTCATGGTTACTGAGGCTTGGAAACAGGCTGATTTTTTGTGCAAAGACTACATTTTAAGTGCCTTAGAAGATGACTTGTACAATGTCTACAGTGCAGTAGAAACTTCCAAAGAACTATGGAGTGCACTTGAAAAGAAGTACAAGACAGAAGATGTTTGCTTGAAGAAGTTTGTGGTTGCAAAATTCCTAGACTACAAAATGATTGATGGAAAACCCGTTGGAACCCAAGTTCAAGAGCTTCAACTTATCTTCCATGACCTTATTGCTGAAGGTATGGTAGTGAATGAAGCATTCCAAGTGACTGCAATGATTGAGAAATTGCCGTCTTCGTGGAAAGATTTCAAGAATTATCTTAAGCACAAAAGAAAGGAAATGAAGTTGGAGGATCTTGTGATTCGTCTCAAGATCGAGGAAGATAACAAAACCATTGAAAAGAGGTATCGTAAGAGTTCACCAATTGAAGGGTCAACATCGTTGAAGACTTTGCTCCAAAAATGAACAAGAAAAGAAAGAGGCCTTACGGAAAGAGAAGGTTTCTCCAAAATTAGGTGACTATTACGAATGGTTGCAACCATTCGTAATCGATTTCCAACCCTATAAATTCTTGATTATTCCAAGAATTTATTCATTCACTGTTCATTCTGAATTTCATATTCAAGTCGAAAATATTTTTCATTCTGTGTGATATACTGCCGTTGAGTGGTTCGTTGCTACTCGGAATTTGGAGTACTACTATTCTGGTAAGATAATCGTTCTATCACGGGAGGTGATATTCCACAACCTCGAGTATTGTGAGGGGAATAATTTCCTTAAGGACACACTTTGAACTAAGTGGGCTCGATTACATTCTGAAATTATTTTTCCAAAACAGATTCTGTTTTCGTTTATTGTTTCATTAATGTTATATGTTTCACTAAGTGATTAACAGATTGTTTTGAAACATTATTTAGCCAAGTACAGATTATTATACCAACAATCTTAAGGAAATTATATTTATTGTATTTTAATCTGTATCCTGGTTTGGAGATTAAAACATGTGTGGTTTTCTACTCCGTATGAGATTTCATATTCTAACTTGAAGACATAAAAACTTCGTTGGAATATTAAAAGTCCAGGAAAAAGTGTTTTCCAAAAAAAAAAAAAAAAAGTGTTTTTTCATGAAAAAAAAAAGTGTTTTCTTGTATGTTGTTTGAAGACTAAAATCTTCGGATTTTCTACTCCGGTTGAGATTAAAGTTTTCATAACTTTCTACTCATTTGGACACTTGATTTGAAGATATAAAAACTTCATCAAGTATACAACATACAATCTACTGCACTTCGCTTCTATCAATTTTGATTCGGTTTGAAGAAATAAAATCTTCACCGTTGTGTATTATATTTGCTGTTATCAAAATTGATTCGGTTTGAACAAATAAAATCTTCACCGTTGTGTATGATATTTGTTGCAACGATTTGAAGAATATAAAAACTTCATCGTTCTGATTAAGGAGATTAAAACTTGTGTAGTTTTCTACTCCATATGAATATTAGTATTCTGACTCGAAGATATAAAAACTTCGTTGAAATACTAAAGTTTCATAATTATACTACGATTTGAAGAAATAAAATCTTCATCGTTTAAGTTTATAATTCGACTACGATTTGAAGAAATAAAATCTTCATCGTTGAAGTCTGTGAATTAATTGCTATTTTGGTTTTATTAATTAAAACAGTTTGTCGATATTCTGTGACAAACAATGGCAATTGAAACTGGAACTACCTCTGCAAATACTGCACCATCGGTTACTTTTACAACCCGTACCGCAGTACCACCGGCTGAGAAACCTGTGAAGTTCACCGGTGCCAACTTTAAAGGATGGCAGCAAAGAATGTTCTTTTGGCTTACCACCCTTGGTTTGCAAAAGTTCACGGTGAGACCCTCCGTGCTCGCTACGACATGCACGACAACCAGTTCATAGTTACCGAGGCTTGGAAACAGCTGATTTTTGTGCAAAGGCTACATTTTAAGTGCCTTAGAAGATGACTTGTACAATGTACAAGGCAAAGAGAAACTTCCAAAGAACTATGGAGTGCACTTGAAAAGAAGTACAAGACAGAAGATGTTTGCTTGAAGAAGTTTGTGGTTGCAAAATTCCTAGACTACAAAATGATTGATGGAAAACCCGTTGGAACCCAAGTTCAAGAGCTTCAACTTATCTTCCATGACCTTATTGCTGAAGGTATGGTAGTGAATGAAGCATTCCAAGTGACTGCAATGATTGAGAAATTGCCGTCTTCGTGGAAAGATTTCAAGAATTATCTTAAGCACAAAAGAAAGGAAATGAAGTTGGAGGATCTTGTGATTCGTCTCAAGATCGAGGAAGATAACAAAACCGCTGAAAAGAGGTATCGTAAGAGTTCACCAATTGAAGGGGTCAACATCGTTGAAGATGCTGCTCCGAAAATGAACAAGAAAAGAAAGAGGCCTTCTGGAAAAGAGAAGGTTTCCTCCAAAATTAGGTGACTATTCTGAATGGTTGCAACCATTCAGAATCAGTACCTCCAACCCTATAAATTCTTGATTATTCCAAGAATTTATTCATTCACTTTTCATTCTGAATTTCATATTCAAGTCGAAAATATTTTTCATTCTCTGTGATATACTGCCGTTGAGTGGTTCGCTGCTACCGGAATTTGGAGTACTACTATTCTGGTAAGATAATCGTTCTATCCTGGGAGGCGATATTCCGTCAACCTCGAGTATTGTGAGGGGAATAATTTCCTTAAGGACACACTTTGAACTAAGTGGGCTCGATTACATTCTGAAATTATTTTTCCAAAACAGATTCTGTTTTCGTTTATTGTTTCATTAATGTTATATGTTTCACTAAGTGATTAACAGATTGTTTTGAAACATTATTTAGCCAAGTACAGATTATTATACCAACAATCTTAAGGAAATTATATTTATTGTATTTTAATCTGTATCCTGGTTTGGAGATTAAAACATGTGTGGTTTTCTACTCCGTATGAGATTTCATATTCTAACTTGAAGACATAAAAACTTCGTTGAAATATTAAAAGTCCAGGAAAAAGTGTTTTCCAAAAAAAAAAAAAAAGTGTTTTTTCATGAAAAAAAAAAAGTGTTTTCTTGTATGTTGTTTGAAGACTAAAATCTTCGGATTTTCTACTCCGGTTGAGATTAAAGTTTTCATAACTTTCTACTCATTTGGACACTTGATTTGAAGATATAAAAACTTCATCAAGTATACAACATACAATCTACTGCACTTCGCTTCTATCAATTTTGATTCGGTTTGAAGAAATAAAATCTTCACCGTTGTGTATTATATTTGCTGTTATCAAAATTAATTCGGTTTGAACAAATAAAATCTTCACCGTTGTGTATGATATTTGTTGCAACGATTTGAAGAATATAAAAACTTCATCGTTCTGATTAAGGAGATTAAAACTTGTGTAGTTTTCTACTCCATATGAATATTAGTATTCTGACTCGAAGATATAAAAACTTCGTTGAAATACTAAAGTTTCATAATTATACTACGATTTGAAGAAATAAAATCTTCATCGTTTAAGTTTATAATTCGACTACGATTTGAAGAAATAAAATCTTCATCGTTGAAGTCTGTGAATTAATTGCTATTTTGGTTTTATTAATTAAAACAGTTTGTCGATATTCTGTGACAAACAATGGCAATTGAAACTGGAACTACCTCTGCAAATACTGCACCATCGGTTACTTTTACAACCCGTACCGCAGTACCACCGGCTGAGAAACCTGTGAAGTTCACCGGTGCCAACTTTAAAGGATGGCAGCAAAGAATGTTCTTTTGGCTTACCACCCTTGGTTTGCAAAAGTTCACGGTGAGACCCTCCTGCCGCTACGACATGCACGACAACCAGATTCATAGTTAACGAGGCTTGGAAACAGGCTGATTTTTTGTGCAAAGGCTACATTTTAAGTGCCTTAGAAGATGACTTGTACAATGTCTACAGTGCAGTAGAAACTTCCAAAGAACTATGGAGTGCACTTGAAAAGAAGTACAAGACAGAAGATGTTTGCTTGAAGAAGTTTGTGGTTGCAAAATTCCTAGACTACAAAATGATTGATGGAAAACCCGTTGGAACCCAAGTTCAAGAGCTTCAACTTATCTTCCATGACCTTATTGCTGAAGGTATGGTAGTGAATGAAGCATTCAAGTGACTGCAATGATTGAGAAATTGCCGTCTTCGTGGAAAGATTTCAAGAATTATCTTAAGCACAAAAGAAAGGAAATGAAGTTGGAGGATCTTGTGATTCGTCTCAAGATCGAGGAAGATAACAAAACCGCTGAAAAGAGGTATCGTAAGAGTTCACCAATTGAAGGGGTCAACATCGTTGAAGATGCTGCTCCGAAAATGAACAAGAAAAGAAAGAGGCCTTCTGGAAAAGAGAAGGTTTCCTCCAAAATTAGGTGACTATTCTGAATGGTTGCAACCATTCAGAATCAGTACCTCCAACCCTATAAATTCTTGATTATTCCAAGAATTTATTCATTCACTTTTCATTCTGAATTTCATATTCAAGTCGAAAATATTTTTCATTCTCTGTGCTATACTGCCGTTGAGTGGTTCGCTGCTACCGGAATTTGGAGTACTACTATTCTGGTAAGATAATCGTTCTATCCTGGGAGGCGATATTCCGTTAACCTCGAGTATTGTGAGGGGAATAATTTCCTTAAGGACACACTTTGAACTAAGTGGGCTCGATTACATTCTGAAATTATTTTTTCAAAACAGATTTTGTTTTCGTTTATTGTTTCATTAATGTTATATGTTTCACTAAGTGATTAACAGATTGTTTTGAAACATTATTTAGCCAAGTACATATTATTATACCAACAGTCGCAGAAACAACATGTCTTTTTTGAGGTTATGTTGAAGAATAAGAAAAAGATGGTATGGAAGCCGATTGGTTGCTAGCACTTTCTTGTTGGTAATACGTATATACTTTTTTGCATTCATCTTGTATTCTAGACGACACTTCTTCTTTAGTTTGTTCAATAGGTGATGGGTCATTAGGATTTCTGGGAGTCGGAGGCGGTAGTACTGCTATACAATCATAAATAGTTTCAATAAGTGATTTACGTCTATTTTAATAGTCGGATTTAATACAACACCAATAATATAAATAGTGGGAATAGGAATAAAATATTTTTTTAATTTGATAAACATATTTCAATAGGTGTTTTATAACAAGTTTTTCCATAAACTAAGTAATAAAAATATTAGAGCTATAAAATAACATAGTTGAAATAGTAGGATAATATATACAGAAATATTATTTGTTTCTTAAAAAAAATTCTCTAAAAATACAATAAGTTCTAAAAAAAATCACCAATCGCTATCTACAACCATATCAGTTGAATTTCGATTATGAGCTTTAAAAAATAAAGTTATAGGTCTTCTATAATCATAATCAACAAGTAGTTGCTCGTATAAAGAATTCCACCGAGTGGCTACTTCTTCTGGAAGGTAATCGTGACAAGTTTTTTATATTCTTTTATTCGTTGTATTCTATTACTTCTAAAAATATAGTTTATAGCACATTTTATTTTATTAAGAATGTCTTCAAAAAGTGATAGACCATCCTTTACAACTAAGTTATAAATATGACATGCACATTTTATATGAAAATGATTTGAAAAAGATGAAAAAATCTTTTAAAAGTCTAATAGCAGAATTATTAGAAGAAGTGTTATCTAATGTAATAGTCATAATTTTATCAGTTATGCTATAATAATCGCAAACTGAATAAATATTTCTGAAATAAAAGTATCAGTGTGCCTACTATCTATATATCTATACGCTAAAATGTGTTTTTACATAGACCATTTATAATCTATCCAATGACATGCTACCGTTAAATAATCATGGTTGTTAGTACTATGGCCTATATCAGACATGATAAATACTTTGTCAGAAAAATAATATAATGAATAACGTAAATATTGTTGATATTCATGTGCAATTTAAAAAACATCTCTCTTAACAGTTGATAAAGGGAAACCCCGGATTCTTCGGCGAGAAATCCGGGCTAGGGTGCTGGTGCTGCGATGGGGAGGGGAAGGTGCGAGGTGCGGCGAAGGCTTTTAGGTTTAGGGTTCGTTCTGGGCTTGTTTGCGGGAGAGACGGGGAAGACAGGGAAAAGGAAATAAGGTTGGGGGTCGCGTGGGCCTTCTGATAAAGGGGAAAGGGATTGGGCCTCGGGTCGCGGGCATTGGGCCAAAAAAATTGGACTGGTTTTAATTAGTTAGGGTAGTTAGTTGTATTAAATTAGGGGTATTAGTTTTAGGTTAGTTTTTAATTATTAAATTATTTAAATTGTGATTAAATCATTTAGGTGTTTTATTAGCCTAAGTTTAAATTTAAATACGGGCGTGCTATTTAATTAGTGCTTAATTTTTATCATGCGATGCCGTTATTAAAACCTATTAAATAAAAATTAGGGCTTCTTAATTCTTTTATGAATGCTATTATTAAAACGCGTGTGTTAGATTATTATTTTATGTACTTATTATTTATTATTAAATTATTTATTTGTGCCTGTATTAATGTTTTATTGCTGCATTTTATTATTTTAAAATTATTAGAATTATTGTTGAAAATTAGTGTAATTCTATAGTTAATGACTGGACGGGAAGGTCAAAATTGGGTGTCAACAGTTGTCCCTCTTTGTATGGAGATGATGAAAGAATCTTCGGACAAAGACGTTGACTCATAGCCAATTTTGTCTCGACCCTCAGAACTATAATGTTGGGAAATTTAGGCAAGGCTGACGCGGACTCAAAAATTGTCCCAGTGTCGAGTTATGACGACACTGAGCTGCCATGGTCAAAACACCAAAGTGGGCTAATGCGGACTCAAAATTTGTCCCGATGTCGAGTTATGGCGACATTAATCGGGCCAGGTGTAAAGAATAAAAATAAAATAAACGGGCTTGAACCTGGGGTGTACCGCTATGGCTTATGGTACTGGGTTTTATGGTGATGTGGAACGAGTGGACCGACGCTTGAGGTCGCTTCTGCCATTCATTGGGAAGGTTGGCCCCCCAACAAATTGCCCCTGTCAGAAGAGAAAATCCACGTTGTGCTCCCGCTCGCACGCTAAGACTTAAGCAAACGGTTAGTGCATAACTGTTAAGGCAAAACAATGTAAGAATGTGAATTTGTGCTGTGGTTGTAGTCAGATTGTATATACTATAAAATGAAATGATGTGATGATATGTTGTCCTGTATAGACGAGATGCAGATGACGTCGTTGTATGGACGAAATGCAGATGTTCGTCGTTGTATGGACGAAATGCAGATGTTCGTCGTTGTATGGACGAGATGCAGATGTTCGTCGTTGTATGGACGAAATGTAGATGTTCGTCGTTGTATGGACGAAATGCAGATGTTCGTCGTTGTATGGACGAGATGCAGATGTTCGTCGTTGTATGGACGAGATGTAGATGTTCGTCGTTGTGTAGATGTTCGTCGTTGTATGGACGAAATGCAGATGTTCGTCGTTGTATGGACGAGATGCAGGTGTTCGTCTCTTTGTATGGACGAAATGCAGGTGTTCGTCGTTGTATGGACGAAATGCAGGTGTTCGTCGTTGTATGGACGAAATGCAGGTGTTAAATGCCGTATGGGCGACGCAGATGTTCGTCGTTGTATGGACGAAATGCAGATGTTCGTCGTTGTATGGACGAAATGCAGATGTTCGTCGTTGTATGGACGAAATGCAGATGTTCGTCGTTGTATGGACGAAATGCAGGTGTTCGTCGTTGTATGGACGAAATGCAGGTGTTCGTCGTTGTATGGACGAGATGCAGGTGTTCGTCGTTGTATGGACGAGATGCAGGTGTTCGTCGTTGTATGGACGAGATGCAGGTGTTCGTCGTTGTATGGACGAGATGCAGATGTTCGTCGTTGTATGGACGAGATGCAGATGTTCGTCGTTGTATGGACGAAATGCAGATGTTCGTCGTTGTATGGACGAGATGCAGATGTTCGTCGTTGTATGGACGAAATGCAGATGTTCGTCGTTGTATGGACGAAATGCAGATGTTCGTCGTTGTATGGACGAAGCGGATGTTCGTCGTTGTATGGACGAAATGCAGATGTTCGTCGTTGTATGGACGAAATGCAGATGTTGTATTGGAATGTTATTGTCCTCCTTGTTCCTGTTATCCTGCAAAATTCACTCAAAGAAAAATTGTGAGTTCGGGGAGGGGGTCGGCCGATTTGTGTTGGCTCTTGATATTTGCACGCGTTGTCTTGTCTGGACCATGTGACCCCTGTCTGATTTCGAGTCTCGGTCGAAAACATTTGTTGAAAATATTCTATCTTGAGAAAATATACTAGTAGGAAATTATGTCGATTTTGAATAGTGACATGTTATGAAACAAAGCGAACATCCTTATCCGAAATCGGCGGTATATTCTCCCATACTCTCGGTGCTCCGCTGCCGTCAGGTTCTCTTTTAAAATTTGTCCCAGTTTATGTCGATCTTTCGAGCATATGGAATCATATTTGTCGGTGTCCTTTCGTGGCGAAGTCCTTAAAATTGTCCCGATTTTGGACAAACCGAAGTCGGATATATGTCGTCGCCTGGACATAATGCTGATAACGTCGTTGCTGGACGTGTTGCTGCTGCTCCTGTAGAATAAATGCTCCTGCAAGCTAAGCTTGAGAAAAGTTAGTGTATAATCATAAAACAGAATGATAAATATTTGAGAAAGGCAATTATGTGGGTAGAGATGTCGCCCCGAGATGTTTCTCGCAATCGACGAATTGCCATGATGCTTTGTTGTGTGTTTTATGCCCGTGACGCGCTAGACTTTGTTGCGACTTTTGAATTTCGACCGCTGATTGCCTGCCTCTCTCCGCTTATGTTGTTTCTTTCTGCTTTTGCTAATATGAAGAACTTTTGTTGTATCTTCTGCTAATATGAAGGACCTGCGCTCAAAGAAAATTTTTGTGAGTTTTGGGGGTGGTCGATTCGTATTTGACTTCGCCGCCTTGTTCCTTGACATCTGCGTGCCTGGCTTGTTTGGACTTGCAACCCCTGTCTGGTTTCCTACATTGTCCCAATTTTGAATTTGCAAAGGGCATTTAGCCTAAAAGTGGGTTTCCATGGGGTTGCTTGTATATTATGCGTGTTTTCGTTATTTTCAAAACAAAGGGAAAGTTTCCTAAAGGTGTGACCGAAGCCGATTTAGGCGCATCGTATCCCCACGAGGAATCAGTCATGGCGTAGTTCATTACAGCGAATATTGGGTAAAATTCTAAAGGTGGGACCGAGGCCGATGTGGCGCCACGTATCCGCTTGAGGAATCAGGTCGAACGTAGTTCCAATTACAAGCAAAAGAGAAATTGGAATTTTCTAAAAGGTGGGACCGAAGTCGATGTGGCCGCCTACGTATCCACCAAGGGAATCAGGTCACACGTAGTTCCAATTACAAGCAAAACAAAGGAAAACATTATTAAAGCTTAAATATGAGTCTTAAATTATTCTGCTAAACTAAATTGTTCTTTCTTATCAAGCTCTGGCGGACGAACAAGTGCAAATCCAACCAATACGCCTTCTTGCTGCGTCATGGTGGTCGGGTCTTCATGCTCTGCTATCAATATCTTCTTCTTTTGGCTTCTGCGTGGTGCATGCTCGAATAAATGATTGATTCAGGCGGAATGGGCATAGGCAAGGGAGTGTATTCCTTATCTAAGGTTGTCAGGTGCACATTGACGTGGCCGTGGTTTGGCAAGGGATTTGGGGCAGACTCCTTCATTGAATTACCCTTCTTTGATCAACGCCGATTACGTCTGCGAGGAGTAGAAATTTTCGATGTCGTGCCTCCGACACCGGAGTGGTATGCCTGATGTTTGGTTTTATCGTGCCTCGGGAAGTAGGCACAGGGATATTTCGGAATTGGTGGAGTATTCTGCGGCATTCACTCTCATACACTTGGGTTATGGGTTCGGCTAAAGGTGTATAGGTTCTGGTTGGTTTTCTCTTAGCACCTATGCGGGGTTTGAAGGTGTTTATTGAACGGGCATTTGGCTGTGGCGTATGCACGGATGGGTATCGTAAGGGGTTGTCGTATGCATTGCAAAAGTAGGTTTGTGGTGGCCTTTGGTTTGTGTTTGGCTGAAGCATAATAGGCATTTGGTTTTGTGTGGGATGTATGGGTGCACTGTATATTGGCTGAATGGGATATGTAGTAAGAGGTGCCGGTAGTAATTTGGAGGATTTTATTTGTTTTGGTTATTTGCGTGTGAGTACTTCAGTGATGTTTCTGAGCCTTCTGATTTCGGCCTGCAGGTTTGCCATTTGTTGCGGTATTTGGGTGAGGTGTTCTATCAGATCTATGCTGCTTTTCTCTTCTGAGACCCCTGCTTTGCCTATAGGAACCAAGACAGGTTCCGACTCGTTCCTTCGAGATGCCGCTTGAATCGATCGTATCGATGGACCGTGCCTTTGATCTTGTGAGATATCGATGTTCTGCCATTGCTTAGTCAAATACAAATCGACCTTTGGGGGAGATGATAAATCCTTTAGACAACATGTAGCAAACTGTGTTAGTGTAAAACACGTGATTTTGCTAAAGTGTAAATAGCATTTAGCAAGTACATGTTGCACATAAATTGTTACATTGCACGCGAGTCCTAACATGCACGGGGATCCCTTTATGCCAGAGGTAGGCCTAAACGTCACATATGCGAGGTCATGATGGATTTGTCCAAGCCGTCCAATTGTAATGCTTTTGTTGGAAATGGCGACCAAATGACGGTGCACTTTTTCCAATTTCAGCATGACATGATTAGGTTTGGATTTGTCTATCATTGTCACGCTACACGTAATATGCTGGTTGGTCGTTGGGTTGAGAAACTCGTCGACAAGTTTGGTGTCTTCCTAATTGTGGTGTCGATGCCAAGGACCGACCCACCTAAGGTAAATGCATGCATGCCCTAAAATAAGGGTGGTATAGCTCTATCTTAAGTTTTTAAGATTTGGCTTTTCTAGACGCTTGAGTTCAGAGCGGACAACTCGAGTGAGAAGGCTACGCGACCACCGGTTGGACCGGATTCTCCGCGCAAAATACCAACTCTCTTAAATGTGGGTGTTTGAAATAAATTTGCAGGTGCGCAAAGCACACCCGCGTGTGAGTGTGTGATTGTGTGAATTTTCCAGAGCGGAAGAAATATGAGCGGAATGCCGGTTTAAGGAAAGCAGTAAAGCAGGTAGCAATTAAAATAAACAAAATATAGCACACAAAATTAAATGCAAAAAATAATGCCAAATAATAACCCTAGGTCCGTTATGGTTAAGAACCTTAAACCCCAGTGGAGTCGCCATCTGTCGTACCCCATTTTAAACCGGAGTCGAAAACGGGAGTACTACGTATGGTTGATTCCTAGAATGTATTTTAAGGAGTCGCCACCTAATTATTATAGTGAATTAGGACACTTGATTTATTGCAGTAAATACTGCAATTAATGATCTCCATTTAAAAGTCTGTGAAACTATGTGAGATTCTGGGTAAGGGTTCTTTATTATCCTGAAGGGAAGGGGTTAGGCACCCTAAAGGATCCGCTAACTTGCGGTTGTCCGTTCAAACCTAGGTTAATTATTGTATTAGAAAAAATGCATGTTTAGAGATATTTAAGTCAAAAGATATTGCAAGTATATAAAAAATGTATTTTTTGACAAACATAAGGGAGTTGTAAGATTTGTTTAAAAATACATATCGTATAGCAATAGTGTGAAATGTAACTCAAAGGTCGGGTTTGGACAAAATAAACATAAAGTAGACATGGTTTATAAAAGTATAAGATTGATTTATTGAAAACAGTACTTATATTTGCAAAATTGATTTTCTAACTAACATATATATATGTCCTGATATCTAAAGTGTTTATTGATAATAGGGAAATGATAAATTATATACTGTTAATAACGAGTATGAGAAAATTATTTCTTTGTTATGGATTTAGTAAAAATAGTCTTAATCACATGATGTGAAATATAAATAAAGAGTGGTTTAAATTGTTTTTTAAATCTAGACCTATGTGTTGAACCTAAAACAAATAATAAAAAATAGGTTTATATTTTAAACTACCCTCCCAATCTATTCGACGACTAATAGAGTCATGTATCATATTAGTTACAATATTAAGATAATAAAATTGCAATAACAAATAAGGACATAAAATGAGGCAACGAGATTTAACAAGTAGGAGGAGTTGAGATGGATGACGACGTCATCTTGTACTATTTTGTTTAGGAAATTTCTGAAGCGAGAATGCGGATGAATGTACATAGACGCGGGTTGCCATTTGAAGTAGCTCGTGATGAGTCTCGCCGTGAGACTCTTCATTTTGCTCCGGTGCATTTCATGTAAAATATAAGAAAAAGATAAGGATTAGAAAATATTTTAAACTTTATTAACAAACAACAAACATTAATATGAAACACATTAAACATGCATTAATTGCTTCATTTTAAACTGTTCACAGAATAAATAGGCCCGTAATTGATTGAAGCATTTGAATAGATAATAATGAGAGAAATAGGTCAATCATGAAATGTTGGGCATTTATATGTTTAACAGAATACAAAAAGGAAGGCCCATTTACCATTTGACGTAAGCTGTAAGCATAAAGCAAGTCACAAAGTAATTGGTTCACTCAGGACAAAACTTTTCATACACAAATCAAAGTGCTTTAAGTAATTCTTACTACAAATGACTCACATTCCTCCCAGACATAAAGCTCTTCAAGATGTAGATGTAATTAACTCAAAAGACATATATATATGATCACTGTATTACTATCAAGTTCCTAGTTATACAAACATATGTCAAGCAACATTATCTATATATGTTATAGAAAAGCCAGTCCAACGAGGAAAGAGGTGTGGAAAATAATACATGTTTGTTCAAGATATAAAGTAGTATAAGAGGAGAAACCATGTGATCCGTGAACAGTTAATGTTCCGGATCATATATCCAAGATTTCCTACTGATTTAAACTATTTCAGTACCAAACCATACCCTTTTATGCTTATTAACTGATCATGAGTTAAATATGGGATGCAGACCAATAATAACCCAATATGGCATAAACTAGTTCAAATAAGTACAAGATGTTTGCAGAATCTTGTCTAAACAATCCAGCGGACATATTACGATACAAAAATAGCTTAGTTAGTGGAAATCGATATGAACAACGACTCGTATGAATGCAGACAGTATGACATAGTAGGATGAATATTGCAAATAGGGCGTTACTCGATTAGGATAATTGTTGAGTATACTACCAAGGCAAATAATGGTTACAAATAACTAATCACCACTGCACTTAGTTACAGGAACTCAACATGACAAAATACTTCAGCATTATTTAGCTTAGGCAACCATATTCAAATAGAACCACTAGACACATATGAGACTCTTATTAATTATATCATACAGATGTATGCTAGTAAATATTCAGAGCTAATCCGCCTCATACTACTCCTAAATCTCAGGGAAACATATGAATAATTCACACTAACACATGTCCCTGCCCACAAGGCAAACAATGCTTTTAGCAATGAGGTTCTGACCGGTCAAGATCAAGATGCAATCAACACATACAGAACATGACTATATATAACATGACCCCACAGCGAAATAAACCATCATATCAATTACTTATATCGTGATCTTCATTAAAACAATATCAAGACAGTATATACATCACATCACCCTGAATATGAACTCAACCATGGCATACTTAGGCATCAACTGCCAGCTAAATAGGCAAACGTCATAAGGCATTTTAACTAATCAAACCCCAGTTTCTTTAAACATGCTGAAACTTAAAACTTAGCTAGTTTCATATCATGAGCTCTATTGAAAAAAGTATTAAGATAGTACTCATATCACATTTAAAGCATCAGTAACCCAATCAGCTAGATTAATGAAGCAATCAGTGTAAATCAATTGACTTAATCCATGTCACGACAACGAACAACTTTAATCATTAGTCGAACATACTTCTAAAAATAAATAGCACTAAAACAACTAATATACTAAACATGTTCGAAAACTGAGCCCATCAAAATAAATAGACTACATTGCCATTAAATCAGTAATGAAACACGCAAAAAAACACAAAAAAAAAGTCTTAAAAAAAATGAGAAGAGCTTGAGTTTACCTTCTCCGGGCAGCGAACCGAGGCAGCGTATCAAGTCGTCGGTCCGCTCGGATTTTGGTTTTGCAATGTGAATAAAAGGGTAAAGCTGGTTTGCTGATTTCCTGGCTGAAATCGAGAGAAAGGGTTTCGAATTTTCGGTTCCTGTGATGCTATAGCCTAGGTGCTGAGCCCCCTAACTTCCTATGCTCGTCGATTCTTGCTATTGAGCGCCTCCTCACGAGCTCTGGACGATCGATGCCTGTGCATGTATAAGAGGATCAATTTATAGTCTCGATTTGGTTCTAAGTTTGGTATGGATCTTACGGTTATGGTAAGGAACTGATTTTGGAAGGATTTGAAGGATATTTTGCTGATTTTGAAGTGATTCGTCAAGGTAAACCATTTGAAGGAGTCGGGTGATGGATATGGTAAGGAAAAGCTGGCTGGGGTGCGTGGATAAAGGGAAACCCCGGATTCTTGTGAGAAATCCAGGGCTAAGTCTTTGGTCTTTGCGATGGGGAGGGGAAAGTGCGAGGTGCGGCGAAGGCTTTTAGGTTTAGGGTTCATTTTGGGCTTGTTTGCGGGAGAGACGGGGAAGACAGGGAAAAGGAAATAAGGCTGGGGGTCGCGTGGGCCTTCTGATAAAGGGGAAAGGGATTGGGCCTCGGGTCGCGGGCATTGGGCCAAAGAAACTGGACTGGTTTTAATTAGTTAGGGTAGTTAATTGTATTAAATTAGGGGTATTAGTTTTAGGTTAGTTTTTAATTATTAAATTATTTAAATTGTGATTAAATCATTTAGGTGTTTTATTAGCCTAAGTTTAAATTTAAATACGGGCGTGCTATTTAATTAGTGCTTAATTTTTATAATGCGATGCCGTTATTAAAACCTATTAAATAAAAATTAGGGCTTCTTAATTCTTTTATGAATGCTATTATTAAAACGCGTGTGTTAGATTATTATTTTATGTACTTATTATTTATTATTAAATTGTTTATTTGTGTCTGTATTAATGTTTTATTGCTGCATTTTATTATTTTAAAATTATTAGAATTATTGTTGAAAATTAGTGTAATTCTATAGTTAATGACTGGACGGGAGGGTCAAAATTGGGTGTCAACACTATTTCTCGATGATTATTCTAAATTTTTATGTACTTCTCCGATAGCAAAAAATCTCAAGTTTTTTCCACTTTCGTAAAATTTAGAGCATTTATTAGAACCAAATTCGAATGGAAAATAAAAAATATTCAATGTGATAGTGGCAAAGAATATGATAATGGGATGTTTCGGGAATTTTGTGCTAATAATGAGATTAATTTTCATTTTTATTGTCATGATACATCTTCACAAAATGGAAAAGTCGAACGCAAAATTCGTACAATTAATAACATAATTCGAACATTGTTGATTCATGCTTCCGTACCCCCTTCGTTTTGGCATCATGCTCTGCAAATGGTTACTTATCTTCTTAACATTCTTTCTATCAAACGTTTAAATATTCATCTTCTCTTCAAATTTTATATAATAAGACTCATTCGTATTCACATCTTAGGGTCTTTGGGTGCTTATGCTATCTGTTATTTCCGTCCATCGCAATTAACAAACTTCAGGCCCGTTCTACTCCTTGTGTGTTTTTGGATTTTTCATCTAATCATCGTGGTTATAAATGTTTTGATTTATCATCTAATAAAATCATCATTAGTTGTCATGTTAATTTTGATGAGTCCCAATTTCCGTTTGCTAAAGTGTATAGTCTCGTGCCTAGTTCGTATAATTTTTTGGATGACGGTACCTTCACATATATTATCCACCATTTATCAAATATGTCACACGTCTCGACTCTGCCAACGAGCCCACTGCCCGTTGGGTCTACAGTACCGCAACCAATCACTGCTCACTATCTAGTGATTTGGCCTGTTTTGGCGATTAGGCCAGGTACCCAGCCAATCTGGCGGTCGATCTCGGTTTCTGATCTACCGGTTCGAATTGGCGGCTGAGCCCACTGCCTGCTGGCCAGTCCATCACGTGTCCTGATATTTACCACAATCCGCCCAATTCTCACCCCGAGTCAAAGACCAGTCACTCGTAGTCAATGGGGTATTTTTAAACCGAAAATACATTTTAATTAAAATTTTAATGTTCTTAAATCACTCTTATCCCGTAATCTTGTGTCTGTTTTAAATGACCCGAATTAGAAAATTGTTATGACCGACGAATATAATGTTCTTATTGATAATAAGATGTGGGAGTTGGTGCACCGTCCATCTAGTGTTAATATTATTCGGTCTATGTGGATTTTTTCTCATAAGGACAATTCTGACGGTTCTTTTGCGAGGCATAAGACTGGTCTTGTAGGTTATGGTACGACTCAGCAGATTGGTGTAGATTGTGGTGAGATATTTAGCCCGGTGGTCAAGCCGGCTACCATTCACACTGTGCTCAGCTTGTCTCTTTCGAAAGCATGGTTCATTCATCAGTTAGATGTGAAGAATGATTTTCTATACAGTGATCTCAAGGAGACAGTCTATATACATCAGCCATTGGGGTTTAAGGGTCCTAAATATTTGCATCATGTCTGTTTGTTGAAGAAGCCCTTGTATGAGCTTAAGCAGTCCCTACGGGCTTGGTATAAGAGGTTTACATACTATGTTTTGACTATTGGGTTCTCTCACATCAGGCCTGATAATTTATTATTCATATATTATCATGGTTCTTCGTTGACTTATATACTATTATATGTGAATGATATTATCTTGACTGCCTCTTCTGATGCATTACACCGATTTATCATGAAAATGCTCAGTTCTGAGTTTGTTATGAAAGACTTGAGGCCCTTGAGTTACTTTTTGGGGATTGTTGTCACTCGTCATGCAGGTGAGTTGTTCTTATCACAAAGGAAGTATGCAGCTGAGATCATTGGCTGAGATGTCATCATGTAAGTCCATTTCCACTCCAGTTGATACTAAACTCAAATTGGGTGCTGCGGCTGGCTCCCCTTACGAGGATCCGACCCGCTATCGCATTCCTGCAGGGGCTCTTCAATATCTTACGTTCACGAGACCAGACATTACATATTTCGTACAACATGTGTGTTTGTTTATGCATGATCTCAGGGTTGAGCACATGAATGCGCTCAAACGTATCATTCGGTATATCTATGGGACATTTGACTTTGGTTTACATTTATATCCTTCATTGACGTCTACGCTTGTCTTATATACAGGTGCTGATTGGGGTGGATGTCCGAACAACAGACGCTCTACGTCTGACTATTGTATGTTTCTTGGTAATAACTTGGTCTCATCGTCTGCGAAACATCGGTCGACTTTGTCCCGCTCCAGTGTAGAGGACGAGTATCGAGGGATAGCCAATGTGGTCTCTAAATCATGTTGGTTACATAATCTTCTTTTAGAGCTTCATTGTCCTATTAAGAAAGTTACCTTGGTTTATTATGATAATGTTAGTACCATCTACATTTCTGGTAATCCGATCAGCATCCGCGCACTAAATATATCGAGATAAACATTTACTTTGTTCGCGAAAAGGTAGCTCGTGGACAAGTACGCATCTGTCATGTCCCTTCCAGGTATAAAATAGCAGACATTTTTACAAATGGTCTCCCTCTGTACTTTGAAGATTTTAGGGACAGACTCAGCGTATGAAGACCGCTCGCTATGACTGCGTGAGTGTGTTAAATATGGTATATTGTACTGTGATATACACTTAGAGGCTTTAGGGTTCCTGTGCCGGGCCCGATGAGAATTTGATGACAAAAATTGGTGCGAGAATCCGTCTGCATCGCGGTCGCTAAAGGGGCATGGTCTGCCCGATGTTCTTAACGCGGTCCCAAAATAGGGCATCGCGGTCCTGTCCTATTTTTCAGACTTTTCCCATTTTAATGTCCCGGTCATCAACCGAACATATAGGTACAATCTCCTTCTAATTACATCCTTCAATCGATGGACATTTGACTTAGTGTTACCCTGCAGGCCTTTACATATCGTCACTAATTACATTAGGATCTTCACGGAACTCCTAGACTGCGCCGGAAGACGGACCCAATATGTAAAGTTTAGCTACACAAAATATGTGAACTGAACCTTTATGCGGGAAGATAAAATTCTTTCATTCATGACACACTCAATCAAGCTTAGGATCTGTCAAGTGTCTATCCAAATGGCTTGATTATTATAACTCATCTATATTAGTTGACAACAGGACCATATCACAGACATGTCCATTGCATTGACCAATGACTTAGTCAACCTAATACCATATGAGTACCTGAGTGTTCACTCGAATATAAATTCAAGGAATGAATCTTTTCTTGGCTCACATACAACCTTTAATCTACTTCGTAATGTACCCAAAATAAGTCGCGTCTCAACCTATAAGGCATTTGAGCTTAGGTCAGGATCAAAGTACATTACACCGTAAACAAGATGATATTGACCTCAAGTCTAAGGACTTTTATCTCCCACACGCCGATGACATTATAGACATATAACAAAATAATACATCAGCAGGGCATACCAATACTTCAACAAGTATCCATGTGTCAATCATGAGTTGTCATAACTCGTAGCAAGTGAGACATACTACATCCCCTAAAGATATGATGCAGACCACATGTCGACATATCGCATATCATCGATATCTCAATTTTGATGATCATTAGTCGAGGTAATTTAAGAGTTACGTTATAACATTAATTCTCACATCATTAATAAACACGTAACCTCTAGGGATGCATTTATAGAATATCATAAACAATCAACTAATAATTCAACAAATGCAAATTGCCATAATATTAATCATCATTAATATAAATACAAATGTGTATAAAGTACATTGTGTCCTAATACAGATTATCTCTAGGACATACATATACTTTCAATCTCCCACTTGGCCTAGAGCCAATCACCAACATATCTAATATTCATGTTCTCAAAATGACCATTATGCTTCACCAAGCTTAATGGTTTAGTAAACTGGTCTGCTAGATTATTGTCTGTTGGAATATAATCTATCTTGATATCTTCAGCTTCCACCATCTCTCTCAGGATGTGGTACTTCCTTGGTACATGTTTGTTTCTATTTGTTAATGTTGGTTCCTTTGCCTGTGCAATGGCACCAGTGTTGTCACAATAAATAGTTATTGGATAACTCGCACTCGGAACAACCCCTAGTTCCTTCAGAAACTCAGAAATGCGATAGCTTCCTTAGCAGCTTCCGATCTAGCAATGTACTCCACTTGATGGTCAGTCTGCGATGGTAGCTTTGTTTGGAACTCTTTCACTCACCGCTCCTCGTGAAAATAAGCGTGTAACGGTGAGATTTGAAATCATCAATATCTGCGTCGAAACTAGCATCGGTATACCCGGTGGCAACCATTTCATCAACTCGCATAGACTAAGTAATAATCCAAATGCGCTGAGGTACTTGAGAATACTCTTGACTGCTTTTCAGTGTTCCTCGCCAGGATTCTGCTGGAACTTGCAAGTCATACTAAGTGCAAAGGCCATATCTATCCTAGTACAGGTCATGACATACATGATTGATCCTATAGCCGAAGCATATGGAATCCTCTTCATGCGCTCAAGTTCAATAGCATTAGAAGGGCAGCCCTTCTTTGATAACTTTTTGCCTTGACCCATCGGAAGACCGCCTTTCTTGGAATTCTCCATTGAAAAGTGTCTAAGCACTTTATCTATGTAGACTGACTGTGACAACCCCAACAATCTATTAGGTCTATCTCTATAGATCCTAATTCCCAGAATGTAGCAGGCTTTACCTAAATCCTTCATCATGGAGGTCTTGGACAACCAATCCTTAACTGACTGCATGAGGGTCTTATTATCTCTCATTATCAATATGTCATCAACATATATTATAATGAAGACAATACCTTCATCCTTGCGTTTGGAATAAACACAAGGATCCTCTTTGCTTCTAACAAAATCAAAATATTTGATAGCATTGTCGAAGCAAATGTTCCAACTCCTAGAGGCTTGCTTAAGTCCATAAATGGACTTCTGTAGCCTGCACACAGCATTTGGTCTGGACTCACATAAAAAACTCTCGGGTTGTTTCATATACACTTCCTCAATTAGATTACCATTGAGGAATGCAGTTTTGACGTCCATCTGCCAAATGTCATAATCATAATGTGCAGATATCGCAAGCAAAATCCGAATAGACTTTATCTTAGCCACCGATGAAAAGGTTTCATCATAATCCACACCAGGACGCTGAGTAAAACCTTTAGCCACTAGTCTAGATTTATAAGTTTGAACCTTGCCAGATGCATCAATCTTCTTCTTGAAGACCCATTTACATCCTATGGGTTTAATCCCATTTGGCAAATCAACCAAAGTCCACACCTGATTGATATACATAGATTCCATTTCGAATTTCATGGCTTCTTGCCATCTCTTCGAATCAATGTCTAGCATTGCTTCGTTGTAGGTTCTAGGCTCGTCATCATCTGGAATATCTAGCTCATTTTGTGTTTCCACAAGTAGATTTAGTCTTTCTGGAGAACGATGAGATCTAGTAGACCTACAGAGTTGATTGTATTGTGGTTCAGTTACAGGTATGTTTTTACTGTGAGTAGGATCTTGTGCGCTGGTCGAACCACCAACATTAGAGCTTTCAGGAATATCATTTTCATGTCTTTCCTGAATGGGAGGAAATGCAACTGGTGCACTTGCTCCCAAGATCTGTGCCGGAAGATCTTGCATTTCTGCATTACTCCTCGTAGCACTCCCACTGGTCGAAGGGGGTACCCTAAATACTCAATCTTCACCAGAAGCTCCCACTGAATTCTTGCCTTCACCATCGGGCAAGGATTAAACCTCTTTGTTACCTTGTTCTTGAATTTCTTCAAGTTCTATCTCTGTGCAACTTTCATCCTTGTATACATATTCATCTTCAAGGAAAGTTGCGTTCCTAGAAACAAATATCTTATGTTCTCCAGAAAGATAAAAATAGTATCCCTTAGTTTCCTTCGGATACCCAACAAAGTAACATTTCTCACTTTTGGATTCCAACTTATCAGTGATCAACTTCTTGACATATGCAGGATACCCTCAAGGCCTCATATGTCTAAGTGATGGCTTCTTTCCACATCATACCTCATATGGTGTCTTTTCGACTGATTTAGATGGAACTCTGTTTAGAACATATATTGAGGTCAAAATAGCGTATCCTCAAAGGTATGTAGGAAGAGCTGAAAAACTCATCATGAAACGAACCATGTCAAGCAAGGTTCGGTTTCTCCTCTCGGCAACACCATTCATCTGTTGTGTTCCAGGAGGTGTCCATTCGGAATGAACTCCATGAAGCTTTAAGTAGTCAAGAAATTCTTTACTTAAATATTCACCCCCACGATCAGATCGGAGAGTCTTGATACTCTTTGAGAGTTGTTTCTTAACTTCACACTTAAACTCCTTAAACTTCTCAAAAGCCTCGGATTTGTGTCTCATAAGATACACATATCCAAACCTTGATAAGTCGTCTGTGAAAGTGATGAAGTAAGAGAAACCCTCTCTAGCTTGAGTCGAAAATGGTCCACATGCGTCTGTATGTACCAACTCGAGCACCTCCTTGGCACGGATCCCCTTTCCAGAAAGAGGTTTAATGGTCATCTTACATTTCAAAAAGGATTCACAGTTACCATAAGATTGTAAGTCAAATGGTTCGAGGTAATTTAATTTCTTCAACCGTTCTATCCTTGTTTGATTGATATGACCAAGTCTGCAATGCCACAAGTAGGTAGAATTTCTTTCATTTAACTTAGCTCTTTTATTTTGTACATTGAAAATTTCTCTGTGACAGTTTAATGTATACAATCCATTCACTAGAGGCGCAGTTCCATACACAACATTATCTAAAGTCAAAATCATATTTTCATTAGACGTGTTTGAGGAAAAACCCTCTCAATCAAGTACAGGAATGGAATAATATTTTTTGTCAAAGAAGGAACATAAAAACAATTGTTCAACATTAACACTTTGCCAAAAGGTAAATCTATCCTATAAGTTTCCACGCGCTCAGCAGCAACTCGTGCTCCATTTTACGCAGCAGTCCACTCGCGAGGCGACCTTTCGATATCGATTAGCCCTGCGTATTTGTACAAATGTGCGAGCCATGGCGGTATCAAGTACCCAGGAATGAGAATCATTTATAGATAGATTAATTTCAATTACAAACATACCTTGCACATTAGCACCTGGTGTCATTCCTCCGCCTGGAGCAGTGCAATCCTTTCTCCAATGCCCCTTCTAGTTGCAATTCATGCAAACATACGATGTCGGCAGTTTCTTCTTCTTCTTCTTCTTCGCCCCTCCTTTGGGCTTCATTGCTGCCGCCGGAGCAACAGTTTTTCCCTTCCCCTTCTGTTGTCCCTTACCTTTCGGTTTGGGGAGACTAGAGGAGCCAACCATCATAATAGGATTGGTCTTAGAGGTCGAAGATTCAAAAGTTTTCAACATATTATGTAACTCCGACAATGTCGCTTTAGTTCCATTCATATTATAATTTACAATGAAACTCACAAAACGATCTCGGAAGTGAGTGCAGGATGAGGGTGGTGAAGACTCTGTCATGAAACCTTATGTCAATGGCGGACAGCCTCTCAATCATCCTCAACACATGAGGTGAAACTTGGCCCCCTTCAATTAGCCTACACTTGAAGAGTTCTATTAGCAGGCCATACTCCATTGTCTGAGACTGCGTTTCATAGAGACTCCTCAAATGGGCTAACATTTCGTTGGGCCCCATAGTTTTATGTTATCTTTGCAGTGGAGGAGACATAGAAGACAACATCAAGCATTGAGCAGATGTGGCATCCTTATAATATTTCTTGTAAGCAACCTGGTCAAAAGTTGCATACTCTTCAGAGTCCTCCGCCGGAGCAGTGAGGAATACTGTATCCAAAGTATACTCAATATCTTCCTGTCTTGGAACAATTCTAACATTTATAATTCAGTCAACGAAGTTGGGTCCGGTGAGTCTGTTTGACTCCATGGGCATTTTCAACGAAAAGTTTGACATTTCTGAAGATCTAAAGATAATAGACAGAATAGGAAAATGCAATCAATAATTCATTTTTCCAATAATTTATACACATTCATAATTTTGCTAATTTTAACATGACCTTTTGTTTTAAATTAGCTCCCACTATTTTGCATACTTCTACGACCCCAAGGTAAAATACGGGCCTAAATCAATATAAAGGTCATAATGGGCCAAGATCCAAACATATATTATATCCGCGTTTGCTCTGGCTGATAACTTCAATAGCACACTTTGGTAGGTCCTCAACCAATTGTAAAGCAACTCTACAACTCTTGGTTTGATTAAATATGTTTCATTTTAATCTTACGTCTTTAGACTAGTCCGACACTTTGGCGCAAAGATTCATCTAAACAAGCCAACCCCATTACACGACTGCGTTTAAATGTCTAAGTAAATTTAGCCTTTGCAAGCAAAAACTTTGGTGTAAATACCTACAAAAGTTTATTATCCACTTTCATTTTAACACATCTATAAAAGGGTTTTGGTCCTCTTAGACTTAGAGAAAATGTTTTGGCATAAATACCTTTATCGCTGAAAAGGACTTAGCACCCTAACAATTATAATGGACGACACACTATAATTAGACTTATATTTAATGTTTGGAGAACATTTTCAGTTTTCGGGGATTCATTCAAGATCAACAATCAAGTCATACATCATATGACATCCTATCATGCAATATCTAAACACAATTAGATTGAGAACCATCAAACCCAATAGGCATGATAAAAGATGGTTTTAATCACATACTGGGCGTCTACCCAGACAGTTATAGCGGTCATTTGAAATTAAACAATTACTGGGCGTCGCCTACCCAGACAATAACTGCAGACGCTATGCTAATAATTTAAATGCATCACATTTAACATTTAACACATTTGTATATTATTCAATAATATACTATTAATGATAACTATGGGTCTATTTGTCTAAACTCTATAATCTATGTAAATGTCAAACAGTCCCTAAAAAATTTCTGATTTTCGGGAACTCTGTAAATTTTCAAAATTTACACTTTAGTCCCTTAAGAATTTAAAATTCAATTCTGAACCCTTATAAATTCATAAAAATGAAATTGTAAACTTCAGAAAATATTTTCAAACTTCTGGGACCTGTTTGCAATTTCCAGAACCTAAAATAAACTTTCGGAAAACTTTCTTTACTTACAAATTTACTCGAAAGAACCAAATCTGTTCGATTCAAAACTTTTATTTTCAGAAACTGAAACCTTTAAAACTTCAGATTCAGAATCTGAAACATTTAAGTCTCTGTTTCTGACTTTCAATTTTATTTTATTTTTTAAATTGTCGTCGGCACGACAGTTCCGACAGGTGGCACCGCAGTGCCTCTGAGGCAGTGAGCTACTAGAATTTGCAAATTAATTAGCACCGCGATCCTAACTGGTGGCACCGCGGTCCCAAATTGTGGAACCACAGTGTCTCGTAAGCAGATTGTCCGAAAAATTAATTTTAAGCTTCTGGATGAAAAACACCTCGGTTCCCATGAACAGGACCGTGGTGCCTCTGGCTTCATCTGGGCAGCACCGCGGTGTTCCAATTTTGGAATCCCGGTGCCGCCATAAACCCTAGCAAGCACCGCGGTGCTCCATCATGGAACTGCGGTGCCTCTCCTCCCGAATCACAAAATTTGAAATATTCGAACCCCTAAAACTGGTTTAGGGCCAGATCTTTCAGATATATCACTTGTATTACCATCACCATTAAAACAACATGTTCATCGACCATCAAATCCAATTTTCTTCTCGTTCTTCATTTCAATGCACCATGTTTTAAGCCGGATAACGCATTTCAACTTAGAAGAGTTATATATTGGATTGACTTGTTCGAATACATAATTGCATTAACAGATCTGGTCACAAGGACCATGTGTTCTAAAGGTTTTAGGGTTTAAATCTTTTAACAACATAAAATATAGATCTAAACAAATCATAACCCATATTATCATTAATTTTCACTACAAATCACACGAAACAGCCCAGACTCTGATACCAATGTAGGAGTTTACGTCGGGTTCGTACACGCAACATAATTTGAAAATTTATGTTTCAAACCCGATGACGGTCGAACTGCAGTATGCTATGTAATGAAAATACAAAGCACATAGTATAATATAATACCTCGACAGAATACTTACATTATTATAGAAATCAGCCAAGCATTTGATTCTCGATGTTTTGTGTAGTTCGAGGGTGCACACGCAAAAGTCCCTCGATTTGTAAGTTTTGGAAACTGTGATGTAATTTCTAAGTCAGGAATGCTAGAGATTCTGACAGAGTTTTAGAAGAAATTTACCTCTCTTAGGTTTTCAATTTCTTTAGAATGGGAGGCAAACCCTCTATTTATAATTACAAATAGAGGCTTTAGGGTTTCGTGAAATTTGGGCCCGATGAGAATCGATCGACAAGAATCATACAAGCATCGCGGTCCCACTAAAGGGCATGCGGTCTTCTTCGATGTTCTTGGCACAACGGTCCCAAAACAGAGCACCGCGGTCTTGTCCTATTTTTCAGACTGTTCCCATTTTAATGTCTCGGTCATCAACCGAACATATAGGTACAATCTCCTTCTAATTACATCCTTCAATCGACGGAACATTTGACTTAGTGTTACCCTTCAGGCCTTTACATATCGTCACTAATTACATTAGGATCTTCACGGAACTCGTGAAGCTGGCGGAAGACGGACCCAATATGTAAATTTAGCTACACAAAATATGTGGCCCGAACCTCATGCGGGAAGATAAAATCCTTTCATTCACGACACGCTCAATCAAGCTTAGGATGCCAGTGTACATCCAAATGACTTGATTATTATAACTCATCTATATTAGTTGACAACGGGACCGTATCACGAACGTATCCGTTCGTTGGCCAATGATTTAGTCAACCTAATACCATATGAGTACCTGAGTGTTCACTCGAATATAAATTCAAAGAATGAATCCTTTCTTGACTCACATACAACCTTTAATCTACTTCGTAATGTACCCAAAACAAGCCGCGTCTCAACCTATAAGACATTTGAGATTAGGTCAGGATCAAAGTACATTACTCCGTAAACAAGATGATATTGACTTCAAGTCTAAGGACTTTTATCTCCCACATGCCGATGACATTATAGACATATAACAAAATAATACATCAGCACGGCATACCAATACTTCAACAAGTATCCATGTGTCCATCACAAGTTGCCATAACTCGTAGCAAGTGAGACATACTACATCCCCTAAAGATATGATGCAGACCACATGTCGACATATCGCATATCATCGATATCTCAATTTCAATGATCATTAGTCGGGGTAATTTAAGAGTTACGTTATAACATTAATTCTCACATCATTAATAAACATGTAATCTCTAGGGATGCATTTATAGAATATCATAAACAATCAATTAATAATTCAACAAATGCAAATTGTCATAATATTAATCATCATTAATATAAATACAAATGTGTATAAAATACATTGTATTCTAATACAGATTGTCTCTAGGACATACATATATTTTCAACAAGAACAATAATTTTATATCCCGAAGAATCTCGATCGAGATTTTAGTCAAGAATCAACACAATATTTTAAACTTCTCTTCTGCTCGTTTTTGACCCAACATTTCATTATCAAGTAGTAGTTTGTTGGCGAGATATATTCAAGTGTAATTAAAATAGAAAGCAAGAACATTAATTATGTATCATGAAAATATTTTAAACTTCTCTTCTATTCATTTTTTACCCCTCATATCATTATCATGGAGTAGGTCATATAAATGACAATGGGATGGTGCGATTGTCAAACAAAGAGGATTTAGGGCCCGTTTGGTAGGAGTACGAGCTTTTTCAAATCGAATTTTTATCAAAAAGTTATTAAGTATTTAATTGTCAATAAAAAAATATTTTTATATAAAAAACAAAAAAAATATAAGCCAAAAGAAGCTCTACTTCCATAAACCCAAATTTTAAGCTTATGAAATAAATGTTTATGTCACCCATAAGCTCTACTATCTTTTTCAATTAAATACCTTTAAAAAAATTCATAAGTATGCTTCCCATAAGTCCAATCAAACGAGCACTTAGACATACCGGAGGTGGAGCAGACACATATACAGGTGCACGCTGGGCCGAGCCCGACCGGAATAAACATATAAAATTCTTCAAGAGATTAGGTAAAATAATTAAATACAATATCTATCATTTGTTGTGTATGTTGAGCTGCACTTAAATCAATTTTCATGATTAACAAACAACTATAAATGAACCAGGTCCCTTAAAGATACTGGTTATACGACTAACTGGTTTGCAGAAGTGGTAAGCAATTATTAAAAGAACCAGGTCCTTAGACGACCGTGGATCAGAAGCTGCGAAGCTAATTCCTAGAGAAAGTAGGATTTCTTGAGGAGTTTGGTTTATGAGCTACATGCGCTACACCATTAAAATGATATTTAAAGATGAAGCGATGGTGTAGGGTGGAGGTTGGGTGGAGCGGTGGTGTGGTGTGGGGTTGGGGTGGATAGTGTTGTGAGGTAAAAGTGGGTGAAGATGAAGTGCTTTACAGAATGATGGTTGGGTGGGGTGGATTTGGTTGGGGTGGATAGAGTGGGTTGCTTGGGATGGGTGGTGGGTGGTGGGTGGTGGGGATGGGATGGGCGTGGTGTGGGATGGGTTTGGTTTGGTGAGGCTTTGGTGTTTTTTAAAAAATATTTTCTACTGACCAATCGAACATGAAAAAAAATCACTTCTTTTCAACGAACCAATCGAGCATAAGAAATTAAATAAAAAAATTATTTATTTTTCAAGAACAAGAAAAAAATATTTTCCGCTATACCGAAGTCCGAACACACTTTGAGTGTAGTACTTTTTCGTAATTTAAAACTCAAAAACAGATTTCGGTAAGATTGATGAACCACAATTGGCTATCAAATAGTATATAAGAAAAAGAAGGAATTTTCTAATTAATTTACCATATATAGAGTGCTTCTCAAAATAAAAACTATTTTTTAGAAGGTTAGCCGTTAGCAAAACATGCTGTTATCAGAAGTGCTATTATCCTACTAAATTATAGGAGGCCGTGTGTAAAGAAAAATTATGAAACGGTCGGTAAAAGTCAATGATACACCATAAAAGGATAAAAATCAAAGCCTAACTATGTGTTTTGACTTTTGACCAAGTTTTTATTAGTGTTTTTCAAAATACTTTTTGGGTCAAACACATACTTTTTTTTATTCAATTGAATTTAATTATTTACTAGGTTTTTGATAATTAGTTGATATGTTATCTGTTTTTTTTTCAAAATTTTATTTATAGACTTAATTCAACTGGATTTTCAATAAATAGTTAATATGTTATCTGTTTTAAAATGCTTAATTTTGATTGTGTTTAAATCTTTATGGGATTTTTGATAACTACTCGATATGTTTTCTCTTCTTTTTTTTCAAAAAACATTGTTTGGGACTGAGGCGTAATTGTTAAAAAACATATTGTAGCAATATTAAAAACAGATTTTCTCTTTGTCATATATGTATATATGTAATATATACAAACCATGGATGTAGTTTATATGAGTTTATTTTCCCCATATTTTAAGTATTAATTTGTTCTGTTCATTCCTTATTGAGAAATGTAATTGAACGAACATTTGGTGTGTGAAAAAAAAGATGGAGGGTATTATCAATAATGTCAAGTTTTCAATTAGACACACAAAAAAAATTGTTGCGGCAAATATGGCTATGAATAACTATATTAGAAGACATGCACTTGAAGATTTGAAATTTGATAAATGTGATGCAGACCCTAATTATGTTCCTGAAGTTGAAGGGGATGAAAATACTAGAGCGTCCTTGATGAGAGATGATCATGATTGATCGATGGATGATGTTAGTATGAAATTTGTTCGCCACAACATTGTCACTCCCTTAATGAGTCGCGGGTGGTAATAATATTTCTATATTCTAGTTTATTAGTTGTGTAATGATGTAATATATTCAACTTTTGGACATATTGTGTCATTGACTATCATATTGTCGTTACATTTCGTATGTACAATATAATATATTTTTTTTATTAAATGTTGCAATTAAATAGAAAAATTAAATTATTAAATTGTAAAGATATACAAATTTTTAGAAACATATAGTAGAAAAGAATATTTTAAATAGTTTTAAATCTATTAAAAAGAATATTCTAGTTTATTTATATAAATGTGGGACAAACAAAAAATTGTTTCTGTTTCTCAGAAGTACTTCTATAATTATAAGTCAAACACCCTAACAGATTCTCTAGAAACAATTTCTCCAAAACTACTTCTAAAAAACAAAAACTGTTTAAAAAAGCTTGGTCAAACAGATCCTAATTATCTCCAAATAGGATTCACCATCAATTATATAGAAATATAACTAATATCAACTTTTTAAAAATAATTAACTTTCCATAAACATTGTGAACCCACCGCTATAAATTAAGTAAACGGAATTAGAAACAATTTCATAACCACAAAAATAGTAGACAATGGCCAAGCCTAGCAACTCAAAATTCCATTATGGCATCATTTTCATTGTGTTCCTTCTCTCAGGTATTTACTTTCACCCCTTTAAACTACAATTGACCAATGGTCATAGTAGTAACTGAAGTTATGAACCTTATGGCCAAACTTGATTTCTTTTTTCTTTTATTAACTCGTTACATTTCGCCTTTATTACCATGGATGTATTATTTTGTGTCCATAGAATAATATCAAGAATTGGGAAAACACCCGAAAAAGGAGAAAGATGCACAAACGCATAATGATTTGACATTTAGAAATTTGTGTTAGAAAAAAAATACAAGAACAATGGAGAAAATAAGGATTTAACGCGTGAAAGGTCAGTATTTTTCAAAAATAATATTTATTCTTTTAGGACTTTGTAAATAGTTCTCTATCACGATACAACAAAGTCAAGAATCACCAGCCAACAATATTTTTGTTGTCATATGTTGGATGTTGTTGTCAAAAATATTTTTCGCAACAATAAAAATTGTTGCATCGTTGCAATTACCTCCGATACGAAAAGTTTTCGCAACAAGTTATTTTTGTTGTCATTTATATTTTTTAGCAATGATATATTAAATTTTTATTGCCGTTTACGTTTTTTAGCGACAATATATTTATTATTATTAAAATTTTATTTTCAATTCTATAATTTCTTGTAGTGAATCATACATGATAATTTTTATAGCTATTTCGTGAGATATTTATATTTATAACGAGAACACCAAACCCTCTAAGTAAAGAGTTCTTTTAGGAATAGAGATGTCCAGTTTTATTCAAACTCAAATTTAAATTTAATAAAATTGAATTTTATGATAAATAATAAAAATAAAGTATTAATGTCTTTATAAACACATACTTGTATGCATTCTAACTCGAGGATACTTGGAGGGCATGAGTTATAGAGGTTATAAATGGGCTTTTTAAGCTAATTTTGGGCGATCAACATTTTCGTAATTACCTAGCGCCTAGCCCTCCCCAAAAGTTAGTTGACTTAAGATGGTCTATAGATCAAACAACGCCGCTTTGATCGATTTTTAATATTTTTATTTTTTTCTCATAATTTATTTAAATACAAAATAAAATTAATTAAAAAATATTATTCCTTATTAAGCTATATATAGCATATCAAATATAATTATTTAAATATTTTGATAAGATTTATAGTGGATCAATAGTTCAAAAAGTCAAATTTGTTCGAATCAGAATTAGATTATTAAATCAACAAATAAACTTGAATGGATCCGACTAATGGGTACTGTTGTCATACATTTACCAATTATTGATGCATATATGCAGTTCATGAGATGATAGAGATTATCGAGGCAAAAGAATGTGACGAAGGGCTGCCATGGGTGACAATGCATTGCCGAGGGGAGGTGGCGGAGGGCAACTGTTGGGTTGAATGTCAAAAAAGACACGGTATGGATGTCAAAGCCAGCTGCAGGAAGGATATCGCTTCACCCACTCAGTTTTGTTGGTGCAACTGGCCCTGTTAATCAAAGCCGGATTCCTGATTTAAAATCTATGAATTCAATCTTAAAATTTTTAGTATATTAAATCTATTATATTTTTAAAATTATGAGTTCATATATATTATTTATTATAATTTTAATCATACTTTATATATAAATTTATACTCCGATTCAAAAGTTTAGAGTTTAATTGAACACCTACATAAAGTGCTAGATACGCATGTCCTGCTAATCCACTGCATCTATATATAAAATAAGGCAATTTGACAACTTTTGCTTTCAAGTGATTGATATATTTACAATTATTACAAACAAAAAAAATGAAAGAATTAATGTTTTAAATGCCTACAATAGTAGAAATAAATCAATATACAAGCTAATCGGTATTATATAATCGAATGGTCCGTAATGTAATCAATTACTCGAGGATAAATGATCAAATTTTGGAATTACTATCGTTTACCACCTAACGGACAAAATATTTTAAGGTAAAAGCTCTCAATATGACCTACAAGTACAACAACAATAACATACCCAGTAAAATTTCATCACGTGAGGTCTGCGGAGGGTAGAGTGTACACAGACCTTATCTTGGTAGGTAGAGCGACTGCTTGGGAGACCCTCGGCTCAAGACCTGTGTAATCATAATCAAAGCAAACGTTACATAGCAAGATAAACGGTCACAGACAAGAAATTAAAGCTATAGGGACATGCTGGTAACAAAAATCGAATACGTCATGGTAGCACATTCTGTCAAAATAAAGCAGTAGGTAACGCAAATAAATAATATGAACAAAGTACACTAGAGAACACATAGCCCCAGACTATCTACTACCCTTCAACCCTAATCTGTGTCCTCCATAAACCCCTATCTAAGGTCATGTCCTCAGTAAGTCGCACATGCGCCATATCCCGTCTAATCACCTCTCCCCAATACTTCTTCGGCCTACTTCTACCCCTACTGAACTCGTTCATAACCAACCTCTCACACCTCCGCACTGGGGCATTTGTGTCTCTCCTCTGCACATGCCCGAACCATCTCAACCTCGCTTCCCGCATCTTATCCTCCACCGAGGCCACTCCCACTCTATCCCGGATATCGACATTTCTAATTCTATTCCTCCTTGTATGCCCACACATCCATCTCAGCATCCTCATCTCCGTAACTTTCATCTTTTGGATGTGCGAAGTCTTGACTGGCCAACACTCCGTCCCATACAACATAGTCGGTCTGACGACCGCTCTATAAAACATGCCTTTGAGCTTTGGTGACACTTTTTTGTCGCACAAGACTCCATATGCGAGCCTCCATTTCAATCACCCTGCCCCAATACGATGTGTGACATCGTCATCAATCTCTCTATTTCCTTGAATAATAAACCCGGGGTACTTGAAGCTTCCTTTCTTTGGAATGACCTGAGTCCCAATCGACACTTCCAATCCTGTTTCAGGGTCGCTCCCACTACTGAACTTACACTCCAAATATTCTATCTTAGACCTACTCAACTTGAACCCTTTGGACCTACTCAATATGACCTCTCTTTATAATTAAGGGTAATTATATACAATATTTTCTCTATCTCATCAAGCACCTATATTTTCAAGAGTATAAAAATTGAAGGCGAGAACATTAATTCTGTGTCCTAAAAATCTCAAGTCTTTGATCCGACAAACTCGAGATTTTAGTAAAAGTCAACAGTAAACAGTCAACTTTAACATTGTAGACTTCTCTTGTTTGATCCCATCATAATATTATTCTGGAGCAATTTAAGTAATAACCATCTTTTATAGATGAATTTATAGTTGGTCTCCTGACTAATTTTATTATTAATAACATACAAAACTATTCAAGAGATGAGATAATTAAAATCTAACGTATTTTGTGTGCTAATTCTATTTTAAAGTTTCTATTCTTTTTACTGGTACAAATACAACTAATAAACAATGTGATCTCGCTTATCACTCAAAATCAATGAAGAAGGAGATTTTCTTTGACACAACAAATAAACTAATAATAATGGAGATTTTCTTTTTACACAACGAATAATCTAAATGCAGATTATTTTTAGAAAAGACAAGATTAAACGAAAATAAGCTAATTATAAACAAGGAGGCTCTTATAAATAAGCTAATTATACCCGTGTATATCATATAGGCCGAATTGTATATATTAATCACCAAATATAAGTGAATTGTATTCCAATACGTGGTTATGGTCACACAAATTTGCTTCCCCGCATTCACCTCTCGTCTTAAAAAATGTTCTTCATGTCCCTCACTTGATAAAAAATTTGATATATGTCAGAAAGTTCACAACTGATAATTGGGTGTTTGTTAACTTTGACCTTTTTGGATTTTTTGTGAAGGATTTCAAGATGGGATACCTCTAATGAGATGTAATAGTCGGGGAGAGCTTTATCCAATCACCACCATCACACTTTTCACGAGTCAAGTCACACCTTCTACATTTGCTGCCCTTGTTCCTTCTTTGTGGCATGCACGTTTGGGTCATCCAGTGTCGTCTATTATTTCTTCTCTTAAGAATAATAATTTTATTGATTGTAAGAGTACGCGTAATACTCATATTTGTCTTTCTTGTCCTCTAAGGAAACATGTTAGATTACCGTTTGCCGCCTCTACTTCTAGTACGTCGATGTTTTTTGACATTATTCATAGTGATTTATGGACATCTCTCATTTTGAGTTCTTTGGGCCATCGTTATTATGTTTTATTTTTGGATGATTATTTTAATTTTTTGCGGACTTTTCCTTTGTCTAAAAAATCTCAAGTTTTTTTCACATTTTAAAAATTTAAAGCTTTCATCCGTACCCAATTAGAACGGAAAATTAAAAACATTCAATATGATAATGGTAGGGAATATGATAATAGGCTATTTTGGAAATTTGTGACACTCCTACGTCCTCACAAAATGGGAAGACCGAAAGAAAAAATTTGTACCATTAATAATATTGTCCGCACTTTACTAACACTTGCTTCATTACCTCCGTATTTTTAGCATCATGCGTTACAAATGACTACCTACCTCCTTAACATACTCCCTAGCAAAGATTTAGCATATCAATCACCCCTAAAAAATCTTTATAATAAGGATCCCTCGTATTCTCATCTTAAGGTGTTTGAGTGTTTGTGCTATCCGTTTTTCCTGTCTACTACAATTAACACACTACAAGCTCGTTCTACCGCTTGTGTGTTTTTGGGTTATCCGTCGAATCATCGTGGTTATAAATGTTTTGAATTGTCTGCTAATAAAAGCATAATTAGTCGTCATATCATTTTTTATGAAACTCAATTTTCGTTTGCTAAATTGTATAATCTGTATCTAGTTCGTATAATTTTGGATGATGGGTTCTCACCGTATATTATCCACCATTTATCTGAGTTGTCCCATGACCAAAATCCGCCAGCAGGGCCACTGCATGTTAGCCCAAATATTATCGATCCATCTTGCCATTACCGCTCGCCGCCCAAATTTCGTCCACCAGAGTCCACTGTTTGACCAAGAAGAGCCCACCGCCATCGCCCAATTTTACTCACATCGTTTTTCACATCACAAGATGTCCATTACCTGTTGGTCCAGTTTTACCCAACCTGACACCTACCCAAAACACGTCCCCTTTTATTTTGAGTCAAGGGCCTGTTATTCGTAGCCAATGTGATGTTTTTAATCCTAAAATACGATTTAATTTATATTCTACTGTCAAGAAATCACCCCTACCACGTAATCGTGTGTCTGCCCTTCATGACCCGAATTAGAAAATGATCATAGATGATGAATATAATGCTCCTATTGAAAATAAGATGTGGGAGTTGGTGCCCTGTCCGCCTAGTGTCAATATTATTCAGTATATGTGGATTTTTACTCATAAAGAAAATTCTGACGATTCTTTTGAGAGGCATAAAACACGTCTTGTAGGTGATGGTAAAATACAACACGTTGGCGTGGATTGTGAAGACGTTTAGTCCGGTGGTCAAACCGGCAACCATTCGCACTGTGCTTAGTCTGGCTCTCTCGAAAGCATGACACATTCATCAGTTGGATGTGAAAAATATTTTCTTACACGGTGACCTTAAAGAGACAATGTACATATATCAACCCTTGGGATTCAGGGACCCCACGTATCCCCATCATGTTTGTTTGCTGAAAAAATCCTTATATGGGCTTAAGCATACCCCACTGACTTGGTATAAGAGATTTACAGATTATGTGTCTACTATTGAATTTTCTCACAATCGGTCTGATTATTCTCTATTCATCTATCAACATGGTACTTCTCTGGCATTCATTTTGTTATATATGGATGATATAATATTGACTGCCTCTTCTGATAATCTGCGCAAGTCTATAATGTCCCATCTTCAAATTATTATGAAAGTCTTGGGGGCCTTGAGTTATTTTTTTGGGTATAGTTGTCACTCGTCATACATGTGGTCTATTTTTATCACAAAAGAAGTATGTGACGGAGATTATTGAGAGAGCTGGCATGCCATCTTGTAAGTCCTATTCTACTCCGCTTGATACCAAACCAAAGTTGAGTGCTACTTCTAGTACACCATATGAGGACTCCACCCACAATCGTAGTCTTGCAGGGGATCTTCAGTAACTTACCTTCACGAGACCAGATATTACTTATGCAGTACAATAAGTGTGTTTATTCATGCATGATGGCACACCCCATTTTAATCAGAGTTGAAATGGTGTACGACATATGGGTGATTTCTGAATTGTTTTAAGGAGTCGTCACCTAACTAATCTAGTGAATTAGGACACTTCTAAGTAGCATAAATGCTATAAATGATCTCCATTTAATAGTCTGAAACTTATGAGAGATTCGGAGTAAGGGTTCTTTATTATCCTAAAGGGAATGAGTTAGGCATCCTTTAAGATCCGCTAACTTGCGGTTGTCCGTTCAAATCTAGGTCAACTATTGAGATCTAAAATACTAAGGGATTAGCCCCTAAATATTTTTAAGAAAATAACTCGTATAAAATAGTATAGATAAGTGATGATGACCAAACTTAAAATCTGAATGAAGACTAAAAAAAGTATTTGAAAACATAATTTCTTTTTAATCCTATAAGGTAAAACTTAAGAAAACAGTTCTGAACCAGAGATTAGATGAAAATGAAATTAATGAATCTGTTATTAAGTTGTCCAAAAGAAATAAAAATACCAAAAAAAAGTCTCGGGTTCTAGATATTTGTCGTGTTTAAACTAACCCCCACAAGGTTGACTACCTGGCATACTCTTAATTTAACTATATCTATGAGGAATAGCAAGTCAAAGATATATGAAACATATGTAAAGCAAGACACAAAAATATTGACGTGATAAAGGAAAGTCCGTTGCTTATCCCCCTCTTTGCACATTTTCGGATGTGTTTTGAGGGGATGGAAGTACTACTGGAGACGTAAATGCAGATCTTGGACTCAGCGGCGATGTCGAGTTTCGATATAAGACTCGTGAATGCTCCCACGTCGCGAAACAAAAAAAATGCAAAGAATTAGTACATGAGCAGATTTATTAAACAAAAGTAAATGGACATAAATAAATAAAACTTAAGACACAAAGGGACCTTCTTCGGGTGCAGCGAACTGAGATAAACTTACTTCGAATCTGTCCAAACTCGAACTTGCCGAATCGAAGAAACATAATTTCTCTTAGCACTTCTCTTCGAAAATTTCTGAAATGAGAGGTTTTTTTAGAACTTTTTAAAGACCAGAATGGTGGTTGAAAAAAAACTTTTATTTAGGAGGGCTGAAAAATAAGAAGTATTTTTAGGGTTTTTGCAAAGAGGAAGAACGACGACTATCAGTTCTGTTGAATGGACCCTTAATGCTAGTATATATAGTATTGAATTAGGGTTCCCTGGTTTAACTTTGAGCCAGACTTTTTGCTTTTGATTTTTGAAATGGGTCAATGAATGAATCGTTCAAAAATCTGTCATTTGGACAGTTTTCAGTGATAGCATGTGATATATCACGAAAATGGGGTGGGCAAACTTGTCCTTCCTTGACAAAGTTTTGTTTTTCGTATAGAAAAGGGAAAGGGGTAAAAAGGGCTCAGAACGTTACCTTCCCTTTTGTGTTAAGGATTTTTTGTGTTTTGGGAAAGGGTTTTCAATGTTTGCTGAGAATGGGAGACAGGTGAGGAACCATGTCTGCGCTGGTTTTGTTTTTTGGTGCTTTGAATTTAGGTTTTTTTTAATTTGTTTTAAGGGCTTTTGGGGGATGATGGACGAAATAAAGGGTAGTGGGCCGCGGTTTTGGGCTTTAGGGGTTCTGGGCTAGTGTGAACAAAATTTGGGTAGTTTTGGACAGAATTTTTAAGTATTTCATTTAAATAATGGTTGTAGTATAAAAAGACTTATGGATATTATAAATTATAAGGGATAAAATATCAATGTGATAATAAATAATACAATAATATATTTGGAAAATGTTTAGTGCTTAATGCAAAAGTGCGATGCCATTTTATGGATAAATATAGAATATTATGATAAAATTATGATTGTGATAAAAGTGTTGCGATAGTCATGCGAATGAAAATAATAAAAATAATAAATATGAATTATTTTGAGAATATTAAATTCTTTATTTACGTATATATATGTGTAATATACGTGTGCATGTATATAAAAAATTATTTTGCGGTGTTAAAAAATAGTTTAATTTTGAACGAATAATAAGAAGAGAGGGACAAAATTGGGTGTCAACACATGATCCACGGATTGAGCACATGCATGCGCTCAAACGCATTATACGATACATACATGTCACATTTGATTATGGATTGCATTTATATCCGTCATATGTCTCTACTCTCGTGTCCTATACAAATGCTGATTGGGGTGGCTGTCCGGATACCAGACGTTTGACCTCTGGTTATTATATGTTTCTTGGTGATAATTTTGTCTCTTGGTCGACAAAACGCCAGGCTACTTTATCGTGATCCAGTGCGGATGTCGAGTATCGAGGGGTAACCAATGTGGTGTCTGAGTCATGTTGGCTATGTAATATTTTATTAGAGCTTCACTTTCATATTCAAAAAGCTACATTGGTCTACTGTGATAATGTTAGTACAATCTATCTCTCTGGGAATTCGGTACAACATTAGCGCACTAAATATATCGAGATGGATATTCACTTTGTTTGCGAAAAGGTAGCTCGTGGACAAGTACGTGTCTTACATGTCCCTTCGCGATACCAAATTGCTAATATCTTTACTAAGGGTCTTCCCTTGGTTCTGTTTGAAGATTTTAGGGACAGTCTCAGTGTACGACAACCGTCCGTTATGACTGCGGGGGTGTGAAAGATGGTGATATACCCGTGTATATCATATAGGCCGAATTGTATATATTAATTATCATAGTTTATAGAATTCTTGTACAAGTGTAATTAGAACATTAATATTATAGTAGGAATAAGACTTTCCATATTTTGAGATATGTATATATAGACCTATTTATTAATGAAAATAATGAAGGAATTATTTCTTTCAATTTCGTTACACAAATTATCCACTACTAAAAATCTCTATTTTCTCACTAAATTTCTCATTGGAAAATATTCAGTGGCTATTTCTCACTGCATGTTAGTGAAAAAACCTATTTCTCAGCATTTCAATGAAACTTGTTTCCCACCATGCGTTTCTTCAATGAGCCGATTATGTAAAAATTAGATGATAAAATCATATTTTATAGCACAAATTTCTCACTAAATATCGGTGGAAAACCTATATTTCTAGTAGTTGATCTAAGTACTTTATATTACTATTAACCTGTTATGGTACCTATGGCCGGAGAAAAATTGCACTCTTCTGTTATCCTTTTTTTTCGCGCTATTTATGGGTTCACTCTAAGGCTGGCCAACGAGGCAGGTTGGCCCGGTCCCGCCCCGACCCCGCCCCGGTATCGCCCTGGTCCCGTCCCAATCACGCTTTATCAGTAACGGAATTCGAATATCGGGAACGGGATTCAAACCGGGACGGGATCTGAGCTCATCCCGCCAGGCTCATCCCGACCCAGGCCCGCCCCAGATCCTCCCTCTGTCCCGCCCGGATCCCTTGCACAAAATAGTCGTTGCACAATAACCATTTTATATTTTGGTCGTTGTGCAACGACCATTATTGGCCTCCCTCGTCCCCTAACCCCCCGACCCCTTAATATTTATTTTTAATCATAAGTTATTATATTTATACTTTAACCCAATTTTTCCAATTATAAATACCTTATTTTCTCTTCATCTTTCTCAGAAATCTTCTCACATTCTCTCTAATCTAATATCTCAATCTATCTTTCTAAAAGTCTATATTGTCTACTAAATATTCAATTTTTTTATTTATTTGGGAGTGAAGTTGGCAACTAGCCTGAGGATCATCCATCGAGCAAAGTTTCAATTTCAACCTCTCGATTAGTCGTCGACATTACGTCGGTGTTTGGTACATTCGTTCCTTCATTAAATTATTATTGTTTTTTATTTTAATTAGCGCACTTAATTTCATTATCTTTAATTATTTATTTGCATAATTAAATGGAAGGAATTAGAGGTATGCTTAAGGGTAAGGGTGTGTTACACCTCGAAATTACAGGACAAGTATACGAGAATAGACGCGAGAACACAAGACTTGAAAATTTGTACGAAAGAAGGAATTGTTTTTCCGAGAAAAAATCTTCCGAACTTCGGAAGGGAAAAATGTTCGTTGATGCGAATTGGATTCTCAAAATACATTATTGGAAGATTACGGAATTTATTATCATTATGGAAATTTATTCTTAAGGATTTGGTCACGTAGGGCCCACCCAAGAAATTTTACGTTTTGTGGAGCCCACGAGGATTACGGAATTTTATGGACGAATGGGAGGGCGACACGTGTCACCCCCCACATAGGCTTGCACCAAATGGGCCAAGGGTAAAATTGTCATTGACCTATGTAGATGAACAAGTCTTGCAAAGCTTGAGAAAATTGACTAAGTCAACTTGTCCACTTGGCTAGATATTTAATCTCCTCCATCCAAGCCACACAAGTGTTGTGATCTAAGTCCTCCATTGTTTTATATATACTACACTAGTGCAAGACCAAGTCTTCAACACTTAGAAAAAATTAGAGAACACCTGTGCTAGTTTAGTTGCTCTCGGGTTCAAGGATATTCCCACACAAAAAAATTTGCAATTGTGGTTCATTATTCACAAGACTTTAACCCAAGATTCCCAAGGGTATTGTAAGGATATATCAATAGAAAGATCTCGGGAAAACGACGTTTTCACGTTAGCCGCAAGGCGAAAACCTAAGACGTTTTCATAGTTTTGGATTGGAAATGGAAGAGAAGTTGGTTGTGAACTTCTAAAGGCCTCAAATAGCGGATTTGAGCGTAAAGGAAAGGAGCTAAGAATTGCTAAGGAGCGACTTTGAATCTTGGAATTTATAAGGGCTTATAAAGGTAACAATCTTGTCGTTTTAGTAATTAAGATTACTTATTGTTGTAGTTATGGATATTAGCAAGCATGGGGTATATATTATGAAGTTTGATAAGTGTATTGGCTATTGGAACCCTAATCCGAAACTGTCACGACCCGAACCCGGGCCCGTGACTGGTGCCTTACCCGGGCACCCAAGTAGTCATACATCAGAGTAATCAGCGGAATATAAAATAAGACATGAAACAATTATAAAATGAGAAAAGTTTATCCATGAAAATATCGCCTTTCGGCATGTATATAATAAAACTTTGAACAGTTACATCCCCATTTACAAACCTGCCCACAACAATACTACAGACCTCTAAGAATGTAACAACACCTATGACGGGACAGGGCCCCGCCATACCCCTGAATGTACAAGAACCTACAACTCGTGGAAACATACCAAAAGATAAGCCTCCGAGAAACGGAGCTTCCTAATACGCTGAATCAGGATCCTATGAGCGAGGATCAACAACCGTGTACTTACCGCGCAGATGAACGCACTTCAAGGAGGTCGATGCAACATGTACCAAGTATGTGAAATCAAAATATCAGAAATGAAATCATAACACTAAAATAAAGCAGAGACATGTATGATAACAAAACTACGATTCGCAACATAAAACAAATATGTCAAGTCGTGACTCACGCCTCAAAGTCATCCTCACGCCTGGAACTCCTTCCTCACCGCTAGCCTAGGTATAAATCGTGGATACGTATAACATGTCTCGGCCCATCCCACGGGACTCGAGGTGGAATCGTGGAATACATGTCTCGCCCATCTCGTGGGACTCGATAGGAATCGTATGGAATACATGTCTACCATCTCGGGACTCGATAGGAATCGGCACATGTCTCGCCCATCTCACGGGACTCGATAGGTATCACACATGTCTCGGCCCACCTACGAGACTCGATAGGTATCGCACATGTCTCGCCCATCTCACGGGACTCGATAGTATCGCACATGTCTCGCCCATCTCACGGGACTCGATAGGAATCGTGACATGTCTCGCCCATCTCATGGGACTCGATAGGAATCGTATGGAATACATTCGGTTCATCCCATGAACGCGGTGTCGTGAAATACATTCCTGCTCATCCCGTGAACGCGATAGAATTGACCATAACATTTAAACGCTCTTTTAAGACAGATTAAGATAATACCATGTTTTCCTTTTTAAAATCAACTAAGGCAATATTATGCCCTTCTTTTTAAACCAAAACACTTTCCTTCTTAAAGTCAAGTAACAACATTCTTTTCCAAAAGTTCAAGTTTGCCTAATTTCAAATACCCAAGTTTCTCATTTTCGAAAGATTTCGTAGTTCATAATCTTAATCACTTAATAACATAATTCTCTTTTAAAACAATTTGAGTAACATATGCCTTATGTGTGAGTAGGTTATTCTTGTTTATAACAATCCTTATTAAAGCAGCCATGATCTAGGAAATGTAATACAATTTTGTCTTATCTTAGCTTCTATGCAGATGGAGGTTTCTACTGGTTTTAATATAATTACTTACTTGTCAATACATTTTCCTTTATTAACGCTGCAGTGGTTCGTTCGATACTTATTCTCATTTCCGAAATCAAGAAACATTATTCTTTAAAAACCAAGTACTCATTACTCATGAAATGAGGTTTCACACTTTTTAACAAAATTCATATCAATTCAATTAAGTCAAGTCGCTTATCTTTTAAGATCAAGTCTCTTAACTTCTAAAGTCAATAAACCATTCTTTTTATCTCTCTTAAGTTGTTATACCTAACTTCCCATAAAGCTAGTATAACTCTTTCAAAAAGTATTACTCTTCTTTCAAAAGCGATTCTTAATTCTTTTGAAATACTTCAAGACTCTTATTATTTAAAACTCAAGTCAAAAGACATCAAGTAAAACCACGTTCGGTTAACACACGACGTCACCGTACTATATATATATTCTTTTAAAATATCATGCTCAAGAGGATAGGAAGAATCACATACCTCGCGACGATTATCGACTATTAGCAAAATAGCTCCAAAGTACTGTAATCCGGCTAGCCCTTTCCACCCTTCGAGTAGAATACACTACTTGCGATTTCAACCTATAACGGTCATATAAGTCTATCAACGTCTAGACTACTCAGAATAATTCTAGATACTGATTCCTTATTCTACGAAAAATTGGGCAAGACCTCCCTACCCACAAACTACACAATTCTATCAGAAATATAGTCCTATGTAAGTACACTTTCTTCTTTAATATTCTTCCGATGTGATTTGATTAAATTCTTTCTCAGAATATCCTTCTATTACGCTCAATTCTCTTCAGAATATCCTTCATGTATCTTAAACTCATTCTATACTACTACGATGTAATTCCCAATTACAATAGAAGGACAAGAGTATTTACCTCGATAAGCCCAAAATTATCCAAGTTTTAATGTCGATCCCGAGCAACGTTTAGCTCCTATTCGAACGCTCCAACCCGCTCCAAACAACCCTTAGAAGTTCTACGCAACTTCTTCTTAATACTTCAACCCGCTATGAAGATTTTCCTGTGGTTTCGCTTTTGGATCAAGGGAAGTATAATAGTATTTCGGGCTTTTAGTATAGGTGTAACCTTGAATACTACAAGGTATTTGGGCCAAGGTATTTTGGAATAGTAACAATACTTGGAGAATACTTTTCTACCAAGGGGGTATTTTACGAAAACAACTTAGGCAAAGTGTGGGTTTCGCCGAGGCCTCACAAAGGGAGGGAGCTCTTTGACGAGAGCTTTGCTAAGAGGAGGATTTTTAGACTTGGAAAAATGATTTGTGGATGAAGAATAAGTCTTGCATTTGAGGGTATTTATAGGCCAATCAATGGCCAAGATTAAGACAAGTGGGGCAAGTGTAGGGTGAGGATTTAGACAAGTGTTGTGTGGGTCCCACTTACTCATCTACCACACAAAATATCACAAAATATCCTACCAACTCCTTGACCAAGAAAAAGGCTAAAAACGTGCCATTGATCGTCCATAACTTCCGCCCACTTGAGGGTGACACTTGTCACCCTCTCGTTGGTCCAAAATATTTCATCCCTCGGAAAAATCCGCAAAAAATTATAAATGTTGCAACCGTATTTTTCCCTTCGCAAAGTCCGAAAACGTTTCGTCGGAAAACGATTCTTTTCGCTAGTTGTTCACAAATTTCGTCCCTAATGCCTACTTAAGGCTAAAACTTTCAGACGCACGCCTCACGCATATACCAAAATACTGGTATAACATTCTCCCCTCCTTAGAAACATTCGTCCCGAATGTTCCTTCTCAAGACGGATAACGATAAGGTTCCTCTTAACTTAAACAAGTTGCCAATGCCACACCTGGCCACAAAATAACACACGCGCAAATACTTAAATCCAAGTCCACGAGAAATCACCTCTAGCATTACAAAAGCTCCCACCCTGGTCTAAAGGATACTCCCTTCGCTTCTGCACTTCACAACAAAATGATCTCTTTATTCTGCTAACACACGTTCACTTCTTTCCTCACTCGTCGTACTCTTCTCGAACACTTGAACTCTTTCTAGTATACGTACCATACTTCAGTCATCGCTTCAGTTTCCAAAATCTCTGGAGTCACAACCTCCAAACTTGGTCATCTTACTAGCCTCAATCTCCTTTAAGGCCATTCCCGGCCTTAACGATCCGATTCTTGGTCGAACATATCCACGAACTAATACGATGGTTACCTAAACCTGGGCCTAGCACCCTCGTGACCCTACCACCCGGTGGGACCACCTAATCGACCCACCTTAATCAAGACACGGGTTGACCCGCAATACGTCCTCAACCAGACCCTCCGCCGTGCCGAACTCTCTTGTTTCTCGATCCGGAACAATCTCAAACATCAAGTCAGGAAAACCTAGTGGTCTTCTTAGCTCAACTACCCTCTTTCATTTCATACCACTCAGGGACTTATCACACAAATATATCCCACGTATACTATGCACTCTGATAAAGGTCAACACAAACATAAATCTTTTACTCAAGATGGCCTCGTATCTAAGGTCTCTACGTGTAATATTCTAAGGCTCACACTTTCCCTGTCCCCAAACTTACCCTTAACCATGTTTTCTAAACACAATTTTAACATAATGCTATCTGAACATAATACTTAGCATTTCATCATATCATCAATGCATACTAGTCTCTAGAGGTAAGAATATACCTGCACTATCCGCCCACTCTAATCATAGGCACCTGCAGGCGCATAACCGTAGGCGATGATCCTGCATCGACCCGCAGTCGCGTCATTCTACCGTATCCTCCTTTTAGGCGATCCTCGTCACATGGCTCGACGGCCGCAGTGAAACAATCACCGCAGCAAGAAGACGACACTTCGGATGACGTTTGCCGCATCGTGCACACTGAGGAAAGCATGAACCCGACTGGCTAGAACCCATGTATACCGCGAACTGAAGCCCCGAGCTCGACCAGCTCTCGAATACCCCGAACGCCCCAAGATCGCGAGGACCACTGCATCGGGCGGAGGTACATAGCTAACTCTGCCGAGGCGGTCCGCCTCGAAGTTACCAAAGGACCTCGCTGCCCCGCCTTCTCGCGATCTCGGCCATTCCGCCGACCTCTCCGCTCCTCACATCCAAGTGCATAAGCTCGCATGCGGCAATGTCCATGCCCGGCCAAGAGCTACACTGAACAAGCCTCGCCAAGTAGTCATCAAGCCCGTGACGTAGCGGCACTCGTCCTCCATGTCGGCTACCAATGCGGGACGCATCGAAGCTAATGAGTCAAACTCCACATTGTACTCAACCGCACGCCCGGCCCGCCTCAACGTCAAAAATCTGGCCCGAGCCCTTCTCATCTGTGAGGGAAGAAATGTGCAAGAAATGCCCCGAGAACTCGCCCCATACTACCGGAAGTGCATACTCTCCCGACAGCTCCCACGAATCAAACCGGGCCGACGGCAGATCACGCAGCCGATGCGAACCTAAGACCACCGACTCGGTCTCCAAGCCTTGATCACTCATGATCCGTCAGAATCGCCGAATGAACTCCTGCGATCATCCTCGTGCCTCGACGTAGAACTCGCGGCTACAACTCGTAAAGTCCCGTAGCCTCAAACTATCCGATCTCGTGAACCATGGGTACTATCGAACTGCGGCCCACCTTATCCTCATGTTCGCCACGATCACGCCAAGAATCGGGCCATCTCTTTGTACCCAACTCCTCCGCCTGTGCCGTGGGACCGAGGCTCAGTGTGCGTGGTCTCGGCAGCCCACCGCCGCGCCCTAAACTCGCTGGCCGGGCGGCCGCAAAACTTGCCGTCAAGCACTATCTCGGGTAATGATCGGGCTCGCGCTTCGCATTCTCTCAGTATCCTACTAGCTCCTACGCTTTGCCCATCTGCCCGGGTTGCCATGCGGAGGCATAATCGGTAAAACGAAATGCGTCGGAGGGTCCAACTTATAACACCTCTAAGGCACGATCTCGGAATGAGAAGAATGGAAACTAATCCTAAATGTCTCGCAGCCTCACGATTATAGATGTGGTGCACAACACACCGATAATCAAGACTTACTAGACACGGTCAGTAGACACTTTCCGAGGATTAATCGCTCGATACCACTTTTGTCATGACCGAACCGGCTCGTGGATCGTGCCTTACCCGGGCACCCAAGTAGTCATACATCAGAGTAATCAGCGGAATATAAAATAAGACATGAAACAATTATAAAATGAGAAAAGTTTATCCATGAAAATATCGCCTTTCGGCATGTATATAATAAAACATTGAACAGTTACATCCCCATTTACAAATCTGCCCACAACAGTACTACAGACCTCTAAGAATGTAACAACACCTATGACGGGACATGGCCCCGCCATACCCCTGAATGTACAAGAACCTACAACTCAGGGAAACATACCAAAAGATAAGCCTCCGGAGAAACGGAGCTTCCCAATACGCTGAACTGTGATCCTATGAGCGAGGATCAACAACCGGTGAACCTCTACTCGCAGATGAACGCACTCGGGCGAGGTCGATAACAGTACCAAGTATGTGAAATCGAAAATATCGTAAATGAAATCATAACGATAAAATAAAACAGAGACATGTATGATAACAAAACTACGATTCGCAACATAAAACAAATATGTCAAATCGTGGACTCACGCCTCAAAGTCATCCTCACGCCCGTGGAACTCCTTCCTCACCGCCAGCCTAGGTATAAATCGTGTGATACGTATAACATGTCTCGCCCATCCCACGGGACTCGAGGTGGAATCGTGGAATACATGTCTCGCCCATCTCATGGGACTCGATAGGAATCGTATGGAATACATGTTCAGCCCATCTCGTGGGACTCGATAGAATCGCACATGTCTCGCCCATCTCACGGGACTCGATAGTATCGCACATGTCTCACCTCATCTCACGGGACTCGATAGGTATCGCACACATGTCTCGCCCATCTCATGGGACTCGATAGGTATCGCACATGTCTCGCCCATCTCACGGGACTCGAGCAGAATCGACATGTCTCGCCCATCTCATGGGACTCGATAGGAATCGTATGGAATACATTCGGTGCTCATCCCATGAACGCGTGTCGTAGAAATACATTCCCGCTCATCCCATGAACGCGTATAGAATTGACCATAACATTTAAACGCTTTTAAGACATTAAGATAATACCATGTTTTCCTTTTAAAATCAACTAAGGCAATATTATGCCCTTCTTTTTAAACCAAAACACTTTCCTTCTTAAAGTCAAGTAACAACATTCTTTTCCAAAAGTTCAAGTTTGCCTAATTTCAAATACCCAAGTTTCTCATTTTGAAAGGTTTCAGAGTTCATAGTCTTAATCACTTAATAACATAATTCTCTTTTAAAACAATTTGAGTAACATATGCCTTATGTGTGAGTAGGTTATTCTTGTTTATAACAATCCTTATTAAAGCAGCCATGATCTAGGAAATGTAATACAATTTTGTCTTATCTTAGCTTCTATGCAGATGGAGGTTTCTACTGGTTTTAATATAATTACTTACTTGTCAATACATTTTCCTTTATTAACGCCGCAGTTGGTTCGCTCGATACTTATTCTCATTTCCGAAATCAGTAAAACATTATTCTTTAAAAACCAAGTACTCATTACTCATGAATGAGGTTTCACACTTTTTAACAAAATTCATATCAATTCAATTAAGTCAAGTCGCTTATCTTTTAAGATCAAGTCTCTTAACTTCTAAAGTCAATAAACCATTCTTTTTATCTCTCTTAAGTTGTTATACCTAACTTTCCATAAAGCTAGTATAACTCTTTCAAAAAGTATTACTCTTCTTTCAAAAGAGATTCTTAATTCTTTTGAAATACTTCAAGACTCTTATTATTTAATACTCAAGTCAAAAGACATCGAAGTAAAACTACGTTCAGTTAACACACGTACGTCTACCGTACTATATATATATTCTTTTAAACTATCATGCTCAAGAGGATAGGAAGAATCACATACCTCGCGACGATTATCGACTATTAGCAAATAGCTCCAAAGCATCAGAATCCGCTAGCCCTTTCCACCCTTCGAGTAGAATACGCTACTCGCCGGACTTCAACCTATAATGGTCATATAAGTCTATCAACGTCTAGACTACTCTGTAGAATAATTCTAGGTACAGATTCCTTATTCTACGGAAAATTGGGCAGCACCTCCCTACCCACAAACTACACAATTCCCATCAGAATACACCCATGTAAGTCTGATTCGGTCTTCTTTAATATTCTTCGATGTGATTTGATTAAATTCTTTTACGTAATATCCTTCTATTACAGCTTCAATTCTCTTCAGAATATCCTTCTATGTATCTTAAACTCATTCTATACTACTACAGATGTAATTCCCAATTACAATAGAAGGACAAGAGTATTTACCTCGATAAGCCCAAAATTATCCAAGTTTTAATGTCGATCCTGAGCAACGTTTAGCTCCTATTCTGAACGCTCCAACCCGCTCCAAACAACCCTTAGAAGTTCTACGCAACTTCTTCTTAATACTTCAACCCGCTATGAAGATTTTCCTTAGGGTTTCGCTTTTGGATCAAGGGAAGTATAATAGTATTTCGGCTTTTAGTATAGGTGTAACCTTGGAATACTACAAGGTATTTGGGCCAAGGTATTTTGAATAGTAACAATACTTGGAGAATATTTTTCTACCAAGGAGGGGGGGGGGGGGTATTTTACGAAAACAACTTAGGCAAAAGGGGGGGGGGTTTCGGCCAAGGCCTCACAAAGGGGGAGGGGGAGCTCTTTGGACGAGAGCTTTGCTAAGAGGGGAGGGATTTTTAGACTTGGAAAAATGATTTGTGGATGAAGAATAAGTCTTGCATTTGAGGGGTATTTATAGGCCAATCAATGGCCAAGATTAAGACAAGTGGTGGGCAAGTGTAGGGTGAGGATTTGGACAAGTGTTGTGTGGGTCCCACTTACTCATCTACCACACAAAATATCACAAAATATCCTACCAACTCCTTGACCAAGAAAAAGGCTAAAAACGTGCCATTGATCGTCCATAACTTCCGCCCACTTGAGGGTGACACTTGTCACCCTCTCGTTGGTCCAAAATATTTCATCCCTCGGAAAAATCCGCAAAAATTATAAATGTTGCAACCGTATTTTTCCCTTCGCAAATTCCGGAAAACGTTTCGTCGGAAAACGATTCTTTTCGCTAGTTGTGCACAAATTTCGTCCCTAATGCCTACTTAAGGCTAAAACTTTTGTACGTACGCCCTCACGTACATACTCTGGAAATACGGGGTATAACAGAAACTAGCATGTTTAGCCTTTGAGATTACAATTCAATTTGATTATTAGTTTAAGTCGTCACATGTTATATAAAGAAGAAATTATAGTTGTTAAAGTTGTTTATGACTATATAACATGTTAGACCTAATAACTTGGATTGAAAAAGAATTGGAAATGACTTGTGTTGTTGTACATGTTAGCCGAGAATGGCTTTGAATATTGAAGTTACTTGGTATTAATTATGGGGCAGAATTTTACACGTATTGTAAGACGTGTAATCCCCTTTGAATTGTTGGATTGTTGCGCCTTAAATGTGGCATGTTGGTTATTGATTTTCGGGCCTTGAAAAAGGTGGAAAAGTACGTAGAAACAAAGGAAGTACTGCCCAATTTTCCGTAGAATAAGAGACCTTACACTTAGTATGATTCTACGTTAAAAAACTAGGAGTTGATAGACATGTTATGATTAATATAGGTTGAAGTACTACGAGTAGCGTATTCTACTTGAAGGGTGGAAAAGCTAGCAAAGTTAAAGTACTTGGGAGAATTTTTGCAACTTGTCGCTAGTCGTCGCAAGGTATGTGAACCTCTTCTTTCTTTGGCATGATCCTACGTATGAAATATCCATGTGATAGTATTTCATGATTCCTTCTACTCTTAGAAGTTAAAAAGTATCCACGTTGTTGATTCTAAGTTAAAGGTATGTCTAAGTTATCCTAAGTCCTTACCAAGTCTTATGGGGGATGTTGGTAAGGAGTGTTAGGAAGTTATGAAGTGTGAATTAAAGCTTTGTGCCTTGTTTTATTTGAAGTAAGTAAGTTGATTTTATGTTCGAAAATGACTTGAATTATATGTGAAAAGGGAATTGATTTTAAAAGTGGAAGTTATATGATTTTAAAGAGAATAAGCTACTTGGTTTTGGAAGTGTATGAAACTTTATTTTTCAAGATTATGGGACTTGATTTCTAAAGTATGTTTACATGATTTTAAAGAGTGTATGCTACGAGGTGTTAAGACTATAAGCCTTGATTTTATAAGTGGAAATGACTTAATTTTAAAAAGTATGGCTTCTTAATTTATTTCAAAAGTTAAGAAGATGGTTTCCAAAAGAGTATGTGACTTGAGCTTAAAAAAGAAAGGAGTTCTACGATTCTTTTTAAGTATGTATGTACTTAGTATTTTTGGGTTTAGTTTCCCTAATGTTGCAAGAATAAAAGTGTCTTAAGTTCTCTAAAATGAAAGGTTGTTATAATAGCTTTATGGGAAGTTATTATGATGACTTAAGAAGAAGTGAAAAGATGGTTTAAAAATGTTATGTAAGGAAAATCACACCGAGCCTACAAATAGGCCGGATTATGTTATGAAATACACTGAGCCTACAAATAGGCCGGATTATGTTATGAAATACACCGAGCCTACAAATAGGCCGGATTTTGTTATGAGATACACCGAGCCTACACATAGGCCGGATTACGCTATATTACCCCGAGCCTACACATAGGCCGGGTTACGTCATCTTACACCGAGCTCCACAGCGCCGATTATGCTACATGATTCCACAGTACACCGAGCTCCACAGGCGGGCCGGATTATGCTACATGATTCCACAGTACACCGAGCTCCACAGGCGGGCCGAATTATGCTACATGATTCCACAGTACACCGAGCCCCACAGGCGGGCCGAATTATGCCACATGATTCATCAGTACACCGTGTACCGCAAATGGTCCGGATTATGCCGCATGATTCATCAGTACACTGTGTCCCGCAAATGGGCCGGATTACGTTATCACGTATGGATAATCAAAGTAAGCTCCCAAATAAGAAGTCCCTCCATAAAGAGCCGGATTATGTTATGTAAGATATGTAAGTTATGTGGAAAACTTGATTGAATTCTTAAGTATGTATGTAAGAATATGATGATTAAATTCTTAGTGAAAGAAGGAAAAAACGGTTAATATACGATTGATTTCAGGAGTTAAAATGACACTGTAGGATCTGGTATTTCATTTTTATACTTGCCCCTGTCATTCTTTTATACAGTTATGATTTGGTTATCATGCACTTATTTCTGTTTCCATACTCTGCACTGTTAGATCGACTTCTGGGCCGTTTCATGCCCGCATGTGTTAGGTACACAGGTTGGTGATCCCTGCTCTTAGGATCTCTATTCAGTTTTTGGGAAGAAGCTCCATTCACTCCGGAAGCTTATCTTTTGGGTACGGTTTCCCTGATATTGTAGATTATGTACATTCAGGGGTATGGAGGGGCCCTGTCCCGCCACAGTTATAATTCTTAGAGGTCTGTAGTCATATCTTATGGGTCGGTTTGTAAAAAAGAAGAAGGATGTAACTGCGTTTGTTTAAGTATATGTATATGTGTCCAGGGAGGTAGCTTTATCGGCTAACCTGTTGTTTAAATTCTTGTTGTTTTATTTTATAAGTTTCATGTATGTTCCGCTGATTATCTCTGATGTATACCGTGGTGGTGCCTGTGTAGGCACTGGCCATGCCCTGGCCTGTCGTGACAGGGTGCTTCTTCTAGTAGGGGTAACAAGGGCAAGGGTACTTCTTCTAGTCATCATTCCTCCTAGACAGGATGATTTCGTTGATACAGAATTTTTTCCTGAAGTACCATTAGATTTAGACGAGGATATATTTTCTGGAACTCAACAAGACTTTAATTTATAAGATAATCTAGATGACACGCCCACTAATCTAGATGACACACCCACTAATCTAGATAACACACCGACTAATATAGATGACACACCCACTAGTGCATCTCAAACTGGAACACCTCATATTCCCCCTAGTATGAGATGAGGCCAACACAACAAAAATTAAAAATCAAATGCATGGGCATTTTTTGATAGGGACCAAGAGAATGAGGTAGTTAGATGTCAAATTTGTAAAAATGTTTATAAATTTAAAATGGGAAAAGATCAGGGTGGGATGGGAGGTTTAATGAGACATGTACAAAACTTTCACAAAGCTAGGTTGGATGAATACAAAGCTAGAAAATTGGGTGCGCCAATGCGCTCTGAGTCGGGATAAGATTCACATAGTGTCCCGATCTTGGACCAGGTATAGGGTCAAATTAACTCTATGACGAGTGGTAGGGTTGTTATCGGTCCGGTACGGTCCGGGTATCGATATACCGAAACTGAACCGATAAAGTTAACAGTTCGGACCGAGACCGGACCGATAAGGTTACCGGTCCGATTCTGGATATTGTTTCCGATCTGAAACCGGTTTGAAATATTAAAATCTCTGCTTTACTTAAAAATCTTTGCTTTACTTATAAAAATTTATAAAAAACCCTGCTTTACTGCCTTTACTGTTTTACATAATACATATTAAAAAACTTAAAGCAATATATAATAACAATATTCCAAGGATTGATAAGATAGTTATCGGGTATCAGACCGGGACTGATAACACATAATTTGTCGGGTAATTAGACCGGGTTGCCGGAACGGATCCTTATCGGTCCGAATCCTTATGTCTGGTACTCGTTTTTGGACCGTTAACTTTTCAATTCGAGTATCGGTTCGGATATTTCGGTCCGGTTCTCGGGTGTATCCGGACCGATAACAGCCCTAACGGGTGGAATTATAGGTCCTAAATATGATAAACATAGAGATAGAGAAGCAATAGAAAAATTAGTTGTTGTGGAGGGTTTGCCTTTCTCTTAACCGTTAAATAATCATGGTTGTTAGTACTATTAACATCTCTCTTAATAGTTGTAAAGAATTCGTAACTTTACAAGCATTCTTATTAAATTTTACCTCAATATTGTCATCACACAATTGACTAATACTAATCAAATTAGCCATTAAATCTTCAACGTGTAAGACATTTCTTAAAGCTGAAAATCCAGGTGTAACACCCCATTTTAACCGGAGTCAAAACGACGTACGACATATGATTGATTCCTAAATTTGTGTTTAAGGAGTCGCCACCTAATTATTTCTAGTGAACCAGGACACTTTTAAAATAACATAAAAAATGCTACGAATGATCTCCATTTAAAGGTCTGCAAAACTTAATGAGATTCTAGGTAAGGGTTATTTATTATCCTAAAGGGAAGGGATTAGACATCCTTTAAGATCCACTAACTTGCGGTTATCCGATCAAACTTAGGTTAAAATGCATGTTTTGGAAAAGCATAAGGTTAATAAAAGATGTTTGCAAATAATTGCTTGAAGTATATATTCTCCATAAAATTTGCATGAGGTTTTGTTTAAAAAATGCATAAAAAATGGGTTTGTTTAGAAAGTATATTTTGTATGTAAAATTGGGTTTTGATAAACATATGCATTTATGTGGCAAAAATATATGTGACGAGCCTAAAATAGACTAGTGGAGATTTTCCTATTTTTTACTACCCTTTCTAAATTATTAATCCTAAGCCTAACTATTCTAAGCATTCTTATAATCATACAAATAATAAAACGGCGGAATTTAAAGAGTTTAAAGGAAGTGACTAGGGCGGATGAAGATATCACCCCGCCCTATTTGTTTAGAAGTATTGAGGCCGGAGAATGCAATGAATGTAGGTGCGGAACTTTGCTTGACAAAGTCATGATAAGTCTCATAACGAGACTCTTCGTTGCTCCGGGTGCATTTCATGTAAATAAAAGAAAAGAAAAAGATTAGTATACATTCAACCATATTGTAAAATAACGCATTTATATATACTATTTTTCCTATTTCTGCAGAACTTAAACGTGCAAGCAAAGAGATTCCATAACATTATCTATCAAAATCCTTTTTTTTTACAAGGAGAGGAATGGTTTTAACTAAGAAGACAATTTATGTTGTGCAGAAAATAATGTCGCGAGGTTTTTGGTTAATATTGTTCTACTATTGCCTTTTACTCTCAGGTGATCAGTCCGGGCATAAACACATCAGTGCCACTTCATAACTAGCGTATTAGTTATTATTTCAACCTAAACAAATCCACTTACGGGCTAACAGACCTCGTATTGATATGAATAAAACTTATATTAACTAAAATAGGCCACACAATCACATATCATGATTATCAACTAAACTGTATTAATCTAACATCACTTTTAACTCAGCCAATCCTCTCCTGAACAATCCCAGCAACAACTGTGTCTACATTATACCATTTCTGGACTAAGACTAATCAACATACTTAACACCTTATACGAAAGGTAATATTAGTTAATGAGAAATGAACAAAATAAACCAGATTTTAACTAAAGCATATTTCACAGCCATAATAAAGTTAACTAACACGTATCTAATAGAAAGCACACAATTTCTACATAAAGGGAAAAACTAAAATTCCAGAGAAAATAGAATTTACTGACCTCTCCGAGTAGCGAACCGAGGCGTCGTCGAATCCGCTCTGAGATGTTTTGTTGTTTATGCGATTAGGAGAAGTGAAAAATTTAAGGATATGTGATTTTTGTATTCAGAATTTGAGAGTGGAAAAGGCTTTCTTTCTTGATTTTTCAATTCCTCTGATTTTTTTGGTTCTTGCCCTTACAAAGGATAAAAGTTTGATCCCCTTACACAACCCAAAAGGGTTGTATTTATAGTTGGGATTTGAGGGTTCCAACAGCCACAATTTGAAATTTAAATTCAAAGAATAGGAATCAAAAGTGACGGGACATAGTGATTTAAAAAAGAAGATCGAATGGGGTCTGAAGTTTACTTTTTTTCAGTTTGATTTAAAGGTTAAGAGTTGTTGGGACAGGGGTATTGCCATTACCTATTGGTGTAAGGACGAAATAGGCTTGAGACTGAAGGATATCGATGTTGTTCCCTCTCTGTTCGAGGCAAGCTTCCGTCGAGTTCCCAAGCTCTATACAATTCGAAAAAAGAAAAATGGGAAAAGGCTAGACGATGGGCTCTAGGTATGTGACGTACGATTTCGGCGGTGTCAGGTGAAGGGTGATGGGTTTGGTGGGTTAGGTCTGATTTTGGAGTTTCTGGTTTGGAGTTTGGACGAGGTCGATAGAGTGATAAATGATTTTGGGCCGGGTCATAAGGGATTTGGGCTGCGATTTTAGCAGAAATATTTGGGCTGTTGGGTTTGGATATTAAAATATGGAGGATTGGGCTAATTTATGAGGGGAATTAATTTATGGGTAGTAATTTAGGTGTGTTCTATTAAAAGAAAAAAAATGGGTTGGGGGATCTAATAAGAACGATAATAATCGAAGAGGAGGGACAAAATTGGGTGTCAACAGCTTGTCCCTCTTTGACTGAAGACGATGAAAAAGTTTTCGGACAAAGACGTTGACTTGTAGCCAATTTTATCCTGATTGTCAAAGATTAAGAAATGTATGGGTAAAAGAAGAGTTATGAGGCTAGAAACTTAAGCGCAGAGCTGATGCAGATTTAAAATTTGTCCCAGTGTCGAATTATGATGACACTGAGTTGATGTGATGTTTAAAAAATTAAATGCAAGGCTAACGCGAATTCAAATTTTTTGTCTCATTATCGAATTATGATGACACTGGGTTGCGATATTAGAAAAATTTAAGGCAAGGCTAACGCGACTTCAAAATTTTGTTCCAGTATCGAATTATGATGACACTGGGTTGCGATATTAGAAAAATGAAGGACAATGCAGATGCAAATTCAAAATTTTTATCCCAGTGTCGAATCATGATGAAACTGGTTGCAGTGATGTCACGGGATGCTGGAGGAGAGCGGATCGACGTTCGAGGCCACCTTTGCCTCAGTTCGCCATAAGAGATAGTTCCACGTTGTGCTCCCGCTCTTGTAGATTATGGCTCATGCAGGCTAAAGCTTAAGAAAAATTAGTGCATAACTGTTAAGACAATAAATGATAAAGCATGAATATATGAGAAATGTGATCATGTGAGTAGGAACGTCGTCACGTGTAGACGTAATGTGCTGAATGTGTTGTAGTTACAGATGCATGATCAGGATACTGGTGACGTCATTGTGTTGACGTGATCTTGTTGGCGTCATTGTGTTGATGTAACTCCTGCTCCTGTGAATTAAGGATCATAGAGGCTAAAGCTTAAGAAAAAAATAGTGCATAACTGTTAAGACAAAAATGATAAAACATAAATATATGAGAAATATGATCATGTGAATTGAAATGACAAACACGATGTGATGAAAAATATCTTTGTTGCATAGACGAAGATGCAATGATGTCATTTTCGAACGTAATGCAGATGACGTCGTTTTTGAACGTATCGCAGATATTGTCATTTTCGGACATAATTCAAATGACGTCGTTTTCGGACATAATACAGATGTTCGTCATTTTGAGACAAATATGGCGTCATTTTTGGACATAATGCAGATGTTCATCGTTTTTGGACGAAGATGACGTCGTTTTTGGACGTAATGCAGATGTTCGTCGTTTTTGGACGTAATGCAGATGTTCGTTGTTTTTTGATGAAGATGACGTTATGTTTGGATGTAATACAGATGTTCATCATTTTTTAACGAAGATGACGTCGTTTTTGGACGTAATGAAGATGTTCGTCGTTTTTGGACGAAGATGTGTTTTTGGACGTAATGCAGAAGTTCATCGTTTTTGGATAAAGATGCCGTCGTTTTTGGATATAATGCAGATGTTCATCATTTTTGGAGGAAGATGACGTCATTTTTGGACATAATGCAGATGTTCGTCGTTTTTGGACGTAATGCAGATGTTCGTCATTTTTGGACGAAGATGACCCTGAGGCTGAAATGATGTGTTGAAGTTCTTGTAAATTAAATACGAACAAATAATTAATGCAAGGAAATCAGTGATAGAAAATAAATAGTTGGGGGTAAGAATGTTACCATGTGAGTCAAAATACCGTCTCGATACAAACCCGACGCTGTCGGGGGATCTTGAAGGCTAGAATGATGCCTTTTGCACAAATGCTCCAAACAGGAATGTTTTCTTTATGGACTGAGCTGTGATGCGAAAGTTCTCCGCGAAGTTCAACATTAAGTGTTGTTGTCCTCCTTCCTTTGTTAACCTGAAGTACCTGCATCCAAAGAAAACTTGTGAGTTTAGGAACCGCATGATGTTGAAATGACGTCGTTGTCTTGACGTTATGCGTTTTGTGAATAGCATGGGTTGAGACGTCGTTGTCCGGACGTTATGCGTTTGTGACCCGTCTGGATTGAAATGATGTCATTGCATAGACGTTGTGCTTTTGTGATCCGCATAGCCGAAGCGTGACTCTGTGACCGAGCTGATGTGCTGGACCTTATCGCAGAATTTGAACTTTGATTGTGATTGTATTTTCGCTCGGTAATACGAGAACTCGCGCCAAAGAAAACTTGTGAGTCGTGGGGGACTTGATTCACATCGACTTTCAGAGTCCGACTTCGACATTGGGCATCTGGCTTGTTTGAACCTGTAACCCCCTGATCCTTGGTTTCGACTAGTTGTTGATAAAATATTTGTTGAAAATAATATGGTTGTCTTCCGGCGATGAACTCTTAGGATTGTCCCAGTTTCTGGTATTCGAGGGCGTTGAATTCTCAATTTCATGAGATCGAGTCTTGCGTGGATCACTTGCTAATCTTATTATGTAATCAGATGAGCGTATTTTGTCACACGCATGGTAAAAGGGGATTTTCTAATGGTGGGACCAACGCCGATTTAGACTGCCTACGTATCCCCATGAGGGAATCAGGTCATGAAGTAGTTCATTACAAGTGAAGAGGGATGTAATATTTCTAAGATAGGACCGAAGCCGATGTAGGCCTCCTATGTATCCCTATAAGGGAATTAGGTCATACGTAGTTCAGATCACAAAAAAGGGAATAGTAGAGTTTTTGAAAGTGGGACCGAGGCCCGTATGGACCGCCTACGTATCCCGTCGAGGGAATCAGGTCATAACGTAATTCAAATTACCAAAAGGGAATGATAGAGTTTTTCTAAGAATGGGACCGAAGCCGATGTGGCCGCCTATGTATCCCGCCGAGGGAATCAGGTCATAACGTAGTTCCAATTACAAAAATGGAAAAAACATATTAAACCTGAGTGCAAGTCGGGCCTCACCTGAGCCTATTCAAGATTCTCGAAGGACCAAGACAGGAGTACCGGTCTGTTTCCTTGCTCTGTATCCAATTGGTTGAGTTTTCAGCGGGATCATCCAAGATCGCATTGCATGCTTTGACTGATTCAGAGGTTGAACAATCTTCGACAAGTGGTATCTCTTTTCCTTTGGAGATTGGTCGGTGAGTCAACCTTATTTTCTCTCTGGACTGGCACATGGTCCCTTTCAGACCATTTTCTTCATCTTCAGTGATCATTTTCATATAGGCATCGTCATGATCGGGAAAAAGGTTATTGTCCACATTGGGGGTAGCTTCTTTTAATTGAATGACCCCATCCTTAATTAATTCCTCGATTTTATCTTTGAGGGTATAACAATTCTCCATGTCGTATCCCTCGACCCCGGAGTGGTATGCACAGTGTTTAGTTTCATTGTGCCCTCTAGGTCTGAGAATATTTCTTGGAATTGGCTGGAGTATTCCTACGACCCTCAGCCTTTCATATAACTGGGCTAGAGGTTCGGCTAAAGACGTATAAGTTTTAATTGGCCTTCTCTCGAAATTGGCGCGGGGCCTGTGTACATTTTGTGTATGGACTCGCGGTTGTTGATAATGCGAGGGATTCAGATATGTAGGTGCTCACTGTGTGCTATATATTGGTTGGGTATGATAAACAGGGTATGGATCAGGTGAGTGTAGATAGCTAGGCTGAGAGTCTTGGGCATTTTGGCTATAGTAGGAAGACAGAGGATTTTAAGTGTTTTGGTCATAGTAGGAAGACTGAGGATTTTGAGTGTTTTGGTCGTAGTAGGAAGGCAGAGAATTTGGGTGTTTTGGTAGGTTGGCATTTTGTTTGGCATACGTTTCTGGATTGTCATGGCAGAGGATACTTCATCCCTCTTCCTCTTGATTGCTACCCCAAACGAGTCCGACTGGATCGCTTTACTCGTTGTTTGCAACGCTGCTAAGTTTGTGATCCTCCATGTTTTGATACCCTCTTCTATGAAGTCTCCCAACCTCACAACTTCGGAGAAACTCCGCCCTATGAAACTTATCATTCTCTCGTAGTATGTTGCATCTTTTATGGATTGCACAAAGAGAGTAGTCATTTCGTCTTCTGCCATCGGGGGTTGAGCTTTGGCTGCTTCTGCCCTCCATCTCATGGCGTATTCTCTAAATGTCTCTGTGGATTATTTCCAACTTCATCAAGTAAAACCTATCCAAGACTGTGTCAGTGTTAAATCTAAACTTGTCCACGAAGTCTTGTGCCATTGCGCTCCAGCTATTCCATTTTCGTGGATTCTGGCTAGTGTACCAATCGAGTGCTTCACCTGTCAAGCTCCTTACGAACAACTTCAAAATTATAGCTTGATCTTTGCCTACTCTGACCAGTTTGTCGCAATATGATCTTAAATGAGCACGAGAGTTTTCTTTCCCATCAAATAAATCAAACTCGGTACTTTATAACCGTCAGGCAACTCTACATCCGAGTGCATAAAAAGATCATCATACTCGAGACCCTAATGCACTTTGCGCATTTTGCATTTGTTTGAGTGTTTACTTTAGGCGGTGTATTTCCCTCGCCACACTTTCACCAGTTCGGGTCCTCGCCCGTATGTCCATCTCTTCATACTGATTAACCTCATGAATAGCTAGATTTGGTATGTTGGAAGAAAAGGGTTGGGCTTTCGCTGCATATACTGGTGGTACATACTACTTATTGTGGTCAGCGATGTGCGCCATCGGTATTTGCTGGGTTGCTTGGTAATTTTGGGCGAGTGGGGTAGTTTGGGTAATCAGAGCTCGAGGCATATATGGAGTTGGGAGGTTTAGAGGATCATTTTGTGGTTGGATTTGTGGGTTGTGGATTAATGGGCTTTTGAAGTCAGTCAATCTTATTCTGCATGGTTGCCATTTGTTACAACAATTGAGCAAGGAATTCATCCTGGAGGGTAGTATTTCCCCTTTCTGAATTTTTCGATTTATCTTTTGAAAGAGCGACAAGTCCCAAACTCATTTGTTCGGACGACCCTGAATCAATCATTTTGTTGGAATATCGTGCCTTTGGATTTGTGAAATGGAGATGTTCTGTTAGTTCCCAGCCAACGTGAATCAACCTTTGGGGGAATAAGCTAGGAAAAAAATAATCTTTCTAAAAATGAAAAAAACCAAGTTAGTATAGCATGGGTAATTATTGCTTTAAATCATATGTACAAAATTGAAAACGACAAACAAAGATAAGCCAATTGCATGCAAATCAAGCGCGCGCTCTAATATGTTTGAGACCTCTTTTTATGCCAGAGGTGGGCCTAAACGCCAAATATGCGAGATTATGATAAATGGTCCAAGCCGTTAAACTGCAATGTTTTGTTGGAAATGGCGACCAAATGACGGTGGATTTTTCAATTTTGGCATGTCATGTTTAAACTTGGATCCGTCTTATCATTATAACGCTACACATAATATGCTAGTTGGTCGTTGGGTTTGGAAACCCGTCGACAAGTTTTGGTGTTTTCCTAATTGTGGCGTCGATACCAAGGACCGACCCATCTAAGTTTAATGCATGCATGCTTTAAGATGAAGGGTGGTATAGCACTATCTTAAGTTTGCTAAGATTTGGCTTACTAGACGCAAGGTTCCCGAGCGAACAACTAGAGTGAGAAGGCTACGTGACCGACCAGACGAACCGGTCTAAATCCGCGCATGCGCCAACTCTCCTAAAATTTGGGTAATTGAAAGAAATTTGTGGGTGCGCGAAGCACACCATCGCGTGTAATGTGTGATAGTGTCAATTTCAGAGTGGAAGAAGTATGAGCGGAATGACAGTTTAAGAAAAGCAGTACCAAATAACAATATACAAATATTTCATGTGTAAAGGAAAACAGTTTAAGAAAAGGTAACAAATAAACGCAAAAACACCAAAGAAGCAGTTAAACAAGCAAGTGACAAAAATAAAGCACAATAATTAACCCAAGTTTATTATGGTTAAGAACCTAAATGTCCCCAGTGGAGTCGTCATGCTGTAACACCCCATTTTAACCGGAGTCAAAACGGCGTACGACGTATGGTTGATTCCTAAATTTGTATTTAAGGAGTCGCCACCTAATTATTTCTAGTGAACCAAGACACTTTTAAAATAGAATAAAAAATGCTACAAATGATCTCCATTTAAAGGTCTGCAAAACATAACGAGATTCTAGGTAAGAGTTCTTTATTATCCTAAAGGGAAGGGATTATGCATCCTTTAAGATCCGCTAACTTGCGGTTATCCGGTTAAACTTAGGTTAAAATGCATGTTTTGGAAAAGCATAAGGTTAATAAAAGATGTTTGCAAATAATTGCTTGAAGTATATAATTCTCCATAAAATTTGTTGTTTAAAAAATGCATAAAAAATGGTTTTGTTTAGAAAGTATGTTTTGTATGTAAAATTGGTTTTTGATAAACATATGCATTTATGTGGCAAAAATATATGTGACGAGCCTAAAATAGACTAGTGGGGATTTTTCTATATTTTACTACCCTTTCTAAATTATTAATCCTAAGCCTAACTATTCTAAGCATTCTTATAATCATACAAATAATAAAATGGTGGAATTTAAAGAGTTTAAAGGAAGTGACTAGGGCGGATGAAGATATCACCCCGCACTATTTGTTTAGAAGTCTTGAGGCCGGAGAATGCAATGAATGTAGGTGCGGATCTTCGTTTGACAAAGTCATAACGAGACTCTTCGTTGCTCCCGATGCATTTCATGTAAATAAAAAAAAGAAAATGATTAGTATACATTCAAAACCATATTGTTAGTAAAATAACACATTTATATATACTAGTTCTCCTATTTATGCAGAACTTAAACATGCAAGAAAAGATAGATTCCATAACATTATCTATCAAAACCCATTTTTTGTTACAAGGAGAGGCGTGATTTTAACTAAGAAGACAATTTATTTTGTGCAGAAAATAATGTCGAGAAGTTTCTGGTTAATGTTGTTCTACTATTGCCTTTTACTCTCAGGTGATCAGTCCGGGCAGAAAGAAAACCAATATTAGTGGTGCAGCAGTAGCACGCACAACAAAAGGAAACGGAGGAGTAATTCACATAGTACATTTTAATATGATTTGGTTCATATGCAAGGAACAATTCTTATCATACTAGAACTGGGAACTTGAAAGAAACATGCATTTGATTCATCCTTCACCTCTAGCCAGGACTTTGAGTTTTAGATAATAACAAGTTAACGACCTGCTAAGCCTATAGATAACATAAAGCATACATGATTTTCAGTCTACAGGGGATACTAGTACTATGAAATGCACAAAAAATAAGCTCAAGCTAGTTTCTATACTTCAGATAATCCTAAGACTTAAACGTGAAAACTCCTCATATATTAACACAATTCTTGCATAGAAATGAGTCTCTCTTAGATACACAGAATCACATATTGTCAACCAAGAATGAAAAAAAAAGAGGGGAACCTTGGGACTCAGAAACACACAGGAGATCATTTATCCATATTTCAGGCTGCATGAAATTATTTAAATCAGGATTGGGTATGTAGTTAGCTTAAAATCAGTAGCTAGGGATATCGAATAATATTAATAGTCCTATGAGAAGACTATCTCAAATGGGTAAAAGCTGCAGACTATTTAAGTTAATATACTAACTAGGCTAGTTTTTAATGTATTGGAGTGCATTATTAGGCTTATGCCAATTTCAGGTGACATCCTAACATAATAAGAGTCTAATTCACATAAACATGCTTCTCTTTACTTCCAAATGAGCTCTAGAGCCTGAAACAATCTAAACACATCAGTACCACTTCATAACTAGCGTATTAGTTATTATTTCAACCTAAACAAATCCACTTACGGGCTAACATACCTCGTATTGATATGAACAAAACTTATATTAACTAAAATAGGCCACACAATCACATATCATGCTTATCAACTAAACTGTATTAATCTAACATCACTTTTAACTCAGCCAATCCTCTCATGAACAGTCCCAACAACAACTGTGTCTACATTATACCATTTCTGGACTAAGACTAATCAACATACTTAACACCTTACACGAAAGGTAATATTAGTTAATGAGAAATGAACAAAATAAACTAGATTTTAACTAAAGCATATTGCACAACCATAATAAAGTTAACTAAAACGTATCTAACAGAAAGCACACAATTTCTACATAAAGGGAAAAACTGAAATTCGAGAGAAAATATAATTTACTGACCTTCTCCGAGTAGCGAACCGAGGCGTTGCCGAATCCGCTCGGAGATGTTTTGTTGTTTATGCGATTAGGGGAGGTGAAAACTTTAAGGATGTGTGATTTTCGAATTCAAAATTTGAGAGTGGAAAATGCTTTCTTTTTTGATTTTTCAATTCCTCTTAAAGCAAAGACTGAGTTTTCTGGTTCTTGCCCTTACAAAGGAAAAAAGTTCAATTCCCTTACACAACCCAAAAGGGTTGTATTTATAGTTGGGATTTGAGGGTTCCAACAGCCACAATTCGAAATTCAAATTCAAAGAATAGGAATCAAAAGTGACGGGACACAGTGACTGAAAAAAGAAGATCGAATGGGGTCTTGATTTGAAGGTTAAGAGTTGTTGGGACAGGGGTATTGCCATTACCTATTGGTTTAAGGACGAAATGTGCTTGAGACTGAAGGATATCAACGTTGTTCCCTCTCTGTTCGAGGTAAGCTTCCGTCGAGTTCCCAAGCTCTGTACAATTCGGAAAAAGAAAAATAGAAAAAGGTTGGGCAATGGTATCTGTGAGGGTATGGGCGATGGGCTCTAGGTATGGCATGTACGGGTTCGGCGATGTCAGGTGAAGGGTGATGGGTTCGATGGGTAAGGTCTGATTTTGGAGTTTCTGGTTTGGAGTTTGGACGAGGTCGATGGAGTGATAAAGGATTCTGGGCTGGGTCATAAGGGATTTGGGCCGAGTCATAAGGGATTTGGGCCGCAGTTTTAATAGAAATATTTGGGCTGTTGGGTTTGGAAATTAAAATAAGTAGGATTGGGCTAATTTATGAGGGGAATTAGTTTATGGGTAGTAATTTAGGTGCGTTCTATTAAATGAAAAAAAAATGGGTTATCTAATATGACCGATAATAATCGAAGAGGAAGGACAAAATTGGGTGTCAACACCAGGAACATCCAAGATTCCTTTTCTATTGCTTTTACTACCACATCCATAAGTTATGTTACCACCATTGAATGACTCATAGTTCTTTAAAAACTCATTTGTACATGTCATGTGACGAGAACATCCACTATCAAAGTACCAAAAACCTGAAATGTTAGTTTTTAAAGCAGTTATCGCAACATAATAGGTTACAATAATTTTGGGAACTCAAACTCTTATAAAATATTTTTTACCTTTAGGCTCAGAAATATTGCTTCGAATGTTGTCCGAGATGTTGGACAACCTTTTAGGCAACATTTCGCTCACATAATCTTAAAGTTTGAAACAATATGGTTTTAAGTGTCAAGGGGAGTTACAGTGATGGGTTTATTGTGTCTTTTAGATTTACATTCTCACAAGTTAAAGATTTTACCTTTGTGTTAAGTTGCTTGGATTCTATGATTAAGGATTTACAAATGTTTTATAATTCATTAATCATGTCATCGTTGTATTCAACTTGATCCATACACTCAGCTTCACCACTAGAAATAAAACTACTAAAGAAATTTATATTAGGATAGTTAAAGAATATGTACCTTTCAGATGTTGCTGGAGATGCATATGTTGTTGAAGATGTTGCCTGAAATGTTGTGACAGCTGAGGCAACATTACAGATGACATCTTCATCAACAGACAAATACTGTTCGTAAACAGTGGCCAACATTGATTGTGATTTGACATCTTGATCTCTTTCCTCTTCTCCTTCATCATCACTAAACGAGACCCACATATTCTTACCAAATTTTCTAAGAGTGTTTGTACATTCATTAGCATAATGATCCTAACCTGAGCATGTATGACATTGCACATACTCTAGTTGTTTGAGATCAAATTTGGCACGATCTGAATTAGTTCTTCTTAGTGGACTTACTTTTTTAGTACTTGGAAGAAACTTGGTGAGATTTTGATTGAAGCTTTGGTTTTGATGTTGTTTAGATTTAGATTGATTTCTTTAATTTTTGAACTTCCTCACCATCGAATTATATTTTCGAGTGAGTTTTGAAAAATCCCAAACAAATATTGTTGCTTATAAATGAGTAAAAGTTGTAAACCATGGACCTTTGAGAATAGTAGTATAGCATTAAACTAGGGGTAGTAGTACTTTTAGGCATTAGCAAAAGACCAGGTACACAAACAAGCGACGTCGTTTTTGCTGCTGATTTTAACGCTTAAACCAGGTATATATTGACATTCATGCAAGCATTGCACGTCCGCTGGCTCGCCTCCTTTGCACTATGTCTTCACCTACGAAAGCACTTCGTTACATTCTTTTTCCTCAACCCCTATCTGCTGAACTGGACGCAGAACTGAATTCAAGACTTCAAGAGGATGAATTCATCATTATTTTAATATAAGATATATCATTAAAGTAAAAATAAACATGCAAAAGCTTGAGTTTGATCTCAAGATCTTGGGGAAATAAATACAACTCCTAACCAGTGCTCCACTCGACTTGATTTGACCATATTTTCCTTCCGTTAATATTAGTTACAGTTTCAAAATTATGCACATAGTATATTGAGTTTAGTTGAGTGACAATGTGTTCACGTGACCCAAAAATTATACATAAATTCGCACCTGATTGCACGCATCAACAATTTTGTTAATGTCAAATCATTGTCCCCCCCATATATATATATATATATATATATATATATAAATTCTAGCAAAATAACTTGGTGCAAACAGTTGGAAATTTATAACCACGAAAACTAATAGTAGATCTAGTGATAGTAGTCTTTTGCTCCCTCCAAGTCAATTTAAGGGTGTCTTAGTTTTAATAGAAACCGTGTATGAATATCACAGACAAAACAAGTATATTTAGGTTACTTACCATATTTTATAGAAATCTTGTACAATTATAATTAGGATATTAGTATTATAGTAGGAATAAGATTTTCCATATTTAGAGATCGTATATTGTATGTCTATACCTCTTCATTAATGAAAATGATCAAGAGATTATTCTCTTTCATGATATCAGATCTAGGGCTAAAATACCTTCACCATAAAAAGCTTCCGCTGCCTGTTTCTACCTTCAGAATCTGAGTCGTTCATGTCCTCGGAATCCGAGCCCTTCCCTCCCCTCTTCTAAAATTCTCTTCCAAATCCCTGATTCTCCTCTTGTTCTTTCGTTATGTCTACCTCAAAGAACATATTTAATCATGACCTTACAGTCGCCAACATCAAGAACCACATCCGTATTATTCTTGAGATGGAAAACGTCCAATACATAATGTGGGTGGAATTATTTAAAGTTCACGCATGCTCGCATCAAGTCCTTCATCACCTCATCCCCTCTGCAACAAGAAAGGATAAGGTGTCTACCCCAGAGGATGACCCTAAGTTCTGGATGACTCTTGATGCTACAGTTCTCTAGTGAATTTATTCCACTATCTCTATGGACCTCTTGCAGACGATTATTAAACCAGATGTTACGGCGATGGAAACTTGAAATAGGGTGTGTGATATCTTCCAACATAACAAAAATTCTCGTGCTGTCACTCTTGAACATGAATTTTCCATGTCATTATGGAGGATTTTCTAACTGTCTCAGCCTATTGTAAAAAGCTAAATGAATTGGCGGATCAACTCAAGAACCTTGGTGTGCCCGTCACAAATTATTGTCTTGTCATTCACATGGTTGCAAGCATATATGATGCTTATAATGGCGTTGGAACATTTCTTTATCAAAGTATCTACCAGGCCCGTTCTATGATCATGTTAGAAGAGCTCGGTTTGGCAAAAAAGGCGGCTATCGAAGCTAATTATGTCATGATGATGGCCTTATCCGCTGACTCTCACTCATTCTTGGATAATTCTAGCTAAAATTGTATCAACGGTGGCGGCATAAAGGGTCAAAGTTGAAAAAAATAATGGCAAGAATCGCGGTAGCGGCAGTGGCGGTGATTGAAATAGTGATGGGCACGGTGAAAGTGGGTTGGCTGGGCCATAACACCACTAGCCGCAGCCTTGGCCCAATGCAAACTGGTCTTGGGGCTGCTGGGCCAGTGGCCAGTGACCCAACACAGCCTATCCCACATACCCAGCATATCTATCAAATTGGGCTGGCCAGAGGCCCAATTACTAGTAGAAGACATCCAAGCCTAGGCAGTAGGCAGGCCTGCTTGGGCCTTGGCCTCAGCAGGCCTTCGCTGCTACGGGCCATATTTTCAGATCGACACCTACAGATATTGAGGCCGCGATGCGTACACTTGAATTAAATCCCTCAGACGCAAATTGGTATATGGACACCGGAGTAACTTCTTATATGACGTCCTCACAAGGTAACCTCTCATCTTATTTCAATTTGAGCAATAATTATGGCATAATGATTGGTAATGGTAATTTAATTCCAATTCGTGGTTATGATTACACAAATATATCCCCCCACACCCACATCTAGTATTAAACAATATCCTTCATGCCCCACACCTAATTAAAAAATTGGTGTATGTTCGAAAATTCACCACTGATAATTGGGTTTTTGTTAACTTTGACCCTTATGATTTTTCTGTGATGGATTTCACAACGGGGATACCTCCAATGAGATGTAATAGTGGGGAGAGTTTTATCCAATCACCACCATCATTTCCATGAGTCAACTCACTCCATCAACGTTTGCCGCTATTGCTCCTTCTTTGTGGCATGTACGTTTGGCTCATCAGGGTTGACTATTATTTCTTCTCTTCAAAATAAAAAATTTATTGATTGTAAGAGTACGCGTAGTACTCAAATTTGTCCTTCTGGTTCATTAGGAAAACATGCTAGCTTACCTTTTGTAGCCTCTTCTTCTAGTACGTTGATGCATTTTGACATTATTCATAGTGATTTATGGACATATCCCATTTTATGTTCTTTGGGTCATCGTTATTATGTGTTATTCTTGGATGATTATTCTAATTTTTATGGACCTTTCCTTTGTCGAAAAAGTCTCAAGTTTTTTCAACTTTCTTAAAATTTAGAGCATTCATTCGTGCCCAATTTGAACAGGAAATTAAAAATATTTAATGTGATAATGAAAGGAAATATGATAATGGGTCATTTCGAGATTTTGTGACACTAATGACATATATTTTCGATTTTCTTGTCTTCATACGTCCTCACAAAATGGGAAGGCCGAAAGAAAAATATGTTTCATCAATAACATTGTTCGAACATTGTTGATCGAATGCTTCAGTACCTCCTTATTTTTTGCATACATGCGTTACAAATAGCTACCTACCTCCTTAACATTCTCCCTAACAAAGGTTTAGCATATCAATCCCCACTTAAAATTTTTTACAATAAAGATTCTTCGTATTCTCATCTTAGGGTATTTGGGTGCTTGTGCTATCCACTTTTCCATCCACTAAAATTTATAAACTTCAAGCTCAGTCTATCGCTTGTGTATTTTTGGGTTTCTGTTTAATCATCGCTGTTACAAATGTTTTAATTTATATTCCAATAAAATTATAATTATTCGCCGTATTATTTTTTATGTAACCTAATTTTCATTTCCTAAAGTGTCTAATTTTGTGTCGAGTAATTATTATTTTTTGGACGATGCTCTCTCTCCGTATATTCTCCAGCTGTGGGCCCACCCTATCCATGAGTCATATCTGCCATCAGGCCTACTGCCTGCTGTCCCACATAATACCGACCAGTCCCGTGACCCAGGCCCAGTAAATCACCCACCTGACCCAGTTTTAAGGCCATCATGTCTACTGCCTGCTGGCCCGTCCCGCGACAGTCCCCCAACATCCTCGGTCCAGTCAGTTTCTATCCTGAGTCAATGGCCCGTTAGTCGTAGCAAAAGTGGTATTTTTAAACCTAAACGATATTTTAATTAAATTCTAATGTCACTAAATCACACCTACCACGTAACCCAGTGTCTGCCCTTCATGACCCAAATTGGAAAATGACCATGAATGACGAATATAATGCTTTTATTGAAAATAAGACGTGAGAATTGATGCTTCGTCCACCTGGTGTCATTTAGTACGGTGGTCAAACCGATAACTGTGGTTAGTTTGGCTCTCTCGAAAGCATGGTTCATTCATCATCTGGATGTGAAAAATGTCTTCTTACACGGTGATCTTAAGGAGACAGTATACATATATCAACCCTTGGATTTAAGGACCCCAATTATCCTTACCATGTCTATTTGCTAAAGAAGTTCTTATATGGTCTTAAGCAGGCCCCACGGGCTTGGTATAAGAGGTTTGTAGATTATGTATCTACTATTGAATTTTCTCACAGCAGCTCTGATTATTCTCTGTTCATCTATCGCCGTGGTACTTCTATGATATACATTCTGTTATATGTGGTTGATATCATTTTGACTGCCTCCTCTGATAATTTGCGCAAGTCTATCATGACTCTTCTCAGTTCAGAATTTGCTATAAAAGACTTGGGGCCCTTGAGTTATTTTTTGGGAATAGTTGTCACTCGTCATACATGTGGTCTATTTTTGTCACTGAAGAAGTATACAGTTGAGATTATTGAGAGATCTAGCAAATCATCTTGTAAGTCATCTTCTACTCAAGTTGATACCAAATCGAAGCTGAGTACTTAGTCTAGCACACCATATGAGGATCCCATCCACTATCGTATTCTTGGGGAGCTCTTCAGTATCTTACATTCACGAGACCATATATTACATATGCAGTTCAACATGTGTGTTTATTTATGCATTATCCGTGGAGTGACCACATGCATGCTCTCAAACACATTATACGATACATACAGGGCACACTTGATTATGGGTTAAATTTATATCCATCCTCCGTCTCTACTCTTGTGTCTTATACAAATGTTGATTAGTTGGATATCCAGATACCAGACGTTCAACTTCTGGTTATTGTATATTTTTTGGCGATAACTTAGTCTCTTGGTCGGCAAAACACTAGGCTACTTTATCGCGATCCAGTGCGGAGGCCAACATCAGCGCACTAAACATATCGAGATGGATATTAACTTTGTTCGCAAAAAGGTAGCTTGTGGACAAGTACGTGTCTTGCATGTCCCTTCAAGGTACCAAATTGCTGACATCTTTACTAAGGATCTTCCCTTTATTTTGTTTGAATATTTTAGGGACAATCTCAGTGTACGACAACCCCCCGCTATGACTGCAGGGGTGTGATAGTATGAATATCACGGACAAAACAAGTATATTTAGGTTACTTACCATATTTTGTAGAATTCTTGTACAATTGTAATTAGGATATTAGTATTATAGTAGGAATATGATTTTCCATATTTAGAGATTGTATAATATATATAGACTTCTTCATTAATGAAAATGATCAAGGGATTATTCTCTTTCAAATTTGACTAGATATAAAATTTAAAAAATAAGAGACTTTTAAATTCAAGTAGAGTGTTGGAATTTAATTTTTTTATCAAATATAGAAAAATACATTCTTTTTAAAATAGAAGTAAGATGCATATATTAAATTAAAAAGAAGGAAGTGTATAATGAGTGTCTTTGATTCTCTCTCCCCTTCACTTATTACCTCTAAAAAAATTGTTTAAAAAGATGCCTTAATAAATACTCCCTGGAGTTCTACTTTTTATAGGTCGTTTAAGGTTTTAACGCACATATTTAGCATTTGTTTTTATATAACACCAATGATAAACTGCATTTAAATAAGTTACCTTATCTCTCACTTACTACTATATATGTATTCTTGGAATACTAAACGTGGAATTGGAAAACCAAATTTAATTCTTTGATTTTTTTAAAGGGATAAATATTTTATTCCAATATTTTTTGTTAAAGCGATAAATAAAAATTTGTTGGAAGTAGCAATCGCGAAAAATGCTACTTCATCCGTTCCATTTTATATGACATCTTTTATTTTTAGTCAGTCCAAAAAACAATAATATATTTCTATATTTGAAAATAATTTAATTTTATGAGATGATATACAGTATAATCACAAAAATATGTAAGACCTATGATAGAAGTCGTGTCATGATATACACGGCCCAAATGCGTGTATATCAAAGGAATGAATTTTGGATATTAACTTACCATAGTTGTAGAATTTTCGTACAAGTGTAATTATGGTATTAGTCTTGTATTAGGAAAAGCTATTAGAGTTATAGTAAGAAAATGTAGATTTATTTTTCATATTTAGATATTGCATATTTGTATATATACCTCTTTCATTAATGAAAGTAATCAAGGTGTTTATTCTCTTTCATGGTATCAAAAGTCTACGTCAAAAATACCTTCTCCCAAACACCTTTCGCAACCCTCTTTTTCTCGGCAATCGAGAAGTCTGGCCGACGGCCAAGTCTAGTTCTTTTCTTTCAATTTTTTCTTCCGAATCCTTCATTCTCCTCTTGTTATTTCATTGTGTCTACCTCAAAGAACACGTTTCATCCTGCTCTTACAATCTCCAACATCAAGAACCACATCCCTATTGTTCTTGAGATGGAAAACGTCCAATACGAGACGTGGGCAAAATTATTTAAAGTTTATGCACGCTCGCATCAAGTCCTTCATCACATCATCCCCTCGGTAACGGGCAAGGAAAAGGTGCCTACCCCAAAGGATGACCCTACGTTATGGATCACTCTTGAAGCTACCATTCTCCAGTGAATTTATTCCACTATCTCTACGGACCTCTTGCAGATGATTATTGAACCCTATGCCACGATGATGGAAACTTGGAATAGGGTGCGTGATATCTTCCAAGATAACACAAATTCCTGTGTCGTCACTCTTGAACGTGAATTTTTCCATGTCAATATGGAGGATTTTTCGAATCGGCCTATTGTAAAAGGTTTAAGAAATTGGCAGATCAACTCAAGAATGTTGGTGCGCCCGTCACAAATGATCATCTTGTTCTTTAGATGGTTGCAGGCCTATTCGAGGCTTATAATGGCATTGGGACGCTTCTTCATCAAAGTAATCCTCTTCCACCATTCTACCAGGCCCATTCCATGCTCACGTTAGAGGAGGCCGGTTTGGAAAAAAAGGCGTCTACCAAAGATAATTATGTCATGATGATGGCCACATTCGATGACCCTCACTCGTTCGAGGACATTCTAGCCAAAATTGTACTAACGGTGGCGGCAAAAAGGGTCAAAATCATAAAAATAATGGCAAGAATCGCGGTGGCAGCCGTGGCAGTGGCGGTGGCGGATGTGGTGGAAGTGGACCGGCTGGGCCACAACACCACTAGACGCAGTCTTGGGCCCATGCAAACTGGTTGTGGGGCTGTTGGGCCAGTGGCCAGTAGCCCAACTCTGATATTCCATTTTATCCAAGATTTCCGGGCCCGGGCGATGGCAAGATCTGCCTAGTTCGTTGATCCAAGATTTCACTTAGGCAAGAAGTTGTCCTGCTTGAGCCTCGGACTCACTGCAACAGTCCTAATTTCTGGTCTGAGACCTCTAGATATTAGGGCCGCGATGTATACACTTTGATTAAATCTCATGTACGTAAATTAGTATATAGACACCGGAGCCACGTCTCATATGACATCCGCACAAGATAATCTCTTGTCTTATTCCAATTTGAGTAATAATTGTGGTATAATTGTTGGTAATGACAATTCAATTCCAATTTGTGGTTATGGTCACACAAATATGCCCCCCACATCAACCTTTAGTCCTTAAAATGACATTTATGCCCCTCACTTAATTAAAAATTTGGTGTCTCACCGAAAATTCACAACTGATAATTGAGTTTATGTTAACTTTGACCATTTTGGATTTTCTGTGATGGATTTCAAGACGGGGATACCTCTAATGAGATGTAATAGTCGATGAGAGCTTTATCCAATCACCACCACCACCATTTCCACGAGTCAAGCCACACCTTCAATATTTGTCGCTCCTGCTCCTTCATTGTGACATGCACATTTGGGTCATCCAGGGTCGTCTATTATTTTTTCTCTTAAAAATAATAATTTTATTGATTGTAAAAGTATGTGTAGTACTCATATTTGTCATTCTTTTTCTCTAGGGAAACATGTTAGATTACCGTTTGTAGCCTCTACTTCTAGTATGTCGATGCCTTTTGACATTATTCATAGTGATTTATGAACATCTCCCATTGTGAGTTCTTTGGGCCATCAATATTATGTTCTATTTTTTATGATTATTATAATTTTTTGTGGACCTTTTCTTTGTCTAAAACGTCTCAAGTTTTTTTACATTCTTAAAATTTAAAGCTTTCATCCGTACCTAATTTGAATGGAAAATCAAAATTATTCAATGTGATAATGGTAGAGAATATGATAATGGGACTTTTCGTGAATTTTGTGACACTCATGGCATATCTTTTCGATTTTCTTGTCCTCATACGTCCTCACAAAATAGTAAGACCGAAAGAATTTTTTTTACCATTAATAATATTGTCTGAATCTTACTAGCACATGCTTCATTACCACCATCTTTTTGGAATCATGCGTTACAAATGACTACCAACCTCTTTAACATACTCCCTAGCAAAGGTTTAGCATATCAATCACCCCTAAAAAAATCTATATAATAAGGATCCCTCGTATTCCCATCTTAGGGTGTATGGGTGTTTGTGATATCCACTTTTCTCGTCTACTACGATTAACAAACTACAAGCCTGATCTACCACTTGTGTATTTTTGGGTTATCCATCTAATCTTCGTGGTTACAAATATCTTGGTTTATCTGCTAATAAAATCATAATTAGTCGTCATGTAATTTTTTATAAAACTCAATTTTTACGTTTGCTAAATTGTATAATTACATGTCTAGTTCGTTTAATTTTTTGGATGATAGGTTCTCACAATATATTATTCACCATTTATCCGAGCTATGCCGTGACCAAAATTCGTCAGCAGGCCCACTGCATGCTAGCTCAAATATTACCGATACAATCACTGTTTCTCAATCTGCCAGTATCGATCCAGTTTCCCCTTCCGTCACGCTGTCCACTTTTGTCCCATGTAACACTTCCCCATCTCTACTATTTCAGCAACTCGAAGTTGGGCCAGCAGGCCCACTACCTACTTGCCAATTGCCCAAATCTCATATGTTTCTGTCTCGAGTCAAGGGCCCGTTACTCGTAGTCAACGAGATATTTTTAAATCAAAATGATATTTTAATCTTAATTCTAATGTCACTAAATCACCCCTACCACGTAACCCAGTGTCTGCCCGTCATGACCCTAATTGAAAAATGGTCATGAATGATGAATATAATGCTCTTATTAAAAATAAGACGTGGGAATTGGTGCTCCGTCCACCTGGTGTCAATATTATTCATTCTATATTAATTTTTACTCAAAAAAAATATGACGGTTCTTTTGAGACATAAGGCCCATCTTGTAGGTGATGGTAAAACACAATAGGTTGGCGTGGATTATGGAGAGATATTTAGTCTGGTGGTCAAACTGACAACCATTCACATTGTGCTTAGTCTGACTCTCTCGAAATCATGACCCATTCATCATCTGGATGTGAAAAATGTCTTCTTACACGGTTATCTTAAGGAGACATTACACATGCATCAACCCTTGGATTTAAGGACCCCAATTATCCTTACCATGTCTATTTGCTGAAGAAGTCCTTATATGAGCTTAAGCAGGCCCCACAGGCTTGGTATAAGAGGTTTGTAGATTATGTATCTACTATTGAATTTACTCACAGCAGCTCTGATCATTCTCTATTCATCTATCGACGTGGTACTTCTATGACATACATTCTGTTATATGTGGATGATATTATTTTGACTGCCTCCTCAGATAATTTGCGCAAGTCTATCATGACCCTTCTCAGTTCAGAATTTGCTATAAAAGACTTGGGGCCTTTGAGTTATTTTTTGGGAATAGTTGTCACTCATCATACATGTGGTATATTTTTATAGAAGTATATGGTTGAGATTATTGAGAGAGTTGGCATTTTTTACAGTCAATTTTGACCCGTTTTTTCGTATATTTGTTGCAATTTTATGTGTTTAGGACACCGCATTTTAATCATCATTTTTTGCATTTTTTACATAATATTCTATGTTTATTTCTTCACAAAATGGCATTGCATCTTTTTATTTTAAATTAAGCATTATGTCTTTGTTAATATTATGTTTCTATTATTATTATGTGTGCATATTTTTAAATAATTACTTGTCATCCCGTTTTTACTTTTAATTAGGCATTAAACATTTCTTAAATATTACTTTTTATTATTATTATTATTGCGTCAGCATTTGCATTTTAATAATCTTGCATCTTTTTAAATAATTTCCTTTTAAATAATTAACTCGTTTTGCATTTCATCAAATCAGTCCCAATTCGAGGCTTAATTCGGATCAGTCCAATCCAACACCCTTTTTATTTATTTTTTATTTTCCAACACTCTTTTATTTCCCCCCCCCCCCCCCCAAAACAATACCACACTTTTCATTTCCCCCCAAAACCTAAACCTAAAATATCTACCCTATAAATAAAACATTACAATCCACACTTTCCCTCCCAACAAAAAATCAGCCCACCCTCACAGCCCACACCCCTATACTATAAACTCACCCCTGCCCTCTCCCTCACCCTCTCTCCCTGCCTCTCCCGTCGCCGCTCCAACGCCGGAGCTCCAAGCTCCGGCGAGCCAACTTCAGCCGCAACACTCATAAGGAACCCCCTTTCAGATTTTATTTTCCTCACCCCCACACCTCGTCTCCCGTCGTCGCCGACACCCTCGCCCTTCGCCGGAGCTCGCAGCTCCGGTGAACACCTAACGAACCACCGCTATACCACCACAACCCTTATCCCTACACCCCTGGTCCCATCGACCTCACTCTTCGAACCACGAGACTCTCCAACACCCACTAGTGGCGAACACACCACTGTTCCATCATCCCAACCCCATCGAACCCCCCTGGGCCCTTCACCATTGTTCTGTCGCTGGTTAGCTGTCGACACACCCACTGTTACAGTGGCGTCACTCCGGCGACCTCACCGTGGAAGCGACGCCACCGTCCCCATGCTCCAATTTGTTTTCGATTTTGATGCAATTATATTATTGTTGTTTGTTGGACTGATTTAATCTCTCTAATAGATTTTCTGGCAACGTTCTAAATTTTCCGGTGACCTTGCCCGGATTTGTTACTGTTTCCGATGGTTTTGTGCGACCCACTATTTTTTTTCCATTTTTGGGATCATTTTCGTTGCTATGTTGTTGTATCCACTGTCTCACGGATATTTTGTTCACTGGTTTTGCTATTGGTGTTGACTGTTTGTCGGGTTCAGATTGTTTTGACGATTTTGCCCCTTTATTTATTAAATTGTAGTTGATCAGATACTACACTGTTGGTATTAAACTGATTTTGAATAATATACTACACACATGGCCAATGAAAAAGTTATCCGTCGATTTTTGAGGCCTCCACAGTTGCAAAGACGGACAATAAAATAAAATGAAGCTTTCTGGGCAATGAAGATTTCTTCCACTTACACTGGATAACCAACATGCGCTGGCAGGGCGAATTTTCGCAGCCGCACTTGTTAGGATGTCCCACTTTATTTTTATATATATCTGAGCCCTCCGTGTTTAAAACTATTACTGTTTTGGCGCGGATCTGAAGGTTTTATTTATTTTATTGTTTTAACAATATTGGCCGATGAAGGAATCTCCGTCTGATTTCCAAGGCTTCCTCTGTATAAAAGACGGATTTATTTATTTTTTGGCTTTACTTATTAATTCTTGTCATTGCTTTAAAATTATTTATTTTACTATTAACACTTTTACTAAGGTTTATGCAAGTACCCGGAGATCATCTTGTGCAGAAGGCCTAAAAAGGGCTAAAAGATGTCCCGGAGTTTTATTTTATGTCGCATTTAATTTTAGTTTTATTATTCTGTATTGCACTTTATTTTAATTATAAATTATGAAAAAATGCTTAGAATAGGTAGAATAAAAAAAAGGGCAATAAATAATTAACCTAGGTTTGAACGAATAACCGCAAGTTAGCGGATCTTAAAGGATGCCTAATCCCTTTCCTTTAGGATAATAAAGAATCCTGATCCAGAATCTCATTAATTTCGCAGACCATTAAATGAAGATTAATTGTAGTATTTTACTGCAATAAATCAAGTGTCCTAATTCACTTAACTAATTAGGTGAAGACTCCTCAAAATCAACATTATTGCTCCATCCAGGGAACCGCGCCAAAGAGCAACGTTGCGGATACCGCTGGGGATATCAGGTTCTTGATCATAGCAAACCCAGGTTAATTAAATATTGCGCTTTATTTTGCTTTTATATTTGTTGTAAATGTTTATATTGTTTACTTTTATTTTGTAATTAACTACTTTAATTGCTACATTCTTTTATTATTTTTCTTAAATTGTCATTCCGTTCATATTTCCTCCATTCTTGAAAATTGACACTATCACACACTACACACGAGGTGTGATGGTGCACTCGCAAATTTCTTTCAAATACCAAAATATAGGCGAGTTGGCAAAGGCGCAGGAGCATCCGGACCATCCGGTGGCCGCGTAGCCTTCTCATTCGAGTAGTCCGCTCGGAAACCATTGTGTCTAGTAAGCCAAATTTTAGAAAATTTAAGATAGAGTTATACCGCCCTCTTTATTTTAAGTCATGCTTGCATACACCCTAGGTGGGTCGATCCTTGGTATCGTCTCCACGATTAGGAAATCCACCAAATTGTCGTTGGATTTCACAACCCGACGACCAATAAACATATGTGTGTAGCGTGATGATGATAGACGGATCCAAGCCTGATCATGACACGTCGAAATTGGAAAAAGTGCACCGTCATTTGGTCGCCATTTCCAATGAAATATTATAGTTTAATGGCTTGGACCTATTTATCATAATCTCGCATATCTGACGTTTAAGTCCACCTCTGGCATAAGGGAGGTCCCAAGCATATTAGGGCGCACGCTTGATTTGCATACTTTTTTGTTTACTATTGTTTGTCGCTAGCAACTCTGTACATGTTATTTAAAGCAATAATTACCCTTTTAAACTTTGTACATATCATGTCATGGGCTTATAACTTCGGGAACGTGCATTTGCATTTTTTTGCACTTTTTGCTGTCACACTGCAATCAGGACCTATACTGAATAAATTATTCTTGAACATCACGACTTGGACCTTGCGAAACATCAACCTTCACTCCGGTCGAACCAATCAGGGGAGTCTTTGACTATATTGTCACACTCTGCATTTTTATTATTTTGTCATTTTCCTACTCACCCATTTCTCATATTTTTGCAGGAAGGTCGTCTCGCAAAATGTAGAGGAGGTCGGAAAAAATCATCACAAGAATGAGCGGGAGTTATGTTGACTAATAGAAGTCAGTTTATACCAGATTCAACGAGACATCGCTCTCAGTTCTTCTATATTTTGTATCTTTATACATATTTGCAAATTCAATTGATATGTCTAGTGTTGATTACATAATTCTTTATCATGCATTTTACAACATTATCATCCCGAACTACGCGTGTCAGATTCTCACCACACGGTGTGATACGTAGGCAACTCATTTTGGGTTCGACACCAAAAAAATAAATAAATAATAATAATAAAAATAAAGAAACATATTTTTTCTCACTCATGCATCTCATTCATCATATTTCCGGGCATTCATTTTTCGGTTACATTCATTTTTACTTTGCATTCGTCCATAGTGGACAATCATTTGTTTTGCACAACTTTATATTGATATTCTTTCATTGATGAATTCTTTTTCAAGCATACATTTTCAAACATATCTGAATGAACTACGCGCACCTGATTCCCTCGGTGGGATACGTAGGCAGCCCTATTCGGGTTCGGTATCATTTATTCAAAAAATACAAAAAAAAACAATTATTCGAAAAATACAAAAAAAGAAATATTTTATTAAAAAAAATGTGTTATTAAAAAAAACATTTTTAAGTATCATTTTTTGACTTGGTTGATATCAACACAGTTAGGATTGTGCATAAAATAAAAAAATAATAAAAATAAAAACAAGTGATAATCAGTATGGGTTGACTTTGTGGTAAACCATAGATTCTTTTGGTACCTCTTATTCATATCCGTAGATGACATTGTCTTGCATGTTTTCCAAGATAAGAATGAAACCAACCTCATCGTTAAATATGCATTGTGTGGTGAGTGTTTGAATAATTTCAATTGCATTGCATTGTGATCTAGAACTTGGCCTGAATGTTTGTTGAGGCGAAATCCTGAGTTGCACTCGATGTAGGAAATGATCGTAGGCTTTCTTTGACCCGTTTGAGCCTTTTCAGCCTACCAAATAACATTATTCATAGTACACCCCCTTTGAGCCTAAACTTATTTCTTTCGACAACCGCATATTACACCTATACCCTTTCTGAGTGCATACGCACTGTCCCTCTCTTGGCCCGACCTCCTTGAGTGCTTTAGAAATGTGCAAGTGACTGACAAAATTCTAGCTGAAGTTTCCAAAGACAAAAGTTGTCAAAGTCCAAAAGGAAAAGAAAACAAAAGCAGATACAACTTCACACAAAGAGGAAATCAAAAGCCCCGATAATAAAATAAAAAAAAAGGAAAATGGGAATATATAACCCCGAAAAAAGGGGCTCCAAATGAAAGATTCAAAAGAAGTCAATACAGAAAAACTGGGACAAAAAGAAAGCAAGTCAGCATCAAAACGCACAAATATCAAGCACGGACGTAGTCCAACTCTCGAGGAATGATTAGTCACTTTTACCCAAATGATATCCATTCCTTTCCCCAAGCCTACATTACAAGCCCGTGACAAGCCCTACATGATCTTATACTGAGGGTTCTCACATTAATGGATACTTACATGACGGCCAAGCCTATGGTATCACAATTGCATGCATTAAACATCTTTCTGAGTGTGAGTATTTTTCTCCAAACGTCCCAAAATTCAAAATACTGAAATATATGTGTGGATGAGACTTTCTTTCAGTGAGGGCATTTGAAACGTGAGATTATGTGTAGTTCGAAACCTTGGCTGCAAGCAAGTGTGTCGACACTCAGGTATGTCTGAGGTACTATCTGAAGATGTGTGAATTACACCGGAGTCAATCTCGGTTAGACTGAAAGTAATAAACGAAAATCCTTATGCATAATACTAATTGTTGGTATCAACTAAAGTCAGAACGTAATGTTGTCTTCCATTTTTTCAGAAAAAAACGTCAAAATGCATATTACATAAAATCCTTATTTTGCAGCACGAACTACGTCTTGACCTGATTCCCTCAGCGGGATACGTAGGCGACCACATCGGCTTCGGTCCCACATCATTTTAAAATCATAAAAATCCTTATTTTGCATCACGAACTACGTCTTGACCTGATTCCCTCAGCAGGATACGTAGGTGGCCACATTGGCTTCGGTCTTATTTTTCGAAAATTGTACAATCATTTTTTGCCTCACGAACTACGTCTTGACCTGATTCTCGTCAAAGATGAGATACGTAGGCGGACACATTGGCTTCGGTCCCACATCATTTTAAAATTATAAAAATCCTTATTTTGCATCACGAACTACGCTCTGACCTGATTCCCTCGGCGGAATACGTAGGCGGCCATATCGGCTTCGTTCACACCATTAGAATATTTCTTCCTTGTTTTGCACAGGACTCGATTTTGTCCATTGGAGAGTTTAGCATCCTCATATATTTTGCATCCATGACTACCTACATATGACTGAGAAATATTTTGAGGGTTGCATTCTCATCTACTCAATTATACATTGTTCATATTCTCGCATTAGCTTTTCATTCATGATAAAAAAAAATTGCTTACCTGATCGCCTTGATAGCGTCAAGATTCAACCTTACCCAGTTGAAAGTTCAACATCTTCATTACCAGAAACTGGGACATTTTAAGGATTCACTACAAGAAAATGACAATAGACAGGAAAAAAGCAGGCCAACTAGGTCTTCAGTCCAAACCAAGAATGCAAGCGTCAAGAGCCAAAGCTACAGAGTCGACGCTAATCAACCATTCCTTTCCTAAAACTCACTAAGTTTTCTTTGAGTGCAGGATCTTCATATCAGCAAAGGCTGGAGCACAACAATAAGCCCATGTGGATTACAAACACACAACGTCTATGCAATGACGTTATCTCAACCCAAACGGGTCACACAATAGGTACGCCCATAAACCGACGCATTTCATAAAAGTCTACGCAACGGCTTCATCCATGTTTCGTCTACGCAACGACGAACATCTGCATCGCGACTATGCAACGACGCTCTTTCATAAAAGCCTATGCAACAGCTTCATCCATATTTCGTTTATGCAACGACGAACATCTGCATCGCGTCTATGCAACGACGCATTTCATAAAAGCCTATGCAATGGCTTCATCCATGGTTCGTCCATGCAACGACGAACATATGCATCGCGTCTATGCAACGACGCTATTTTATAAAAGCCTATGCAACGGCTTCATCCTTGTTTCGTCTATGCAACGACGAACATCTGCATCGCGTCTATGCAACGACGCTCTTTCATAAAAGCCTATGCAACAACTTCATCCATGTTTCGTTTATGCAACGACGAACATCTGCATCGCGTCTATGCAACGACGTCATTTCATCTAAGCCTATGCAACGACTTTATCTATATTTCGTCTATGCAACGACGAGCATCTTCATCGCGTCTATGCAGCGACGTCATTTCATCTAAGCCTATGCAACGACTTCATCTATGTTTCGTCTATGTAACGACGAGCATCTGCATCGCGTCTGTACAACGACGCTATTTCATATAAGCCTATGCAACGACTTCATCTATGTTTCGTCTATGCAACGACGAGCATCTGCATCGCATCTGTGCAACGATACTATTTTATCTAAGCCTATGCAACGACTTCATCTATGTTTCGTCTATGCAACGACGAGCATTTGCATCGCGTCTATGCAACGACGCTATTTCATCTATGTTTCATCTATGCAACGACGAACATCTGCATCGCATCTATGCAACGACGTCATTTCATTTAAGTCTATGCAACGACTTCATCTATGTTTCGTCTATGCAACGACGAGCATCTGCAGCGCGTCTATGCAACGACGCCACTTCATATAAGCCTATGCAACGGCTTCATCTATGTTTCGTCTATGCAACGACGCCATTTCATATAAGCCTATGCAACAGCTTCATCTATGTTTCGTCTATGCAACAACGAGCATCTGCATCGCGTCTGTGCAACGACGCCATTTCATTTAAGCCTATGCAATGACTTCATCTATGTTTCGTCTTACGCAACGATTTAACCTCTCAGATCGCGCCCGTAAACGACACCATCTTCGTTTCCTTTGCATTCTGACCTCGGGAACAAACACCCTAGAGACATTTCAGAGAACACCACCCTGTCTTTTCCAGCATACCATCGCAATTGTAACCCAGTGTCATCAAGATTCGACACTGAGACATATTTTTGAATCGGTATTCGTCCATTCCTAATTTTAGCATCGCAACAATCCAGTGTCTTCATAATTCGATACTGGGATATTTTAAATCTGCGTCGGCATTGTCTTTAATTTTGCAACATCACAGCAGCCCAGTGTCATCATGATTCGACACTGGGACAATTTTGAATCGGCGTCTGCCTGCTTTAATTTTTTAGCATCGCATCAACCCAGTGTCCTAATAATTCGACACTGGGACATATTTTTGAATCGGTATTTGTTCGTCCATAATTTTAGCACCACAGCAACCCAGCGTCCTCATCATTCGACACTGGGACAATTTTGAATCTGCATCAGCCCCACTTTTGAGTTCCAGTTTATAAAACATGACAAAATTGGCTACAAGTCAACATCTTTGTCCGAAGACTCTTCCATCATCTCCGTACAAAGAGGGACATGATGTTGACAGTCAATTTTGACCTGTATTTCGTATATTTATTGCAATTTTATGTGTTTAGGACACCACATTTTAATCATCATTTTTTGCATTTTTTACATAATATTCTATGTTTATTTCTTCACAAAACGGCATTGCATCTTTTTATTTTAAATTAAGCATTATGTCTTTGTTAATATTATGTTTCTATTATTATTATGTTTGCATCTTTTTAAATAATTAATTGGCATCCCGTTTTTACTTTTAATTAGGCATTAAACATTTCTTAAATATTATTTATTATTATTATTATTGCGTCGGCATTTGCATTTTAATAATCTTGCATCTTTTTAAATAATTTCCTTTTAAATAATTAATCCGTTTTGCATTTCATCAAATCAGTCCTAATTCGAGGCTTAATTCGGATCAGTTCAATCCAACACCATTTTTATTTATTTTTATTTTCCAACACTCTTTTATTTTTCCCCCAAAACAATACCACACTTTTCATTTCCCCCCAAAACCTAAACATAAACATAAAATATCTACCCTATAAATAAAACATTACACTCCCCACTTTCCCTCCCAACAAAAAATCAGCCCACCCTCACAGCCCACACCCCTATACTATAAACTCACCCCTGCCCTCTCCTTCTCTCCCTGCATCTCCCGTCGCCGCTCCAACGCCGGAGCTCCAAGCTCCGGCGAGCCAACTTCAGCCGCAACCTCATAAGGAACCCCCTTTCAGATTTTATTTTCCTCACCCCTACACTGCCTCCGTCGCCGCGACACCTCGCTTCTTCACGAGCTAGCAGCTCCGGTGAACACCCAACGAACCACCGCTATACCACCACAACCCTTATCCCTACACCCCTGGTCCCATCGACCTCACTCTTCGAACCACGAGACTCTCCAACACCCACTAGTGGCGAACACACCACTGTTCCATCATCCCAACCCCATCGAACCCCCCTGGGCCCTTCACCACTGTTCTGTCGCTGGTGAGCCGTCGACACACCCACTGTTACAGTGGCGTCGCTCCGGCGACTTCACCGTGGAAGCGATGCCACCGTCCCCATGCTCCTATTTGTTTTCGATTTTGATGCTATTATATTATTGTTGTTTGTTGGACTGATTTAATCTCTCTAATAGATTTTCCGGCAACGTTCTAAGTTTTCCGGTGACCTTGCCCGGATTTGTTACTGTTTCCGATGGTTTTGTGCGACCCACTGTTTTTTTCCATAGTTGGGATCATTTTCGTTGCTATGTTGTTGTATCCACTATCTCACAGATATTTTGTTCACTGGTTTTGCTATTGGTGTTGACTATTTGTCGGGTTCAGATTGTTTTGACGATTTTGCCCCTTTATTTATTAAACTATAGTTGAGCAGATACTACACTATTGGTATTAAACTGATTTTGAATAATATACTACACACATGGCTAATGAAAAAGTAATCCGTCGATTTTTGAGGCCTCCACAGTTGCAAAGACGGAAAATAAAATAAAATGAAGCTTTCTGGGCAATGAAGATTTCTTCCACTTACACTGGATAACCAACATGCGCTGGCAGGGCGAATTCTCGCAGCCGCACTTGTTAGGATGTCCCACTTTATTTTTATATATATCTGAGCCCTCCGTGTTTAAAACTATTACTGTTTTGGCGCGGATCTGAATGTTTTATTTATTTTATTATTTTAACAATATTGGCCGATGAAGGAATCTCCGTCTGATTTCCAAGGCCTCCTCTGTATAAAAGACGGATTTATTTATTTTTTGGCTTTACTTATTAATTCTTGTCATTGCTTTAAAATTATTTATTCTACTATTAACACTTTTACTAAGTGTTTATGCAGGTACCCAGAGATCATCTTGTGCAGAAGGCCTAAAAAGGGCTAAAAGATGTCCCTGATTTTATTTTATGTCGCATTTAATTTTAGTTTTATTATTCTGTATTGCACTTTATTTTAATTATAAATTATGAAAAAATGCTTAGAATAGGTAGAATAAAAAAAGGGCAATAAATAATTAACCTAGGTTTGAACGAATAACCGCAAGTTAGCGGATCTTAAAGGATGCCTAATTCCTTCCCTTTAGGATAATAAAGAACCCTGATCCAGAATCTCATTAATTTCGCAGACCATCAAATGAAGATTAATTGCAGTATTTTAATGCAATAAATCAAGTGTCCTAATTCACTTAACTAATTAGGTGGCGACTCCTCAAAATCAGCATTATTGCTCCATCCAGGGAACCGTGCCAAAGAGCAACGTTGCGGATACCGTTCAGACTCCGAGGTCAAAAACGGGCGCAACAGGCATATCATCTTGTAAGTCATCTTCTACTCAAGTTGATACCAAATCGAAGCTGAGTGCTTAGTCTAGCACACCATATGAGGATCCCACCCACTCTCATATTCTTGTAGAGCTCTTCAATATCTTACATTCACGAGACGATATATTACATATACAGTTGAGCAGTTTATTTATGCATTATCCGCGGATTGAGCATATGCATGCGCTCAAACGCATTATACGATACATACAGGGCAAACTTGATTATGGGTTAAATTTATATCCATTCACCGTCTCTACTCTCGCGTTTTATACAGATGCTGATTGAGGTGGATATCCAGATACCAGACGTTCAACTTTTAGTTATTGAATATTTCTTGGCGATAACTTGGTCTCTTGGTCGGAAAAACACTGGGCTACTTTATCGCGATCCAGTGCGGAGGCCGAGTATCGAAGTGTAGCCAATGTGGTGTCTGAGTCATGTTGGTTGTGTAATCTTTTATTAGAGATTCACTTTCCTATTTAGAAAACTATGTTGGTCTACTGTGATAATATTAGTGTAGTCTATATATCTGGGAATTCGGTCCAACATCAGTTCACTAAACATATAGAGATGAATATTCACTTTGTTCGCGAAAAGGTAGCTTGTGGACAAGTACGTGTCTTGTATGTCCCTTCAAGGTACCAAATTGCTGACATCTTTACTAAGTGTCTTCTCTTGATTCTGTTTGAAGATTTTAGAGACTGTCTCAGTATAGACAACCGCCCGCTATGACTGCGGGTGTGTGATCGATACCGTGTATGAATATCACGGACAAAACAAGTATATTTAGGTTACTTACCATATTTTGTAGAATTCTTGTACAATTGTAATTAAGATATTAGTATTATAGTAGGAATAAGATTTTCCATATTTAGAAATTGTATATTATATATATAGACTTCTTCATTAATGAAAATGATCAAAAGAATATTCTCTTTCAAGTTTGACTAGATATGAATTTTAAAAAATAAGAGACACTTTTAAATTTAAGTAGAGTGTTGGAATTTAAAAGTTATCAAATATAAAAAAATACATTCTTTTTAAAATAGATTAAAATAGAAGTAAGATAAATATATTAAATTAAAAAGAAGGAAGTGTATAATGAGTGTCTTTGATTCTCTCTCCCACTTCACTTATTACCTCTAAATTTTTTGTTTAAAAAGATGCCATTATATTTACTCCCTGGAGTTCTACTTTTTATAGGTCGTTTAAGGTTTTAACGCACATATTAAGAATTTGTTTTTATATAACACCAACGATAAACTGCATTTAAGTAAGTTACCTTATCTCTCACTTTACTAGTTACTACTATATATGTATTCTTGGAATACTAAAGGTGGAATTGGAAGACCAAATTTAATGCTTTGATTTTTTTAAAGGGATAAATATTTTATTCCATTTTTTTTTGTTAAAGCGATAAATAAAAATTTGTTGGGAGTAGCAATCGCGAAAAATGCTACTTCATCCTCCCATTTTATATGACATCTTTTCTTTTTAGTCAGTCCAAAAAGTATAATATATTTCTATATTTAAAAATAATTTAACTTTATGAGATGATATACAGTACAATCACAAAAATATCTAAGACGTATGATAGAAGTCGTGTCATGATATACACGGCCCAAAATCGTGTATATCAAAGGAATGAATTTTGTATACCATAGTTGTAGAATTCTTGTACAAGTGTAATTATGATATTAGTCTTGTATTAGGAAAATCTATTAGAGTTATAGTAGAAAAATGTAGATTTATTTTCCATATTTAGATATTGTATATTTGTATATATACCTCTTCCATTAATGAAAATAGTCAAGGAAGTTATTCTCTTTCATAGTATCAGAAGTCTACGACAAAAATACCTTCTCCCAAACACCTTCCGCAACCTTTTTTTCTCGGCAATCGAGAAGTCTGGCCGACAGCCAAGTCTATTTCTTTTCTTTCAATTTTTCTTCCGAATCCCTCATTCTCCTATTGTTATTTCATCGTGTCTACCTCAAAGAACACGTTTCATCTTGCCCTTACAATCTCCAACATAAAAAATCACATCCCTATTGTTCTTGAGATGGAAAATAGCCAATACGAGACGTGCGCGGAATTATTTAAAGTTTATGCACGCTCGCATCAAGTCCTTCGTCATATCATCCCCTCGGTAACGAGCAAAGAGAATGTGCCTACCCTCGAGGATGACCCTACGTTATGGACTACTCTTGATGCTACCATTCTCCAGTGAATTTATTACACTATATCTACGGACCTCTTGCAGATGATTATTGAACCCGATGCCACGACGATGGAAACTTGGAATAGGGTACGTGTTATCGTTCAAGATAACAAAAATTCCCATGTAGTCACTCTTGAACAGGAATTTTTCCATGTCAATATGGAGGATTTTTCGAATGCCTTAGCCTATTGTAAAAGACTTATGAAAATGGAAGATCAACTCACGAACGTTGGTGCGCCCGTCACAAATGATCATCTTGTTATTCAGATGGTTGCAGGCCTATCCGAGGCTTATAATGGCATAGGGACGCTTCTTCGTCAAAGAAATACTCTTCCACCATTCTACCAGGCCCATTCCATGCTCACGTTAGAGGAGGCCAGTTTGACAAAAAAGGCGGCTACCAAAGCTAATTCTGTCATGATGGTGGCGGATGTGGTGGAAGTGGACCTGCTGGGCCACAACACCACTGGCCGTAGTTTTGGGCCCATACAAACTGGTCGTGGGGCTGCTGGGCTAGTGTCCAATGGCCCAACTCGGCTGTTCCTTTTATCCAGGATTTTCAGCGAACTAGGCCAGTGGCCAAAAGAGGCCTAGTTCTTTGATCCAGTACTCTTAGCCCAGGCAGCAAACTGGACTGCTTGTGCATCGGCCTTAGTAGGCCATCATTACAGCGGGCCCAATTTTTGGTCCGACACCTCTAGATATTGAGGCCGCGATGCATATACTTTGATTAAATCCCCTAGACGTAAATTGGTATATGAACACCGGAGCCACGTCTCATATGACGTCTGCACAAGGTAATCTCTCATTTTATTCCAATTTGAGCAATAATCGTGGCATAATTATTGGTAATGACAATTCAATTCCAATTCGTGGTTATGGTCACACAAATTTGCCCCCCATAACCACCTCTAGTCTTTCAAATGTCATTTATGCCCCTCACTTAATTAAACATTTGGTGTATGTCTGAAAATTCACAACTAAAAAGTGGATTTATGTTAACTTTGACCCTTTTGGATCTTCTGTGAAGGATTTCAAGACGGGGATACCTCTAATGAGATGTAATAGTCGATGAGAGCTTTATCCAATCACCACCACCACCATTTCCATGAGTCAAGCCACATGTGGAGAGACATTTTGTCTGGTGGTCAAACCGACAACTATTCACAGTGTGCTTAGTCTGGCTCTCTCGAAAGCATGGCCTATTCATCAGCTGGATGTGAAAAAGGCCTACTTACACGGTTATTTTAAGGAGACATTATACATGCATCAACCCTTGGGTTTTAAGGACCCCAATTATCTTCACAATGTCTGTTTACTGAAGGAGTGAATGTATGGGCTTAAACAGTCCCCATGACGTTGGTTTAAGCGGTTTGCAGATTATGTGTCTACTATAGGTTTTTCTCACAACATATCTGATCATTCTCTGTTCATCTATTGTCGTGGTACTTCTCTAGTATATATTCTCTTATATGTGGATGATATAATTTTGACTGCCTCATCGGATAATTTGCTCAAGTCTATCATGTCCCTTCTCAATTCAAAATTGGCTATGAAAGACTTGGGGCCCTTAAGTTAATTTTTGGGCATAGTTGTCACTCGTCACGCAGGTGGTCTATTTTCATCCCAGAAAAAGTACGCGGCTGAGATTATTGAGAGAGCTGTCATGTCATCTTGCAAGTCCTCTTCCACTCCGGTTGATACTAAACCGAAGCTGAGTGCTACTTCTAGCACACCATATGAGGATCCCACCGTCTATCATAGTCTTGCAGGTGCTCTTCAGTAACTTAATTTCACGAGACCAAATATTACTTATGCAGTTCAGCAGGTGTGTTTATTTATGCATGATTCACGGATTGAGTACATGCATGCGCTCAAATGCATTATACGATACATACATAGCACAGTTTATTATGGATTGCATTTATATCTATCATCTGTCTCAACCCTTGTGTCGTATACAAATGTTGATTGGGGTGGATGTCTAGATACCAGACGTTCAACGTCTTGTTATTGTATGTTTCTTGGTCATAACTTGGTCTCTTGGTCTTCAAAACACCAGGCCAGTTTATCGCGAGTGCAGAGGCCGAGTATTAAGGAGTAACCAATGTGGTGTCTGAGTCATGTTAGTTACGTGATGTACTATTTATACATACGCTAAACGCAAGTGCACGTATCGTTACAAGTAATATAGTCTAGAAGACCGAGTTATCGTCCTCAGGGATTAATGCTCAATTACCAACTGTTATTCTATGGTATCTATTTGGTGATCGATGAGTTGATGGTTTGTTTATATCTATGTTTATAGACGCTAACTAAATTACTTTATTTTACTTCATATATGGTAGAAATAGGGCTTTCAAATCTCCTCAACTATCCGCTCGCTTTTAATCGTTAATGCAACAATTAATGTTCTTCTTCTATGTTGAGATAACAGGTTAACTAAGCCGTTTTATACTCCTGTTAAGGTAATATAAACACTCAACCCCAATGAAGAACCCTTCTATCTTTCGATGACAAGATTGACTACAAAGGAGGATTAAGAGCAATAACCTATTAAGCTACACAAGTATCGGGGTACTTTCGTCCACAATTTAAACCTATGTTTATTCAACTATAGCATATTCACAATCTCCCCTTTCGGATTTCGATTAGAACTCATATAAGTGATGATAACTAGTGGTCAATCAATTATCAAGCAATCAAAACAATTATTGAATAAACCTCAATAATAATAAGAAGAAACCAAAACATGCATTAATTCATAAGTACGAGGTTCAAGTGATTCGACATGGAAAGCCCTAAATTAAGTTAGTTCCTAGCCATAGACATGCTAAGAACTAAAATAATATCCAACATATACTAGAAATAAATAAAGTAAAGAACAAGAAAATTACTCAAAACTGTGTCTCCAATCTTGAAGTAATGCTATGATGAATGATAAGGTGTGCCACCCCCAAAACTGACCTAAAAGGCCCTATTTATATCCCCAAAAACGTGTAAAACCTTTTCCTCTTTGGTCTTGGCCCAGTCCTATTCGGATTTGTCAAATTTTCCGCATCGGCGCCACGACCCTGTAACCGGCGCCGTGGCGCCGAAAATTCTGCGGTTGGTCTGCTTCTTGGGCGCCGTGGCTCCGCTGGTCCTGGTTGGTTGGCGCCACGTCACGCCTGCTCGCGCTTCGTTGCCAACTTTTCACTTTGTGCTCGACCTCGCCGCTTCTTTTCGCTCCTTTTCACCGATGTGCCACTTTAAACCACTGTGACTCAAAAGAAAGAAAATCTATCCTAACACGACACAAATTTATACAAAAAGAAGCAAAAGACTAACTAAAAATGACTCAAAAGGTGTATATAAAATACACCGATCACTGCGTAATCTTTATTAGAGCTTCACTTTCTTATTCAAAAAGCTACTTTGGTCTACTGTGATAATGTTAGTGTCATCTATCTCTCTGGAAATCCGGTCCAACATCAGCGCACTAAATATATTGATATGAATATTCACTTTGTTCGCGAAAAAGTAGCTCGTGGACAAGTACGTTTCTTGCATGTCCCTCCAAGGTACCAAATTGCTGACATCTTTACTAAAGGTCTTCCCTTGGTTCTATTTGAAAATTTTAGGGACAGTCTCAGCATACGACAACCGCCTGCTATGACTGCGGAGGTGTGATATAAGCCGTGTCATGATATACAGGGCCCAAAGCCGTGTATATCAAGGAATGAATTATGTATATTAACTTACCATAGTTGTATAATACTTGTAGAAGTGTAATTATGGTATTAGTCTTGTATTAGAAAAAACTATTAGAATTACAGTAGGAAAAAGTAGATTTATTTTTCATATTTAGATATTGTATGTTTTTTTTTTATGAAAAGGTAAATGTGTAATAATAATCATCCGAATGTACATGTTTTGTGGGCGTGCCCACGACATAAAGACGATGTAAATCTAGTGCGTCCCTGCTAGGCAAGTCAACACAAGATTTAGGCTCGTCAGTAACAAAAGCTCAAGCTAGCCCACAAGCCGGGTAGTCGTGAGTGCCCAAGCTAATAAAAAAAGAGATGTATTGTCCTATACTATGGCAATTCTCTTATGTAGAGCATAATGTTGCAGTCGTGGGCCTCCTTAAACCCTTGCCATGGTAAACCCAAATGGGACAAACCCATGGTCAAGGGAAGAGTACCTATTCAGACATGGGTAAAGACCCATCCTCGTCACGTTATGCCGGTGGGAGTAATAACCATAGTACCTACTATCCAGACCACGTACTATTACATGCTTGCCCACATATCGGGAAGTCATGAGGTACAAAGCATAAAAGACTCCCGCCAATCCCACATTCCGGATGGTCGGGAGACTCCAACTAATCCCACAAGTTAGGTAGTCTGGTGATTTGCAAAAGGCGCTTCGACGAGGCCACAGGTCCAACCAGTCATCCATTTCCTAGTTTGTGGCTAGAGATACAAATCTGTCCAGGAAAAAAGGGTATAATGTGAACAAAAATTTGTAGACGCTGGTCTTGATCCTAAAGAGAGTAGCTTCTCTATTGAGTCTAGACCCGTCAAAGATATTCTTGTTTCTCTCAGTCCAAATGTGGTAGACGGTGGTGGCAAGGCCAACCCTCTTAGCTTTAGCTTGCCAACCAGTGCCATGCCCCTCTTTCTTGATATATTTCAAAGCGCTATCGATGATGGTCATAGCCCTCCTGATACCAAGCCATGTCTTGACCCGTGACCAGAGATAACTACTAATCGTGCAGCTGAAGAATATGTGAGCTATTGACTCGTCAGAACAACCATAAATGGAGCACCTTCTATCAATGTCCATATAAGTGATTCTATCCTTCGTCCGTAATCTTTTCCTCGCACAAAGCCATAAAATGAAGGACTACTTTGGAGTGATACAAGAACTCCAAACATCTTTCGCCCAAATCATCTGCTGCCCATGCGTCCTGAAGTAATCATAGGCACTGTGATTACCATTATATCATGCCGCCATGTTAATAGCCGCCTGATTGTGTGACCCTTCATGTTCAAGGATGAAGTCACGGATAAACAGAAGCCGCTTGATCAAAGGTAAGTCATCGTTCTTAGCAACCCAGGTCCAAATATTGTTGTTGTTGTTGAGATACTTGTTATTGATCCATTTAATCCAAAGTGTATCCTTCTTTCGATGGATATTCTAAAGGCACTCGGCTTTCGGCCTGGTACACTCCTTCCATGCAACAAGAGGGTGGTTTGAACGCCACAGGAAGGTCCTACATAGCCCGTAGACTTTCTTACAAACCGCAACAGGCACTGGCAGCATTGATAACCAGAAACATTCCACACCTTGGAGGACAGACTTGATGAGTTCAAGCCTGCCCGCATAAGATAAAGTAGCGCTCATCCATGAGTCAGTGTACCCTGCAATTTTGTTCACAAAAGGGTCATAGTGAACCAGTCTCATCCTCTCTGCGGCAAGGAGAATGCCGAGATAGCGGAAAGGCATAGCGCCAGTGTTGAAGCTAGTAATCTGCTTAATATCAGCAAGGTCGTGGTCCGTAATACCAGTCGTGTACAAGCTGGACTTGAGTGCATTGGAATTGAGGCCCGAGCAGTTCTGGAAATCACAAAGGCAATCCATGAGGATCCAGACGGAAGTAGTGTCCCCTTTTGACATAAGAAGCAAATCATCGGCGAAGGCAAGGTGGGTGATCTTTAAGCTTTTGCACTTGGGGTGGTAGTGGAAAACATGCGTCTGGGTGTTCTTGTTGATTATCCTTGAGAGATATTTCAAGCAAATAACAAATAAGGGAGGGGAGAGAGGGTCCCGCTGTCTGAGTCCCTTTCGGCCCTTAAAATGGCCGTGTAAGCTCCCATTGATAGAAATCGAATATGAAGTCGTGGAGACACATTCCATAATCCAAGCAACGAGTCTCCCCGGGAAATTCAAACCAATCAAAATAGCCATGAGGAATTCCCAATTTACTGAATCGAAGGCCTTACGGAGATCAATTTTCAGCAGGCATCTGCTAGAGACCCTCTTACAGTTGTAACCCCTCAAAAGCTCTTGTGCAAGGTGTATGTTGTCAGACATACTTCTATTCTGGACAAAAGCCGCCTGAGCTGGATCAATGAGGATATCCAAAGTCGTCACCAACTGTGAAACAATGATCTTTGTGATGACCTTGTACATAATGTTGCAGCATGAAATAGGCATGTAGTCGCCCACCATTGAGCAGTGGGTTAGATTTAGGAATAAGGGCGATGGTAGTGTGGTTGATCTATTTGAGAAGCTTTCCGGAAGTGAAGAACTCTTTAACCACTTCGCAGAACTCCCCGCCAACGATACTCCAAGCTTTCTTGAAGAAACCCGAAGAGTATCCATCAGGTCCAGGGGCTTTGTCATCCCCAATACAGAATAAAGCCCCTTTAATCTCAGCATCCATGACATTTCTAACGAGGTCATCCCCATGTTCATCCGAGAGGCAATTGTCCGAAGATATGACACCAACATCAATAGGCTCGCAAGCGTCCCTAGTTCCAAGTAACCCTTTATAATAATTAATGAATTCCGCCGCAACTTGGTCACTGGAGTTCGTAAGAGAGCCATCACTCTTGGTAGTGGCCGCAATAAAGTTCCTTTTGGAGTTACGTTTGACCATACCATGGAAGAACTTAGTGCACCTATCACTGTGCTTGAGATGCTCACACTTGGCAAGCTGCCTAAGGAAACTCATTTCCGCATCAATAAGAACTATGGACTTGCGCCTTAGCTCGGAAACTCGCGTGTGTAAGTGGTCAAGCTCCGGGTTGCTCAAGGCATCCTGTTGAGCAATATCCAGCTCCTCCTTTGCCCTTTTGACCCGCGTCGAGATATGGGAGAAGTCTTTCTCATTGAGCTGCTTCAAACTTCAAAGGTCCTTTGAGGTAAAGTAACTTCCAGGAAAACCGGAATTGAGCATTGCCATCAATAATTTGCTCCCAAACGTCTGTCACAATCCTACCAAAGTGCTCATGAGTAGCCCACATATTGAAGAACTTGAAAGGTCTATTATGTATCCTTGGACGATAAAAAATAGAGATAATGCACGGCGTATGGTCCGAAAAACACTCGGACCGACGTAAATGTGCATTGCCATACCAGCCCGCATGTAACCAATGGGCGTTAATGAGGGCCCTGTCAAGCTTGCCCAAAGTATTGCTACGACTGAAGGTGAACTCGCGTCCCGTCGAAGATATATCCGTGAGGCTTAGATCTCGGCAACAATCAACAATATCTTTCGTGTCATAGCTGGTGATGGGTGCCATGTTGAAACGCTCATCCTCTTTCATAACCGTGTTAAAATCCCCAATAACAAGCCACGACATAGTCATGGGGGTCCCGTACTCTCTCAATTTCTCCCATAATCCCCATCTATCAATAATCCTGTGTAGCCCATAAACAAAAGTGACTTGAAGCCTCTTGGAGGAGATAACATAAGTGACATCGCAATGAATGGCTTGCGGGTTGATGTCAAGCACTTGCAAGATAACTTTGGTCGGGTTGAATAAAATAAATATCCTCCCTGTCGGATGATTTGTAAAGTTATCCAACACCTCCAGTTGTGAAATTTAGAAGTTTAGAAACGTTCAAGAGTCGAGTTGTTGAGTTTAGATTCCAGGATACCAAAGATGTCAATGTTGTTCTCACGCACCACAGAGCAAATCTCATTTTTCTTGGAGGGGCGGTGCAGACCCCTTATATTCCATGAGGCAATGATCATTTCGATAACGGAGGGGGAATAGTCCCCTTCGTGCTATCTTCATAAGTAATAATAGAGCTGATGCCACCATAAGTACCCTTCTTTTTAGTGGGAAGGGTTGTCATTCTGCTCAAGGGTATGTGCAAACTTTGTCCACCATTATTAGTCTTAGCTTTTGCCCTCGTCCTCGTGCCCAGTTGCCCCTCCTCCTTCTTGGTCCCTTCCGAGTTCCGACCTTTCCCAACCTTAGCCGAAGGGCCGAAAGGTTGAGCTTCCAAATCTGTCCGACCCTTTCCAACTTCGGTCTGTGTCCCCGCAAGCTGGCCACCAATATCCGCAACCATTGAACTACCCACATTGTCCGCAGGTTGTCCTATACCGTCAGTGTCAGTAGGCAATCCTGTGCCAACCACGATTCGTATCCTCGAAAGCTGGCCCCCAATTCTGAATGAAATCCCTCTGTCATTCCCCCTTTCTATCCTAGGGTTAGTCCGACCTTTGTCAACCTCGATTTGGGACCCCGAAGTCTGGCCACCATGAGTATGAGGGACGAGAGTAGGGGGATGCGTGGGCCGATCATCTTGGATACACACGGGAGAGGTCAAATAGGTGTGCACCCCTTGACCTTCATTATACCGTTGATGAGCTCTCGTAAGTGGACTAGTACTAGGCACGGTTTGTGATCCCGTGCTAGTTTTTGTCTTCCCTCTTCTCTTAACTACCGTGAACCCATCCTCCATCACTGTCTGATTCCCCTTAGTCAGTCCTGCCTTGTGCTCATCCGGAGTAGTAGATAGAACATAGTTTTGCTCAAGGACTGCCTCAATTGCTGATCTAGCTTTGGCATCGATTGCATTTTGCACCAATATGTTACCGTGCATATCCACAAGCTTCCTGAAAATTGCGGATTGTTTAACGACTGGGCTCATGATGCTCGGGTCATTAACCTTGGTAAATTGTGCCTTCACGCCCTTCACACCCTTACCCCCGTCGGTTTGTAGTCCCGACGGTTGATCATTCTCATCAATAGAAGTCCCCTTAGGGTTATTCGTGGAATGAGTCTCCACGGGTTGGCTTGAGGGATGCCGTGACTCGTCCTTGCTTCCCTATGACTACGGGGGACTCCCATGGTCTTCCGTGGCTAAGTTCCGACCTTTGTCAACCCCGGTTTGTGTCCCCGGAGGCTGACCACCCAAATCTGCTACCGTACCCATACTCCTACCCAATCCAACCTCGTTTTGAGACGCGTGTTGAGTCTCCATTATGCGTGTCTCTTAATCACTCACTTTAGTACCTTTGTGGCCCCTAGTGTCTCCCGTAATAGAGTTCCGACCTTTGTCAACCCCGGTTTGTATCCCCGGAGGCTTACCACCCGAATTCGCTACCGCTCCCAAACTCCTATCCAAGCCAACATCACTAGGGTTGCAGGTTGGCTCTCCATAATGCGTGCCTCTCCAAGTCTCCTCTTGGTATCTGCGGTGCTCCTAGGGTCTCCCGCAATAGAGTTCCGACCTTGCCAGCCTTGGTTTGTGCCCCAATAGGTTGACCTCCCTCACCCTCCAAGTCCAAGTTCCGACCTATGCCAACCATGGTTTGTGACCCCGATGGTTGGCCTCCTCTTTGTACCTCCTCCATGTTCCGACCTGTGCCAGTCCCGGTCTGTGTCCCCGAAGACTGGTCCACACTCTTGCTTCCACCCTTACTCCCGCCTGAACCCGTAGGGGCAACCTCCCTCACGGGTGTGTCCAAGTAGGTATAAACCCCTTTAGCCTTGGCAATGAGGTTTTGTGTCTCGCCTTGCCTTTGCACCCGCCTATTAGTGTCGGAATGGTGCTTTTCATAATTCATAATGGAGTGTCCAATCATATGGCATTGCTCACAATAGTCCGATAGCTTTTCATAAACAAGCTTTTGGTCAATGATTGTGCCGTCCCAAAGCTTGAGTTCAATAGCATCAAGTGTACCTTTGGAGAGATCTATTTAAACTAGAGCCCGTGCATAAGAGAGAAGGTCTTTTTCACTAGTGAGCTTTTCGGTCCCAATAGGCTTGCCAATATGGGACACGATATGACTCAAAGCGTTAACGTTCCAAAGTTCTAACGGGAGAGATGGGAGCCTTACCCATATTGGAATGGTACATATCTCATGCTTGTCAAAGGTGAAGCAATGAGGTATATCTTTCAGCAGTAAATGAGTGTTATAAACAAAGTGTGGCTCATTGGCCATGACCTTTTCTTTGTCAATTTCAGTATTAAATTTGAATACGATCCAACCCGAAGCGTGGACATTAAAGAGGTATTGATTGGTGTATTTTATACACACGTTTTGAGTCAATTTTAGTTAGTATTTTACTTATTTTGTTTATGTTTAGTATAGTATTAGGGTCGTTTTCTTTTCTTTTGTATCACAACGGTCAGAAATGGAGAAATGGTGAAAAGAAGATGAAATGAGCTTAATTGAGATGGAATTGCACACTTAAAGGGGCCAATAAATGAAGTCTAAGAAGTCCCGGGAAGTATAGAAAAGATCAGATGAAGCCCGGATGAAAACTGAACGACGAAGCAAGAACCGTCGAAAAAACACCACCGGCGCCGCGGCTCTAGGCAGCAGCGCCGCGGCGCCGACCACTGAAGTTGTTCGAAACACTCTGATTTTCAGGTGCTGTGGCACCCGACTGCATGGCCACGGCGCCGACGCGGTATTTTTGACGTTTTGGGCCGAATTTGACACGTTTTTAGGGTCCAAAAGGGATAACTTTTCTTACCTACATAATCCCTAACCTTTGACCTAAAGGATTCTTGGACTATAAATAGTCTCTATATCATTAGGATTCAATTCATCCTTGTACATACAACACAACTTAGGAGGCTAAGATTGGAGGCTTTTTAAGTATTTTCTTTTCTTTATTTTTGCTTTGTTTATTTCAGTTCATGTATGGAGATTGTATTAGTTCTTAGCGTGACTATGACTAGGAGCTAATTACTTTGTTAGGGATTTTCCTTGTGATTCGCTTGAAACTTTTATTCATGAATTAATACATTAGTTGATTTGTTCTTCACTTGCTTAAGGTTTATTCAATAATTGCTTTGATTGCTTGATAATTAATTGATCACTAGTTATCATCACTTATATGAGTTCTAATCGAAATCCGAAAGAAGTGATTGTGAATATGCTATAGTTGAATAAACATAGATTTAAATCGTGGACGAAAGTACCCCGATACTTGTGTAGCTTAATAGGTTATTGCTCTTAATCCTCCTTTGTAGTCAATCTTGTCATCGAAAGATAGAAGGATTCTCCATTGGGGTTGAGTGTTTATATTACCTTAACAGGAGTATAAAACGGCTTAGTTAACCTGCTATCTTAACGTGGAAGAAGAAGCCAATCTAATTGTATTAAGGATTGAACATAGTGGATAGTTGATGATCTTGGAATCCCTAATTCTCCATCATAACTGATTTAATTCAAAGTATTTTTATAATTAGTTTATTCCCTGCATTATTAGTCTAAAATTCCCAATCAATTAACGTTAACCAAATAGATACCATAGGATAGATATTGGTACTTGAAAACCAGTCCCTGAGGACGATATTCGATCTTACCTAGACTATATTACTTATCACGATACGTGCACTTGCGTTAAGCATGTGTATAAATCGCACATCAATTTTTTGGCGCCATTGCCGGGGACTGGCGTACTTTCAATATCGATTTATCTATTCTTATTTCTAATTTGGTTGCTCCAAGAACAAGTTTCTAACTTGTTCTGCGAGCATCTTTTTATCACTTTTTGTTGTTTTTTTATTTTGCAGGTTAAATTCAAAAAATATATATATATACAGGTCCATGGACTACTACTTCTATCAGGGGAAACAAATTCATCAACAACAGCTTAACCCACATGTTCTGGAAGAAGATCTAGATGAGTTGCAGGCAGGCATACTCAGGCTCACCAAGTGTCAGTCTCAGTTCATGGATGAGACAAGAGTGTCCCTCAGAAATTAGGAGACACAAATAGGGAAACTAATGGATAGGATGATCAATACACTTCAAGAAAGTCTGTCTAGTGACACCGTTGTTGGAAGTGATAAGCAAATTGAGGAACTTGAACCACACCCAGCTGTTGAGGAATCTGGCGAGATAGTTGGTGTAGAGAAGGAAAAGATTACTGAGATCCAATTATTCACCTTTTTGGATTCTTTAGAAATTCCTTTTCCTGTACCTATTGCAAAAGAAATACCACCAGCGGTCACTGTTGATCCCCAAATAAGAAGTCCATACCATCAAGGGCACCCCCTAGAGTTGAGAGATGTTGGGAATCTCACTGATCCCTACATTATAGAAAGCCTAGAAGACAAGCATGTCTTGTGTACTTGGGGGATAATCTTATATCTGAAGCCCTTAGTTGAAAAGATTGTCGTAGGAAAAGTGAGACCTGCAACAATAACTATGCGGATTGCAAACAGTTCGTAGAAGGATCCAATGGGCACTCGTAAAGGTTAACTGCGTCCGACTAAAAGACGTTAAAGACAACGCTTGTTGGGAGGCAACCCAATGTTTTTAATTATGTTAGTTTGATTTTTGTCTTTAGTTTGTTTTATTTTGTCTTGAACAGTCTCACGGTCGTCTTGGGTTTTTGTTTTGTGTTGTTGGATGACATGTGGACTGAAAGCTAACTCTGAGAAAAAAGGAGCAAAAACGCTGAAAAAAAGGAAAAGCCATCGTCAGCGCCACATAGCCGTAATCAGCAGCGGGCGCGGAACTTCGAGAGCCGCGATTGGGCACCACGGCGCCGAATCTCAGGGCCGTGGCGCCGAAGGTTCAGAGGCCCAGACGCAATGCAAATTCCAGATTTTTTCCTCCCAGACCTCCGTTATGACTGCTGTGTTGTGTCAGTAAGTTGTCCCTATTTTTAGTCTTCACACATTGGGGACAATGTGTCGATTAAGCTTGGGGGGGGGGTGTCTTATTGTTTTTGAGTCTTTTTGATTTGTTTTGTGTGTTTTTGAGTATTTTTGAGTCATTTTTTTATTATTATTATTGATCATGCATGCTGTAGTCACTTGAAACGCCTAATGAAGTAAAGTGGGATAATGTAATGGAATTAGAAGCAGAAAATCTGAACGCTTAAGTTAGATATGTCAAGAATTCATGAAATCCAATTATTTGGGGTATCTGTGCTTGATTTATGCATTGTTAAAAAATAAAACTTATGTGTCTGCTTGCTTGTTATTTGAGGCGAAATAGTTAGGATATGCATGTTAGGGAGATGACTCAGACATTTCTTTGTTAACCCTTTCTTACCATTCATTGCCTATCCCTGACATCATAATTGTATCACTAGTCAGCCCCGTTGAGCCAAAAATAAGATCTTTCTTTGACACCCTATAATTCCATATTTGTGCCATAAGTGAAAAAAATTGAGTTGTTGGAATATAAAGTGTTGAAAAAGAGACAAAAGAGAGTGAACAATTTTGTTGCGCCCCAATGAAAAATAATAATAAATAGGCAAAAGCCTAAGTTTGGGGGTGCCTGCTATTCATCATACACCTCATTCTCTCAAAACAAAAGAGGGAAAAGATAGGTATGAGGTGAAAAAGAGAATCAAAAGAAAAGGGAAGAATCGAAAGCAAAAAGAGCTTATGGTACGTAAGTTGAGCCTAAATGCCTATTTTTACCTATCCCTGCCTAAACTTACATTACAACCATGAAAAGCCCTGAAGATCTCTAATATGTGTATCCATGATTAGTGGAGAATAGCAAGTAAACATGTCATAGGATTTTGAAATTGACATGCATAGTTAGGTATTGTTACATCCATTGAGCATGATTGAATTGAATTTGCGAAATATCTGACTTGAGTATTTAGAATGCTAAAAATTCATGCTATATGTTCCTGCATATTATCCTACTTACCTTCATTCTTTTCTAAGTGACAATTGTGCAACAAAGTGATCAGTGTCTTTGAGTCATTTTATTTTCTTTTCTTTCGTGTCTTTATTTCTATCTTTTTATCTTTACTCGAGGGCGAGCAAATGTTAAGTTTGGGGGTGTTTGATCGGTGTATTTTATACACACTTTTTGAGTCATTTTTAGTTAGTATTTTACTCATTTTGTTTATGTTTAGTATAGTATTAGCGTCGTTTTCCTTTCTTTTGTGTCACAACGGTCAGAAATGGAGAAATGACGAAAAGAAGATGAAATGAGCTTAATTGAGATGGAATTGCACACTTAAAGAGGCCAATAAATGAAGTCTAAGAAGTCCCGGGAAGTATAGAAAAGATCAGACGAAGCCCGGATGAAAACTGGACGACGAAGCAAGAACCGCCGAAAAAACGCCATCGGCGCCGACCACTGAAGTTGTCCGAAACTCTCTGATTTTCAGGCGCCGACGCGGTATTTTTGACATTTTGGGCTGAATTTGACACATTTTCAGGGTCCAAAAGGGATAACTTTTCTTAGCTACATAATCCCTAACCTTTGACCTAAAGGATTCTTGGGCTATAAATAGTCTCTACATCATTAGGGGATTCAATTCATCCTTGTACATAAAACACAACTTAGGAGACTAAGATTGGAGGCTTTTCAAGTATTTTCTTTTCTTTCTTTTTGCTTTGTTTATTTCAGTTCATGTATGGAGATTGTATTAGTTCTTAGCGTGACTATGGCTAGGAGCTAATTACTTTGTTAGGGCTTTTCCTTGTGATTCACTTGAAACTCTTATTCATGAATTAATACATTAGTTGATTTCTTCTTCACTTGATTAAGGTTTATTCAATAATTACTTTGATTGCTTGATAATTAATTGATCACTAGTTATCATCACTTATATGAGTTCTAATCGAAATCCGAAAGGGGAGATTGTGAATATGCTATAGTTGAATAAACATAGGTTTAAATCGTGGACGAAAGTACCCCGATACTTGTGTAGCTTAATAGGTTATTGCTCTTAATCCTCCTTTGTAGTCAATCTTGTCATCGAAAGATAGAAGGATTCTCCATTGGTGTTGAGTGTTTATATTACATTAACAGGAGTATAAAACGGCTTAGTTAACCTGTTATCTTAACGTGGAAGAAGAAGCCAGTCTAATTGTATTAAGGATTGAACAGAGTGGATAGTTGATGATCTTGGAAGCCCTAATTCTCCATCATAACTGATTTAATTCAAAGTATTTTTATAATTAGTTTATTTCCTGCATTATTAGTCTAAAATTCCCAATCAATTAACGTTAACCAAATAGATACCATATGATAGATAATCGGTACTTGAAAACCAGTCCCTGAGGACGATATTCAGTCTTACCTAGACTATATTACTTATCACGATACGTGCACTTGCATTAAGCGTGTGTATAAATCACACATCAGGTATGCAACTCCCCATGAGCGACATAGCTTCATTAATGCCAAGCTCCCCGGGTAAGACCCCGAAAAATAACTAATCAAAAGGTGCCCCACAGTCTCCGTAAGATCATCCAAATCCCCCCTAGGTAAGTCAAGAGGCCCCACATTTCGGGAATCAACAACAAAATGCAAAAGTTTACCATTCGAAACATCACGGTTTCCTTTGACTATTGATGCATAAGACTTCTTGTTGTTCAGGCTCGCGTGATCCGTAGTCTTGTTCTTTCCATCCGTGACATTCCCTGCTACCGGTTCACAATTGTTGCCACTCGAAGTCGAAGCAGTATCTTGAGAGACGAGGGTGCAAGAGGAGGGAATGAAGTCCGAAGTTCCCTCATTGGTAGATAACTCATCATTTCCCGCGTGAGCGTCTCCCACTTGAAGACCATTGCTCACAAGCCCGGATGTAGTGGGTTCGTGAGCAATCGGAGGGAACTCGACGTTGTTGGTGATTTCAATAGAAGCTTGCCCCATCCAAATGGGCAGTGTCGTGAAGTTCTTACGAGTCCGCTTCTTTTTCGCCATCCTCAAAGTTATCAAATACGATTACAAGTAAAAGATGAATACAATTGAGAAATGCGTTAATTAAAATCCAGACAGGCCCGATTTATGAATTACAACGTTTCTACTAATTACACAAACACTTGACTATTTCAATATATAAACTAGAAAAGACCGTAAATGAATGTAGTCCAGACAGGCCCGAAGTTTAAATTACAAGGCTTTCTAATTTATACAAGGTTTATGTAATGCGTTAGTAAACATTTATTCATACATTCATTCATACAATATGTCGTAATCTTAATATTTGCCTATCGATGCTCTTAGGTTTTCCTAGTGAATATAGATAGTAAAATACTAAATTAAGGAATGAAATGTAATCAACCAAGGATTTAGGAATACCTCGTTGTCGCGTGCCTCGTTGGTTCGAACGGTTTTACCCGTGAACAGATAAGGACGTTGAGCTACTGCGTGCGTGTAGCTGTCCTTTATCCCTTGCCTCACACTTAGGCAAATAACTAGCAAGGTCACTAAGAACCCGTTTTACCCCTCCAATAATCTGCAAGGCAAAGACACGCCAAGCCAGTATCACGGGAAACAAGGATGTATAAATACGAATGTGTATATTTATATAAGTATCGTGAATAATATATGGTATATATAAGTACCGGGGTACAAATATATAGGATATAATATGAGGTATTTATATATGATAAACTATGCCATCAAAGTAAAGCAAGAGGACAAGGCTTCATGGAAGTAGCAAAGCCGAGAATGGAAAGGGACAAGATAAGCAAGAAAAGTGAACCTAAAAGGCTATCACAAATATGGTAGACATTGGAGCAAATAAGAGCCTATATGCATGCTAGGTAGGTCTCGATCTTAGACCTTGCACAAAAATGGCATAAAGGACTGCACGACAGTCAATGGTCCGCTTGCTTGGCCAAATCGCAGCGGCAGGGGCCTGGCGATCAAGACAGAGAGAGGCTTGCACAAATAAGGCAAAAGGTCAATGTCAAACGGTGCAATGGGCAGAAAATTCAAAATCTCGCCTAGAAGAACACAAAACAAAGGCGGGATAATGTCAACAAAAGATCAACGTGTACTAATTGCTAAGCAAACCACAACAACGAATATGAACACCAAGAACAACGAGAACACTTAACAAGCAGGACAATAAGCTCTAAACTTCGAAGACGCTAATCAACAAGACATGAAAGGATTATGAGAGATCGCTAAGAAATAATCAAATAACCCTCAAGTAGCAAGTTAACAAGGTCATTATGCACAAAATAAACACTAATACAGGCTTGACCCACCTCGTGATTCACCCTTAAATGCCCGGAAACTGAAGAATCCTAAAAATGAGCGTTTTAAGAAACTCAAGAACACGGATGAGCAAAGACGAATCAAAAGCTAGGAAAACCCAAAAACAGTGTTAGAACAACTTAACAAACACACGTGAACAAGGACCAAGAATCGAATCCTTTGCAAAACACCCGTGAGGCCTAAAAACAAGAATCTCAAGAACAAGAAGGAAATATAAATTAGTAGCAACAAGCAAGAAACGGTAGAGGGAACACCAAGGAACACAAATCAAGAGATATCAACACTTAATTCTTAATCTATACAAGTGTAAAAGAGGAAGAAAATGAAGAGAAGTCACCCGGAAGTGTGTTTCCTTTTCTTCCAGATTCTTGAAGTTGTTGAGCTCCAATGGAGTTGTTAAGTTTTCGTAGATGTTTCGCCTCAAGGTGATGGTCAGAAGATGGATTTTCTCCACCCCAAGGGGGGGGGGGGGGGTCTGAACTGTAAACTTGTGATTTAAGGCCCAGAGAGATATATAGCAATGAGGAGAGATGTGTATAGAGGGGTAGATGCCCTTATCTCCGGTGGTTGAGGAAGCTATAACTTCAAGAACCTTAATTGCATATCATAAATGAAAGCTATAGCATTAACTTCCCTTCATAAATAAGTGATAATCCAAGTCTCAAAGCTCCGTATAAAGCCGAAATCGAAAGGAACTTCGCGCAAAATAGTCAAGACTTCAAACACATCTGAAACTCATTTTCACGAATGTGGAGATGAAGTGAATACCTATTGTGAAATGCGTTCCTACACTTAGATTCAAGAACATAAACAAAGCACTTGGATAAATCCAAGACAAAAGATTCACTCTTGTAACTTTGTTAGGCCTTGGACGAATTTTATTGTATGTTTGTATATATACCTCTTTCATTAATGAAAATAATCAATGAGATTATTCTCTTTCAACCTATTTGGACCATAAATTTCAAAAGTGTTTTTTTAAAATGTCGTGCCCAATCAATCAACCCCGTATAAAATTGGACGGAGGGAGTATTATAAATAACGAGATTGTAAGGCATCTTCTAAAAAGAAGGCAGAAACTAGACATGATCCTATATGTGTTTGCCACAGTTTATTTATGTGTTCCTGAATGTTTCTCTTTTTTCCAGATGTTTTTGCCGTTCTTGATATTATTTTCCAGCTGGACACAAATTAAAAATCCACGGTAAATAAAGCGAAAAGGAACAAATTAATAAAAGAATAAACTTCAAATTTGTCCATAACTTAAGCTATTTATCTGGTCAATTGTAGTTTAAAGGGATGAAAAAAAGTAAATGCCTGAGAAAAGGAACACAATGAAAATGATGACATAAATGGATTTTGAGGATAGGATTGGCCATTTGTGTAATATTTTGAGGTTATGAATTGTGTCAATTGACAATTTTTTTTTGTTTGTTGGTGAAACGGGTAAAAAGTGTATAAAGTAACCAGCACCAACTGAAGGCGAACCCACGGACAAAAGATATGAATGACGCTAGGAATATCGTGCATATCCCACAAGTCGGGTAGTCACAATATTCATTAACGTCAGATATATTACTCAAGCTGAACCCACAAGTCGGGTAGTCAAGAGGACCCAAGTAGGCGAAATGATGCTATCAAACAAAATGCACATCCCACAAGTCGGGTAGTCATGTGATTCTTTTGCGTCATAACCAAAACTCAAGCGAGTCCCATAAGTCAGGAAGTCAAGAGGGCATATACGGGTCGACCCTCGTCAATCTCTTATGTCAGAGAAGCCGACATAAGCTTACAGCCGCAGCCTCCGTAAACATTTATCATGGTAAATCCAATGGACAAACCCATGGTAAGGGAAGAGCGCCTAGAGTTATGCTGCTAGCGTGAATTATTGCCAAGGGCCAATGTTCAAAACATGAAGTAAATTGCTGAAATAAAAAAAACAAAATAGAATACACAAAAGTTTTGATTTTCAAGACGAGGGCCTCCTTATCCCATCTGGACCCCTCAAAAATCACTTTGTTGTGTTCCATCCAAATCTGGTAGACGGTGGTTGCAAGCGCTGTTCTTTTAGCCTTAGCCTGCCAACCCGTGCCGCACCTCTCTTTTCTAATATACTTTAGCGCACTGTCAACGGTGCTCATGGTTCTGGTGATGCCTAATCAATTCCTAATCTGCTGCCAGATGAATCTGGAAGAGGTGCAAGTGAAGAACAAATGAGGAATGGACTCGTCATCCCTACCGCACAACCCACACACCGGGTGGTGTCGATGTAAGTAATTCTGTCTTTGGTACACACCATTTTGGTGATGCCTAGCCAAAGTCTGAAGGAATGTTTAGGCAATATGCATGGATTCCAAATATCCTTCGACCAATAAGCTTTAACCCCCCGAATTCTGAAGAATTCATAAGCCCCCTGTGTACCGCTGATACCATTGTTGTCACGTTGCCAAGAATTGAAGGTGTCGACCGCGAGAGCATATGACCCAACCCGTTCAATAATCTGGTCACGGATGCGAATAAGATGCTTGATAAGGGCGGAGTCGCCCTTCTTAGCCTCCCACGATCAGATATCACAGTTGGTTAAGTACTTTTGGTGAATCCAACGAACCCAAAGCGTGTCCTTTTTCTCATGAATGTTCTAAAGACACTTGGCCAATAAAGAATGATTTCAAGTACGAATGTCCCTGAAGCCTAAACTGCCCTCAGTTTTAGGGAGGCAACATGTTTTCCATGAAACAGGTGGGTGATTCGAACGTCAAAGGAAGACCCTACAAAGTCTAATAATCTTGTCACAAACTGTCGACGGAATGTGAGTGATGGAAAGCCAGAAGCATTCGACGCCCTGCATAACCGATTTGATGAGCTCCATTTTTCCCACATAAAAGAGAGTGACACTGGTCCATGCATTAATATAAGAAGTTACTTTTTTAATGTGGGGCTCATAATGGATGACTTTAAAGGTACTAGCATCCAAGGGAATTCCTAAGTAGCGAAACGGGAAGGTACCCATCTAAAAATTAGTAATCCCCTTGATCTCGATCAATTCATCTTCAGGAATACAAGCAGTGTACATATTGGACTTAAGAGCATTAGAGTTTAGGCCTGAGCAGTAACCGAAAGTGCCCAAACAGTCTTTGATGATGCGAACTGAATGGGTATCACATCTAGAGAGAAGTAGCAGGTCATCGGCAAAAGCTAAGTGAGTGATCTTTAAACTTCCGCATTTCGGATGATAGTTGAATTCCCTGTCAATAGTGCACATCTTAATCAGTATAGAAAAATACTCAAGGCAAATGACAAAGAGAGAAGGTGAAAGAGGGTCTCTCTATCTTAAGCCTTTCTGGCATTTGAAGTGGTCATAGATACTGCCATTGACCGAAACTGAGTATGACGTAGTAGTGATACATTACATGATGAGCTTGACGAAGCGTTCCGGGAAATTGAGCCCAAGTAAGACATCCTTCAAGAAGTCCCAGTCAACCGAGTCAGAAGCTTTCCTAAGGTCAACCTTCATCATGCACCGCAGAGAAATCCATTTGCGATTATAGTTACGTAAGAGCTCTTGAGCAAGATGCATGTTCTCAATCATGCTCCTACCATGAATAAAGGCTGATTGGGCGTGATACATTATGTATGTTAGAACCGTCTCAACCCTTGAGGCAATGATCTTGGTAATGACCTTGTAAATGATATTGCAGCAAGAAATCGGCCTATAATCACCCACCGTAGAGCAATGGTGGGATTTGGGGATAAGGGCGATAATAGTATGATTAATATGCTTGAGACGTTGGCCCGAACAGAAGAACTCCTTTACCGCATCACAGAAATGCTTCCCCACAATGTCCCAAGACTTCTTATAGAAGACCGAAGTGAATCCATCAGGCCCCGGGGCCTTGTCATCACCCATACCGAAAAGAGCATCTTTAATTTCAACATCAGTAATAGGACGAATTAGATCATACCCTTGTTCGCGAGATAGGTAGTATCCCGCCGAAATAACCCCACTGTCAATAGGGATACAATTACCCCTAGTACCAAGCAGCCCCTTGTAATAAATGACAAATTCATTAGCAACCTGTTCGACGGAAGTTGTGATGGAGCCATCGTTCTTAGTAATAACCGCAATAAAATTCTTGGATCTGTTCTGTTTAATCATAGAATGATTTTTTTTTAGTACAGCGGTCGCTATTCTTGAGATGTTCGCATTTGGACAGCTGCCTAAGGAAGCTCCTCTCCGCATCCCCTAGTTGAATAGAAATATGCCTGAGGGAAACAATCTGATCCTGCTTGTCGATGTCATGCGGGTGAGCCATACCATCAGCTTAAGCTACAGCCAGCTCATCTTTGGCCCTCTTAACACGTGAAGATTTGTGGGAAAGTTCTTGTTATTGAGCCTTTTAAGAGGCCATTTCAGACCAGATTGTTTTCGGCAGATAATGTACTGAGCAGAACCCCAACAGTTACTGGACCAGTTGTCCGAAATGATATTGCCAAAATCAGTGTGCGTAGTCCACATGATGAAGAACCTGAAAGGGCGGTTGCAGGTCCCCTGTTGCTCAAATAAAGAAACAACACAGGGATAGTGATCCGAGCACTTTCCTAGCAGCGTGAACTTCGCATGACCTAACCAGCCATCATTCAGCCAGATGGAATTTACCATGGCCCTATCGAGTTTGCTTATTTTATTACTGACGAAATAAGTGTAGTGGCAACCAGACGACGAGAGGTCCGTAAGTCCGATGTCACTACAACATTCAGCAATGTCCTTGATGTCATAATTAGTGATCTGGGCCATATTGCATCTTTCATCACCTTTCATGACGGTGTTGAAGTCGCCTAAGACTAGCCAATGTTGGTTCAAATTCATTCTGTAATTCCGCAATGAGAGACACAACGGTCGTCTAGCAATAATAGAGTGAAGACAGTAGATAAATGAGACATGGAAAGATTTATGGGAGATCCTGCATGTCACGCTACAGTGAATAGCTTGTGTACCAGAATCAGCCGTGGTGAGTGTAACCCTGGCTGGGTTCTAAATGATGAATATTCTTCCTGCCGGGTGACAATCAAAGTTACTCTTGCCGTCGCTCATTCAGACCACCGGGAGACCACCCACTATGGTCTCCTCACCTCCCTCGACTTTATTCCTTTACCCACAAACGTCGATTCTCATCATAGATTCACCAATTTAAAATCGCGATTTCGGAAAAACCATTTCACGACTCCGATGACCACTCTGGTCACCGGACGACCTCCCACTGAGGTCGTCCAACAACCCAATAACAACATTACTCCACCAGACTACACTAATATTTTCAATAATGCTCCAGTTGATCCAAACTCACCAAGCACATTTGCGACGAACACAGTTGGATTACCACAATTGCCAGATTCGACAAAATTTAGACCAATTGTTTATCGACATGGAAAACCGACATTCTTATATGATGCGAAGGAACTGCAGACAACCATCGATCAACAAGAACTTCAATACGCAGTGATAGGCAAGTTCAGTCATGGCTGGGCGGACATAGAGTACCTCAGAAACACGACTCCCTTACAATGTCACCTGAAAGGAAGGATAAGAACAGGTTTATTATGTGATAGACACATTCTTATGCGCTGTGATTTGTTTGAGGATTATATAACTTTAGTGTCGAAACCTTGCTTCTGGCTGAATGATAAGAACTGGAAAAGACCAATGTGTACTTTCAAATGGACGCCCTCTTTCAACTTTGAAGAGGAAACCAATATAGCTGTGATTTGGATATCATTCCCTAACCTCCCTCCTAATTGGTTTGGAGAGGAGGACCTATTCTCATTTGCAGTTGCGGTTGGCAATCCGCTGGAAATTGGTGCGGCAACCAAGAACAAATCGAGACCAAGCTGTGCAAGAGTGAAAGTGGAAATTGATCTCCTGAAATAGCACCCAACAAAATTCCAAATTCAGTTAGCAAAAGGAGAAGCTATAGAGTCACATTGGATAAATATCAAATATGATTTTATGCCAAAGTTTTGCAAAGTGTGCAAACTACAAGGGCATGATGATACTAGCTGTTGGAGAGCACATAATACTGTTGAAAATGTTAACAAAGGCAAGAAATCAGCAGTTGAGACGGTACAAGCTCAAAAGGAACTACCTTCCAAACAGCCACATCCAAGACAACTTACAAGTGGTAAAGTAGTTGGGGACAATAATATTTGGTAGTATAACGACAAACACAGGAATGCAAAGTCGAGGGATAAGGAGCAATGGAATGCTGAAACATCCAAGACAAGAGGAAACCACAAAAAAGCAGCAAGCAATAACAAATATGATGCTTTAGCAAATGAGGAGGATATTCAGGAAGAAGGGAATGTGGAGAAACCATTAGAAACAGAGCAAGTACCATCCACAACAGTGGTCAAGACAACAACTGATGGAGAGGTCAATAAGGGAAAGGAGAAAACAACAAATAGTTCAATCCCAACTGTTAATGGAAAAAATAATAGCAACAACTCTATATACAAGGTTGTCGCAGACAAAAGACAGACAAGTCAGGGAGCAGGGAATATAATGGAGGTATCAATGAATGCTAGAGAATGAATACAAAACACATTCTATGACAAGGAAGACAACCCAACAACCCACAATGTTGCTGCCAACAATGAGTGCAAAAGTATGCTAAGAAACCTCTATAGTGAGGATATTGTGGAGGTGGATAGTGAAGTGCAGGACTCTGAACCTGATTTAATAGAACTTATTTCAAAGAATGAGAATATATCAGAACATGCAGTTAATGATGGTGAATAGGTGGATAAACCACCAGATCCACCAGATACCCCTGTGGGGATGGTAGAAGTAACAAGAGACGATTATGAAGGAGATAAATTAGAGGAAGGTGAGTTAGGTGGATTCAATGAGAGCTCACCAATTTTGACCAGAAAGGAGGATATGCATATGCAAATTGGTAATGAAGATATAAAGGTAATAGATGCTCTATATTCTAATAATGCTCACTATAATGGTGGCCTAGATGATTGTCATTCTGACACCAAGGATGATTATGGACTAGACAGTTCAGAGGCAGGTCTGAAATCTAAGAAGTGCTCAGAACCTGATGTTTATAATGAGGAAGAAAGAACAACAAAGCAGAACATGGAAGCATGTAGGGTCACACAACATGATGATACTCCAGCAGCTATCCTGGAAAATGCTGATACTCAGAAAGCAGAAAGTGGACAAGAACATGCCAAAGAAATAGACAAGAACATGCCAAAGAAATAGACAAGAACTTGAAGATAGGTGCCAAGGTACAAAGGGACCCAATATCTCTGAATGATGCTTCGGAGATTTTGACACAAATGGATGGTACTGAAAAACAAAAAAAAACAGGAACCGCAAAGAAGGGAAGCAGATTTGGGCTTATTCAGAGATCCGCAGGCAAAAAAAAAATCTAAGGATGACCCAAAAATGAATGACAAACCTGGTGGTAAAGCCAAGAAGAGGAACTACAATCCTTTTACATCTCCCCTTCTTGGAGTACATAAAAAGAAAAACAATACTTCCAAATCCAACGATTGATCATGAAAGCCATGATTTGGAATGTCAGGTCAGTGAATACAGGAAATGCATTTAGCAGACTCATTAAAATGCATACAAAGCAAAAGTTTTTCTTTATTGGTCTTACTGAACCAATACAGAAAAGTATACTCTTGAATATCATAGAAGGAAGCTGAATCTTTCTAAGGCTTTCTGCAATACTTCAGAGAAGATATGGGTGTTTGTGGAGGAAGATTGCCAGGTGGATATCATCTTTGATGATGTGCAACAACTCACTGTGAGATTTACTAACAGCATAATAAATAGTGAAGTGGTTATCACTACTGTATATGCAAAATGCACAAAAGCTGAAAGAATGGATCTTTGGGACAACCTGGTAGATTTAGCCACTAAAATCAAGGGTCCGTGGCTAGTGGAGGTGATTTCAATGTGGTTGTAGATCAAGTTGAAAAATATGGTGGTTTACCTGTATCCATTTCGAGTCAAGACTTGAGATCGTATTCAGAATTGCTCACTCTCTGATTTGGGGTACAAGGGAAGTACTTATACTTGGTGGAATGGCAGGGCTGGAGATGGTTGTCAATTCAAAAGATTAGACAGATGCCTTGGAAATATTGAGTTCTTGCAATCATTCCCAGGTTCAGAGGTCATCCATCTGAAAACAGGTTCTGACCATAGACCTATGCGTATTATTTTCAAAGATCAAGTTCAGAAATTCAAAAGGCCTTTCAGATTTCTTAACTTCTGGACACAACATGTCAATTTTCTCAATGTGGTTAAAGAAAATTGGAAGGCAGAGGTTACAGGCAATGCTTTCTGGATTCTATATTACAGGATGAAAAATTTAAAAAAGATTCTTACTAAATGGAGTAAAGAAACATTTGGTGATATCTTCCAAAACATCACCAATTTGGAAGAAGTGGTTAAAGTACATGAAGACAACTTTGAAGATAATCCTACTGAGCACAATAGAGAATTATGGCAGAAAGTGAAGGCTGAGCTATTTCGAGAACAACATCTGGAAGAACTTTTCTGGAAATAAAAGGATAACATGGAGTGGTTACAGGATGGGGACACAAACTCCAAATTCTTCCATGTTCATGTCAATGGCAGAAGGAAAACAGTTGCAGTTGAACAGAATTAAAAACAATGAAGGTAGTTGGTTGGAGAATGATCAAGAAGTACCTTCCGAGGCTGTGAGATTCTTTAAGGCTCAATTTAAAGAAGATGGAAGATTCAATAATCTTAATAGCCTGGAGTGCTTGAGAAAATAAGAAGTCAAAGAGGATCAGAATGTGAAATTGATTGACAGTCCCAATGTTGAGGAGGTTAAGAAGGCTGTTTTTGGTCTTAGGCCTTCTAGTTCAGGAGGTCCTGATGGCTTCAATGGAATGTTCTTCCACACTTGTTGGGACATTATTGCTGAGGATGTAACTAACATGGTGAAGGAATTTTTCTGCAGCAAAGAACTTCCCAGATACATTACACATACTAATATTGTACTCTTACCAAAGAAGAGTGAAGTGGAATCTTTCAATGATCTCAGGCCTATTAGTTTGAGCAATTTTACTAACAAGATTATCTCAAGAATCATTCATGATAGATTAACAGAGTTTCTTCCATCATTGATTTCTGCTAATCAGGCAGGCTTTGTAAAAGGAATGTGCATTGTGGAGAGCATTTTGTTGACTCAAGAAATAGTGGTTGATATGAGACTGAAGACAGCTAGGAGAAGTCCTAATGTTGTGTTGAAATTAGATATGACTAAGGCATATGACAAACTCTCATGGCATTTCCTAATGCAAGTCCTGAGAATATTTGGATTATGTGAAACTTTTAACAGTCATGTCCATGAATTAGTGGGACAAAACTGGTCTGTGCTTGTGAATGGACAACCACATGAATTCTTCCAATCTTCAAGAGGAGTTAAATAAGGAGATCCATTGTCACCTGCCCTATTTATCTTGGCTGCAGAGGTCATGTCCAGGAATTTAAACTCATTGTTCAGAAATTATGGATACAGTGGCTATTTCATGCCTAAATGGAGTCCCCAGATCAATCATCTTCGCTATGCAGATGACACCATTATATTTGCATCAAGCAACCACTCCTCACTTGGAAGAATTATGAAGGTCTTGAAGAATTATGAGATAGCTTCTGGACAGCTCATAAATAAGCACACAAGTGGTGTTTATATGCACGATAAGGTTAATGAGACAGAGATACACAATGTGGAAAGGATTACTGGCATCAAGAGACATTCTTTTCCAATAATGTATCTGGGATGCCCCCATATACTATAGTATAGGAAAATGTGTCTTTTACACTGAGACACTGGCTAAAATAAGGAACAAACTACAAGGCTAGAAAGGCAAGTTACTATCTTCTGGGGGAAGAGCAGTACTGGTAAAAAATGTGCTTCAGGCCATGCCTATTCACATTATTTCAGCTACAGCTACACCACAGTTTGTTTTCAAAAAGCTTCACAAGATTATGACTCAATTTTTTTGGAGTAACACTGTTGGGGAAAGATGAAAATACTGGGCTAAATGGGAAATGGTATGTGTACCTCAACTGGAAGGTGGGCTTGGTTTTTGAAATTTGGAAGATTTTTATATGGCTCTATTTATGAAGATCTGGTGGAAGTTTAGAACATCGACCTCATTGTGGAACAATTATTTGAGCAATAAGTATCTCAAAAAGAAGGATATGATCACAACACAATGGAAGAGAGGCACTCAGATCTGGAAGAAGATGCTTAACGCTAGAGACCACATGGAGCCACACATCTGGTGGCAACTCAAAAGTGGAACCTCAGCATTCTGGCCGACAATTGGTGATATGGACCTCTTCACACTTTGATTCATCGAATGTCAACCGAATGTGAGTTAACCAATGTCGTGGATCTCAGAATAAATGGGAATTAGAATCGCAAATTCTCAAGAATAATCTACCGATGATTCGCGGATTTCATCATTAGCAACATTAGACCTCCGGATAATACCGAAGTGACAAAGCTTGGTGGAAGCTTGAACTGATGGTATATTCTCTGTTAAATCAGCATGGGAACTAGTTAGAAGCAGAGCAGTGGTACAAGAGGTGTACAAAAGTATGTGGGATAAGGATATTCATTTCAAGATCTCCTTTAATCTTTGGAAAGTTTGGCATCATAAGATCCCTCTTAATGATGTGGTAAGGAGTTGGGGTTTTCATATGCCTTCTAAATGCACATGATGTCTCAAATCACAACAAGAATTTGTCCAACATGTCTTTGCACAGAGTAAATCTGCACAACAGGTTTGGAACTTCTTTTCAGGTGTTGTTGGACTAAATATTAGAGGAGTATTTTTGAAACAAACAATCAGAAAATGGTAGGATGCAAAAGTAAAGGCAAGATACAGACCTTTCTATAAGGATGTGCCTGCCACCATTATTTGGGAATTATGGAAGAAAAGAAATGATGAACTCCATAACAAGAAAACTTCTATAAGCAAGGTAATATTCCAAGTGTCGACATTTTTGCAAAATATGCTTAAGAATAAGAAAATTGGTAGTGTTCCACACAGATGGATGGATATTATTGCAGCATTAGAGCACAAAACTCCTAAGTGAAAGGTTACTACAGTATTGTGGAAGCTACCACAGATGGGCAGGTGGAAGTGCAACACAGATGGGGCTATTAGGGGTAATCCTGGTAGGAGCTCATATTCCTTCTGTGTGAGAAATAAAGATGGTGATCTGGTCTATGCAGAAGCTAAAGAATTTGGAGTCAAAACCAACAATGAATCAGAGACAATGGTCATTTTAATGGTTGCAAGGTTCTGTAGAGGTCTAGATAACAGGAAGGTTATCTTTGAAACTGACTCTATGCCTCTCGAAAAGGTTTTAATAAGAGAATGAAAGCCACCTTGGAAGGTCATTGGTATGATTGAAGAAATCTGGAGTATTTTTTATTCAATGGAAGCTGAAATAGTTCATATTCTGAGAGAAGGTAACCAGTTAGCTGATTATCTGGCCAATCAAGCTCTAGATACTGGAGATGTCTATGCTAACAACTTTTCAGAGCTAGATACAAAAGCGAGAAATATTTTGAACTCAGATAAGTTACTATGTCCATACATAAGGAGAAGAGAGGAAAGGTTTTGAGAAGGACATATAAAGACATGAGTTTATATCACACTTTGTCTGGTCATCAAAGATACCTCAATATTCAAATCCTCTGGGAGAAGAATATAGAGGTAATTGTTAATTCTAACATTGTGTACTTTTTTGCAGCTACACGAATGCTTACAACATCACAAGTTAATGGCTCATATTTAGACAAGATGCAAGAATCTATTGGCTATTGTGAGAAGAAAGGATCAAACTTGGAGATATACTACTCCTATGCATTGGACACTATGCAGTGTGTGGTATTATCTTATGCTCAGTCCCCTGCAAGGTGCACAATACATGGGACAGTGCCTTTTGGATCTACAGCAGAGCAGCTGATGGATACTATTTTAAAATGGTGTTTTTCTAAAGATGGCTACCTGTTTAACACAACATTTTGCAATGAAAGAATGGGGAAAGGAAATTGGATCGAGAAAAAGATACAATGGGTACAAGTAAGTGACAATGCTGAGAAAGGAGATCATACTACAGATTCAGCATTTCTAAAGATGATACTTGGGTACAGAAGGCAGTATATAATGGGAAGTAACATGAGTCATTGGATGGAACCTTTGGACAATTCAGGTTTTTGCAAAACATTGTTCAAAGTGAAAAACAAGATCATTGGGTTAAAGTTTTTTTGTACAAAAGCTGACTTAGGACCATTTTATCAGGAACACTGGTTAGTATGGGATTTTTTGGATTCGGGTATACATGTGACCTACTCATACTATACTCACAATGATAACAATTTAGGACTTTTGGTTCATGTACAACACTTTTGTAATATAGCAGGGTATATTATAAACTCTGCGATGATTTTTGAACACTTGATTATATCAAGTTCTTTTTTCTTACATTCTAGCTTGTAGATTAGGCTTGCTTCAAGCCTCATTAGGTAGTTTTAGGTTTGGATGTCCATCAAACTTGTATTCTCCCCGATGGGGCTTTTTTGTTCTTATTTTCGATATATATAAAATTACCTCGGGACGCGAGTCCGTGGATTGCTTAAAAAAATATGAGTGAAAGCCCAGCCACGGAGTCTCGCGTAATTCATAAAACGCTCGAGTTTTAAAGCATTGAGCTTTGACTCGATGATACCAAAAAGATCGATGTTCTCATTCTGGACGAGATCGCATATCTCATCCTTTTTAGAGGGGTCGTGCAGGTCCCTTATATTCCAGGAGGCGACAATCATTTCGATAGGCCTCGGGGGCCAGGCCCCTTCGGGATATCAACATTGTCCGTAGAGTTACCCTTCTTTTTTTTCTTGGGCTTTCGGGCTCTGGTAATCATAGCCTTTGTCAATGGGCATAGTGGTATTCTTAAGTTTGGGATCTGATTTGCCATTTTCCCCAACTTTGGTAAACCCGTCCTCCAAAGTAGCGACGGGTTGCATAGCAGAAGTTTTTTTGTACTAGTGCCTGCCTCTGCCTGAGTCCCCGTAGGTTTCTCAATTGAAGTACCATCCCAAGTATCAATAACTGGCTCTTTCCCACCTGTGCCAGCCCCGATTGGGTGCCCGGAGGCTGGCCTACCGAATGTTATCCAAAATCACTGGATTTCTGAGTAGCATGCAGACCTGTACCAACATCAGTTTGTACCACGGTAGGCTGGCCGCCCTGAATATCCAGAACCTCTCCTCCTGTACCATCCTCAGTTTGGACCCCGGTAGGCTGGCCCCCAAGAATGCCTGAAACCTCTCTAATATCTCTGCCTTGCAGATGTGTACCAGCCTCGATTTGCGCCCCGGTAGACTGGCCCCCAAGAATTCCTGAAACCCCTATAATACTGCTGCCTTGCATACCTGTACCAGCCTCAGTTTGTGCCCCGGTACACTAGCCCCCATGAAAAGCCGACACTTCTCCACCTGTACCAACCTCGGTTTTAACCCCAGAAGGTTGGCCCCTATGTGTTTCCGACACCTCTCCCTTACTGCCATAAGAGTTCAGCTCTGAGTTCACATCTTTATCGACCCCGGTTTGTGACCCCGAGGGCCGATCTACCACTTGAGTTACATGTGTCTCCTTATCAATGACATGCAGCCTATTTGGTGGAGGAGAGGAAGGGGGAGTGGCGATGTAAGAATGGACCGCCGAACCTCCCGTATTTTTCCTCGCATCACCATTATCAGTAGCAGGGCCCTTACTATCGACCCTTTTTTTAGTGGATGCTGAATGCGCCTCACAATCAGTATCTGAGTGCCCCACCCTTCTACATTTCGTGCAAAAGTTGGGGTACTTTTCATAAAAGATCTTTTGCACAATGGGCTCTTTCATGCCAATATCGAGCTTTAATTCATATATAGGGTCTTTGGAGATGTCAAATTTGACTAAAGCACGGGCATAAGATATTTGGTTTCTCTTGCGGGTAAGAAGATCAGTGGCAACAAGCTTCCCAACTCGTGAAAGAATTCTTCTTAAAGCCGATGGATTCCAAAGTTCAACAGGAAAAGATGGCAATCTCACCCAAAGGGGGACAACAATTATTTCCTGAGTGTCGAAGGTGAAGCGTTTTGGGATATTCTTAAGTAAGAGTGTTGTGCCGTAGACGAAGTGAGGTCCTTTACTAATAACCTTAACCTTGTCTTCGGCATTATCAAATCTGAAAATAATCCATCCGCTACTGTGGACACTGAAGCGGTACTTGACCTCCCAAGACCGACATAATTTTGTAAGGCAGGTCCTCCCGGGTATTTACTAGCAAAATAACCTACCAAAAGGTGTTCCCAAGTGGACTGAAGATCGTAAAAATCATTATCATAAAAAACTATTGGACCATCACAATGCGGTTCATCCAAAAAATAGAGTTTAGAACCGTTATTGGCGTCCTTGTTACCCTTAACCATTTTCTCCCATGCAGCCTTAGGGTCAGGGATGGTGGTAGTCTTATTCAGGTTAACCACATCATTAACAATATCAGAGATAGGTATCTCTTCAATTGGAACTACGGTAACAGAGTCATTCCCCTCGACAGAGGAGAAAGAGTCCTCCGACCCAAGGGTACGAGAGACCACTAAAGAAGAGGGGGAGGAAGGGTCTGAAACTCCCTGAATAGTGGCAGGAGTGAAAGAAGGGTTTGAAACACCCCAAATATTATCCGGCCTAAGAGAGAAATTCAAGGAAGGCTCAGGCTGAGTGGGAGTAGCCTGAGACCCATGAACAAAAGTCTCTAGCTGCGTAGGGGCAGCCTGAGCTAAAGCAAGGTGAAGGAAGGGGAGTCCCTAAGACTGAAGGAGGGATGGGACCAACCAGCATTGGCCCCCCGCTGGGAGAGTACTCAACAGACGCCTGACCCATAAAGATGGGCAGGGGAGAGTAAATCGTTCGCTTCTTATTAGCCAGTATCCGAGTTACAAACATAAATACAGTGGAAGGAACGATACAAGCGAATTAAACAGAGTTACAATTACATACTACCAGACAGGCCTGGTTTGAATTTAAGCAAACTGAAAATTAAATACCAAACAGGCCTGGTTTTGAATGGTACAAGGCTAGTATTAATAATACAAACTAAGTAGCGCATTCAAATAATAACAGTCATACTAGGCACAAAATAACAGTTATAGGAATGAATAAACTTAGTAAAAAAAAACATACAAGGTTTGCCAGGTCCTAGTATTTGCCTATTGATAAACCTAGATTTTCCTAGCAAAAAATACAGATAGTAAAATACTGAAATTAAAGTGCAGTACTGAATGTAACAAGCAAGGATAGGAGTTACCTCTTGTCGCGTGCCCCCGTTGGTTCGAACGGATGACCCGTGAACACTATAGGCATGCGTTACCGCAGCCTAAGTTCAATGAAAGTTCAATGGATCGACCACGATCTTGTCCCGTGCCTCCATTGAGCTCGTGAGATCTGTTGCAGCGTGCCTCCGTTGCGCTTACCGGAGGGGGGAGGGTGGGTAGCCAGACAGGCCTGGCCTAAATTATACAAGACAATAGAATAATCCAGACAAGTCTGGAAGAATTACAAGTCCTAAATAAACAATAAAAGGATGCAAATAAAAGGGAGCAGGGGAATCGAAATCCAAGTCATCACAGGAGGATCAACAGTACCTACACACGAAGAGATAGCAGCAGTATCCAAGGGGAAGAAGAGGCTATTGAAAGTAATTAAAATATGATATATTATAAATAATATATAAAGTATAGAAATACTATCTATATTAAATATAATATGAAATATATAGGATATTTATATAAAATATATATAAAGAAATATATAAATATATATATAATAAAATATATATAAGTTTATATATATAGTATATATAATATATAGAATATCTTATATATAAAATAAAATGAACGAGAACAATATAACTAAATAAATCCAAACAAGGGAAAAGACGTAATACAAAAGTCAAATGAGGGGACAGAATGGACAGCGGACAACGCTATCATCGACGCAGTTGACAATCAGAGTAGCCAAGAGTCGAAGCATAATAGGTCAACTCGGCCACAGGATGAGGAGTGTACGAAAAGATAAAATCAAATGGATCAAAGAGCAAACAAAGTACATAAGAGAGAAACTACAAATAAAAGATCTAAACATACAAGTTTAAGAACATATGAAGAAAAACATGAAGATCATGAAGAACATAAAGAACAACGAATCAGTAAACTAAGACTATGAGGCACAGACAATACCAACGGTCAGTGAAGAAGGAGCAGAAATAAACACAGTGAACAAACAATAGGCATAATAATAAGAACAATACACAAGGGACTATAACATGTAGCCAACAAACAGTAATCCAGACCAACAGGAAATAACAGCATGGGGAATGAAAGGGGAAAATAACAGAACGACAAACAAAATCATAAGGAAACGAGAGGACCTGGAGAAGAGATGAAGAGATCCTTGAAGAGTCTCCCTGAACGAACAGTGAGTCAATCTGGAGAGAGCTTCAAACCACCAAAAGTTCAAGATTACGAACCAAAGCTTCCGAGAGTTCAAAAACCTTCGTAATCCCGACAATTGACAGAAAACCCTAAGAAATGGGTCAAGAAATGTACCCCGTCGTACGACCCTATCAAAACCACCAAGAGAAAGTGTCGTAACGACCAGTAGGGGTGTTCCCGACCCCCAGAAGGGGTGTAGAAACCCTTGTCGTCCCAACCAATGTAGAGAGAGAGGTAGCTCAAATAAAATGAGAGGACTTCGTCTTTGGTGAGCAATAAAGAGGCGTCTGAAATGTGACCAACCGCCCTTTTGAAAACAAATGCATCGTTGACACGTTATAAACGTTGTCGGGAAAACGGGTGAAGTAAATGCAAAGAGTGCACGAGGAGAAGACATGGGTTCCTTGCAATAAATGGGAAAACGCCAAGAACAGTAAAAAGACACTCAAAATGCTCTCCAGCGAATCAAAATAAAGGAAATCATCTCACAAATACACTCTACCTCCGCGAGAACAAATTTAAAAGCACTAAACAAAGCCCTTGAATAATTAAATTCAAGTCAAAGGCTTCACCTTTGAAACTTTGCTGAAGCTTTCAAATTTAGGAGAGAGAACAGAGAATTTTAGGCTTAATTGACAGTTCTTTCTCTTCATTTATAGGGGAGGGTTCAACATGTTTATGGAAAATGCTCCCTGTCTAAAAAATATTGTATTAATTATTATTCGAACATTAAAATAGATTTTTTCTTTGATCATAATATTTTCAAGTACTTGCTAAATATTGGGAATTGTTAATTATTGTGACTTATAGTATTTTTTATGTAGTTTCTAAATATGTGAATTTTATTTAAAAAAATTAAAGATTTTATGTCCAAATTCACACGGTAGATTAGTTAGTTTTACCCTCGTAATCTGAATCAAAACAATCTTTTTGAGAAGGAAGAGTATTTAATATATTTTGTATTTCCGTGACATCCTGATAATCTTATTTGCAAGTCTTCATTTTTTACTTAATTAAGCTATATGTTAATTAGGATAACAATACTATCAAAATTGACCCACCTTTTTAAATTTTACAAAAAATAACTCACTCACTCCTCATCCTCCTCTCCCCCATCTCTCTGTGCATGCAAAAATTGCTTCTTCGCTGGACCATAATTGGCGGCTGGAGTACCTGGATCTCGGAAAAAATTTCCCAACGATGATGTCGCGATAGCCGGCGATCGGCACCACCGAAAAGGACAAAAAGAGAGTTCCTTCTCTCAACGACGATGCAGCCTGCGGTCGGTACCACTTAAAAGGAAAGACTTTGTGGAAGGAATAACATGAAGAAAAAGGTCTTCTCGAATATTTGGTGTCGGTCGGTACCTGCTCTCTCTCACTCTCTTTCTCTCTCTTGTTCCTGGTCCCTATGAAAGGTCCAGTCGATGGAAGAAAATCCATGTTCAAGTCTTATTTGTATTAGCAAAACAATGGAGGCAACATGGAGACTGCATATATCTCTCTCATATTTGATGGTGAGGAGAAAGGTTCTTCTCCCACCGATATCGTAGCCCGCGATCGGCACCACCGGAAAGGACAGATTTCGTAGAGGAATAACATTAAGAAGAAGGTCTTCTCGAAGATCTGGTGGTGGTCGACACCTCCTCTCTCACTCACTCTCTCAGATCTGGTGGTGGTCAACACTTCCTTACTGCTTGGAGAACCCCCTTCACCCCCCCTCCAAATAAAAAAACATCATTATATTCAGAGATATTTCATACATTATCTGTGAATATTATCATTAATTTAGGATCTTAATGACATAATATTTTATATTGTGTATAAATATTACTTCTGTTAACACTAAAAAATAATTTAAGTGTTTAGTTGAAGTCACTGACAGTCGAATTATTCAGGAGCCAAATTTACTCCTAACCCTCGAAGACAAGAGCTTCATCGGCTACTAACACATCTTAGAAGAAGCTATCAGTTAGAGGCATGACTGGGACCCACTCAAATGTAGGCGCCTCAACGACCGAGTCAACAGGGTTTCCAGACCCCCAAAAGCGATAACCGCCAACAACATCTAAATGGAAGGGGCATTATCCAAGCAAGAGGAGAGAGGCCGAGAAAATCGGCACCACCTCCGTCATAGTCAGCCGTGGTACTTAGTGGGTTATTGGACGACCGACATGGGGGGGGGGACACGTTTTGTACAATTTTGTTCTCTTTTTGTACTATAGATACTCATTCTTTGTACATATTAGACACACAATCCAAATCAAATCTTTACTTTATCCTTTATTTTACTCGATTGTATTCATACTTTCTTACCCCTTAGTTTAATTACACCATCCTAACGCTTTCTTGGGTAGTTGGAGAACCTATTGCTAGAAATTAGAGTTCATTTTCCAGCCTAAATCACTTGAGTTAAGGAGTCAATTTGTCTCTCGATTTCTTCAGCCGATAAAATGGCAGGAGCAAAACATTGAGGCGAGAACAAACGTGGCACGCCCAGTGGGACCATAGGTGAATTAATAGCTAAGTTTGATTCTCCAAGTCATGATCATTCTTGGCATATGCGCCTAAGGTCCGGTAAGAAAATGAACTTTGAGTCCAGTCCACATCTTAAACAAAATCCTCCCAGAAGGAACAATGAGCCGACACCTTCCTCGGGTATGCCTACATCGATGGATACCCCTCCACTTCCTCCATCAACCCAAGTGGTGGAAGACTCTGGTCAATCTGAACGTCCATCAATAATGACCACATTTATTATTAGACAACAAATTGGCTTGGGCATTCACGACATTATGTACCAAGTTTCTAAACAATTAGTTGACGTTGTGAAGTCGATGATGCATAATGAGGTTCAACAAGCTAGGGAGATGGAAGCCAACCGAATGCACCCCGGGAAATATTCGGCTAGTTCTTCTATCCCTTTGGCGAGTGGTGTTGTTCAGCATGAGACTGTGACTTCCGGTATTGTTCCTCAGCTGCATGTGCATCAACGAGTATCTACTCAGGTACAACTAATAGAACACCTAGTAACACAAGCCCAATCTTTCTAGAAACCAGCACACTGTATGGTCGCTGCCGAATCTTAAGTGCAAAGTGTGTCGCCTGACCAAATAAGACAGCAGTATGGACATATCAACCTGGCCCGGAGACTAGTTCAGGCTCACTTTGGATTGTCGTTCGTCATGCCGTACATTTCCACGAATGGCCCTACGATGTAGGCAAACAATGTTAGCCAGCCGAATTGGCAGTTGATGGCCCAAGGATATGACTTAGCTCGGCTATCTGGTGACGTTGTTTACAGTGTGTTACCATTCCAACAATCATTGTCGGTACCCAATCTATACCTTCCAGGAGGCGTAAACTTTCTAAGGATGCCCGATGCTCAAGGAGAGCAGCCATGGAACCATGTTCCACCTTATCCTCAAGTTTCGTTAGCCGTTTCAGGAGCTCAAGTTGCGGGCTTTGGTGGCCATTCCTAACAAAAATAATGGGGCATCACCCACATATTGGTAATGGAAATAAACCCACCTACAACCTTCAAAACCTTATCCAATAAGACACAGAATGGAGGCCGCCAGTGCAGAACGCCTACCAGAGGAATCCAGTTGAGAATCGGAAGGGAACGTCACAACTGATAAACTCGAAGATTATTGCCAATACTATGCGGATGTACTTCGACATCCAAGTGAAATCCTTAGATAGGTCTGTCAACAAGAAGCCCTACCCTAATTAGTTATATCGGATAACACATTTGTCGATGGGCTTCAAAACACCCGAATTTGTCATCTTTTCTGGCGATGATGGAAAATCCACTATCGAGCACATTGGTAGATTTACTGGCCAATGCGGTGAAGCTGGCCAGAATGAGTACCATAAGGTGCAGCTATTCCCTCTGTCTCTAACGGGAACAACCTTCTCATGGTACTCATTTTTGGCTTCGGATTCCGTGCAAAGTTGGGCCGACATGGAGGGATGCTTCCATGATAGGTTCTATTGGCCCCAACCTTAGGTTACCGTGATTGATCTAACGAATCTCAATTAGAAGGACGATGAATCGGCTGTCGATTTTATCGAGAGATTCGGGAAGAAGTTTGTGAAATGCACTGTACATTTCCCCGAATCTGAGTGTCCCCACATGATAATCAATAATATACACCCTTAGTTGAAGGATAAGTTAGTGGAACAATCCTGCTCTTACCTAAGCCAATTAGTCGAAAAGGCTAGCCAAATAGGGCAATACGCCCAAGAAAATGAGTGAAGGAGAACCAACTGAAATCGAGGCTCCCACTTGGTATCTATCATTGAAGCAGATGAGTTTGACTCATAGTCAGCCGACTACACGACAAATGTAATGGTGGCTGAGATTGTTAGGCGTAAGGTCGACTCTTGCCTAGCCTTGAAAGTTGTTAAAATCAAGGAAACAAGTTCAACAGATGACAGGGTCGGTTACTTATTTGATATCATAAAAGCAGATCAAATCTTTGATAATCTGCTCAAAGACAAGAAGATTCGGCTGCTTAATGGCGACAGGATCCCTCCAGTCGAGAAACTCAGAGATAAGAAGTACTACAAGTGTCATAACTCATATAATCACTCTACTACAAACTGTGTGGTCTTTAGGAAGCGATCCAAAATGGCATCAGAGAGGGGAAGTTCAATCTAGCCGACAATGGTGTGGCTGAAATATCTATTGATACCGACCCCTTTCACATAGTACTAATATACATGGTGTCTTTAGCTAGACCCGGTGAATACGAGGACACCAAATGGAAACGGTTGATGAAAAAGATATGGGTCCCTAAAAATCCATAGAATGGGAGAAGGTCACAAGGAATTTTGTGTTCGACTGGCTAGGCAACTCGCATGACACTCGTGATAATAGACAGCCAACTAGGATCAGTTTTCTGGACCGCTCCAAAGGCGCAAGGGACCTTAAATGAGAACTTCACGAAAAAACCATGAGGTTCAGAAGGGTCCCTATCGACGCCAGGTACAGGAATTAGTTGAGGGTGATATCTCTTGGGTGGTTTTTTGTGGGGTTTGAAACCTTTTTGATTGTTAATCTATGTTCTACCAAATTTCGTGCCAATCCAGGCATCTCTTGATAATCGCATGTGAAGCAGTCTTTATATTGCAATAGAAGGACTGTTAAGCTTTGTTTGTCTTACTCCTTCAGCAAACCACTAATATATGTCAGCCGAGGATTTCAAGGAAATCCTGAGCCGCAAAATTAGGCATATCCCTTCTTATGGGTGATTCAAGTTCCATCGGCAACTCGATTTTCTCGACTTCAGGTGTTGGTTCATTATCATGGCTCCATACTTGTAATGCCTCATCTATTATTTCCTCAGAACTTAGGGCAGTTAGCCAGTTCCATAGATCACATATAATTTTTGTTTCCTCAACTATTTAGACCTTCTGAGGTAAGCTTTGGTTTTGCTGATGGTTTTATTTCAAATCCTTGCATGGTAAGATTGAAGAAATATTACTCTGCGGAGGCGGTGGGAGCCACATTCTCTTGTTGGGGTTCTTTTGTGTGGTTTCTGGTAAGCTGTTTACCTAAATCTTGTTGACCTGATATATCTTATTTAGGCGGCATTGCTTCTGAAGCACATGAGTTGAATGTCCGCTCGATAGCTTCAGCTACGGTAGACTCAGGAATCTCCTGATTTTTGGCTGCCTTGGTATTGGAAATTAGATGCAATGTCTGCTACATCTTATGCAAGGCCTTGACATATTGTATCATTCTCTTCTAGGTTCTGGATGCGACTCTCGGTAGGGCCTCCTTCTTTCCGGAAGTCTAATTGATGGACCGCTTCCCTTTCTCAGTGTTGGAGGCTGGTTTAACCATTCTTCGGGGTCTCGTCTGATCCTTATTTCTTGATATGATGTGTAACGATGAAACCCCCTCATTCATGTTAAACTCGACTATCCTCTACTTGGGTTTATGTAGTGGTTCTTCATCTATCCGAGGCATGCTCAGTTGCCGATTAGTTGGCATCCGTACTTGCCCCCCAGGCCTGTGCCTGACATCGATAGGGACCCTTTTGAACCTTATGGTTTGTTCCTGAAGTTCTCATTTAAAGTCCCTTGCATCTTTGGAGCAGTCCAGAAAACTGTTCTTAGTTGGCTGCCTGTTATCACGAGTGTCATGCGAGTTGCCTAGCCGGTCGAACACAGAAGTCCTTGTGACTTTCTCCCCTTCTGCGGGTTTTTAGGGACCCATATCTTTTTCATCGACCGTTTCCCTTTGATGTCCTCGTATTCATTGGGTCTAGCTAAAAACACCATGTATATTGGTACTGTGGGAAATGGGTCGATATCAATAGATATTTTGGCCATTCCCTTGTCGGCTAGCTTGAACCTCTCCTCCCTGATGCCATTCTGGATCGCCTTCCTGAAGACCACATAATTAGTAGTAGAGTGACTATATGAGTTATGCCACTTGCAGTACTTATTATCTTTGAGTTCCTCGGCTGGCGAGATCTTGTGGCTATCAAGCAGCTCAATCTGCTTGTCTTTGAGTAGATGATTAAAAATCTGATCTGATTTTGTGATATCAAACAAGTAACTGACCCTGTCATCGGGTGACCTTATTTCCTTACCTTTGACGGCTTTCAAGGCTGGGCAAGAGTAGATCTTATCCCTAACAATCTCAGCCATCATTGCGTCTGCCATGTAGTCGGCTGACTCTGAGTCAGACTCATCTACTTCAATGATGGATACCAAGTGGGAGACTCAATTTCGGTTGGTTCTCCTTCGCTCTTTTCCTAGACGTATTGCTCTATTTGGCTAGCCTTTTCGGCTAACTGACTTAGGTTAGAGCAAGATTGTCCCACCAATTTCCCCTTAAACTAAGGGTGCATATTGTTGATTATCTTGTGGGCACACTCAGATTCAGGGAAATGTACAGTGCATTTTTTAACCTTTTTTCTGAATTTCTCGATAAAATTGGCAGTCGATTCATCGACCTGCTACTTCAGATTCGTTAGATTAGTCATGGTAACCTGAGGTTGGGGCCAATAGAATCTATCATGGAAGAATTCCTCTATGTGGACCAACTTTGCATGAAATTCGGAGCCAAATATGAGTATCATGTGAATGTTGTTTCCATTAGAGAGAGAGAGGGAATAATTGCAACTTGTGGTACTCATTCTGGACAGCTTCGCCGCATTGGGCAGTAAATATACCAATGTTCTCGATAGTGTATTTGTTATCATCGCTAGAAAAGACGACAAATTATTGTGTTTTGAAGCCCCTCGACAAAGGTTCTATCTGATCTATCCAATCATGGTAGGGCTTCTTGTAGACAGGCCTCTCCAAGGGTTTTATTTGGATGTCGAACTACCTCCACATGGTTTTTGGCAATAATCTCTGGGTTTATCAGTTGTGACGTCCCCTGTCGATTCTCAATTGGATTTGGGTGGTAGGCATTCTCCATTGACGACCTTCATTTTGTACCTTGTTGGATAGGGTTTTGAAAGTCGTAGGTGGTCTAATGTACATTACCAATAGGTGGGGTTCTGCCCCATTTTTGTTGTTGGGAATGGCCACCAAAGCCTGCAACCTGAGCTCTTTCAACTGCCAACGAAACCTGAGGATAAGATGGAATAGGGTTCCATGGATGCTCTCAGTGGGCGTCGACCGTCCTTAGAAAGTTTACGCCTCATGGAAAGTATGGATTGGGTAGTAGCAATGACTGTTGGAATGGTAACCCACTTTAAACAGCGTCACCAAATAGCCGAGCTAAGTCATAGCCAGGGGCCATCGACTGCCAATTCGGTTGGCTAACATTATTTGCATGCATCGTAGGGTCATTCATGGAAATGTACGGTATGACGGACGACAATCCAAAGTGAGCCTGAATTGGTCTTTGGGCCATGTTGATCTGCCCATACTACAAACTCGCTTGGTCAAGTGGCACACTCCCCCCCCCCCCAAGATTCGGCGACAACCATGTAGTGTGTTGGTTACCAGACGATTTGGCTTGTGTTCTTAGGTGTGTTATCGGTTGTACTTGAGTAGGTAATGGCTGATGCACATGTGGTTAAGGAACAATACCAGAGTCACAGACTCATGCGGAACAACACCACTCGCCAAAGAGATGGTAGAACTAGCCGAACATTCCCCAGGGTGCATTCGGTTGGCTTTCATCTCTCTAGCTTGCTGAACCTTATTATGCACCATCGGCTTTACAATGTCAGCTAATTGTTTAGAAACTTGGTACATAATGTCGTGAATACCCAAGTCAATCTGTTGTCTAATAAAAGACATGGTCATTATGATTGGACCTTCAGATTGACTAGAGTCTTCCACTGCTTGGGTTGATGGAGAAAGTGGAGGGGTATCCACCAATGTAGGCATATTCGAGGAGGGTGTCAGTTCGTTGTTCCTTCTGGGAGGATTTTGTCTGAGATGTGGACTGGACTCGAAGTTTGTTTTCTTACCGGACCTTAGGTGCATACGCCAAGAATGACCGTGACCTGGAGAATCAAACTTCGCTATTAATTCACCTACGGTCCCACTAGGCGTGCCAATTTGTTCTCACCCTAATGTTTTGCTCCTGTCGTTTTATCGGCTGATGAAATTGGGATACAAATTGAATCCTTAACTCAAGCGATTTGGGCTGGAAACAGAACTCTAATTTCCAGCAATGGGTTCCCCAACTACTCCAGAAAGCGTTAGGAATGTGTGATTAAACTAAGGGGTAAGAAAACATGAAAACAGTCGAGTAAAGTAAAGGAAAATAAAGGATAAAATAAAGATAGATAAAAGATTTGATTTGATTTTATTTGAATTGTATGTTTTTTAATCAGTACAAAGAATGAGTATTTATAATACAAAAGAGAAAAAAAACTATACAAAATGAGCCCTCATCCCATGTCGGCCGTCAAATAACCCACTAAGTACCACGACTGACTATGGGGTGGGGGTGCCGATTTTTATTCCCTCTCTCATCTTGCTCGAATAATGGCCCTTCCATTTAGTTATTGTTGGTTGTTACTGCTTTTAGGGGTCTGGAAATTCTTTTGACTTGGTCGTTGAGGCACCTGCATTTGAGTGGGTCCCAGTTATGCCTCTAACTGATAGCTTCAGCTAAGATGTCTTAGTTGTTGATTGAGCTCTTATCGTCGAGAGTTAGGAGTAAATTAGGCTCCTGAATAACTCGGCTGTCATTGACTTCGGCTATACACATAAATTATTTTTGAGTGTTAACAAAGTGTTAATTTCCTACTCCCTCCGTCTGAAAATATAGTTATGTTTCACTTTTTGACAGTCAAATTACATTAATTTTGACCAACATTTTAAACTATATATTTGCATAGTTTTTAATATTTAAATTTAGTTTTAAGATATTAAATTAATCTAATTCAATTTAACTTCGAAAATAGTCAAATACTCTTAAAAAAGAAACATGATTTTTTTTAAATGGAGGAAATATTTGCTTTTACCTTTTTCTTTTTCAAATTTTATTTACTCTCTTGGTAAAGAGCTCCATTCTAGAGCCGTTAAGATGGATCATCTCTATCAAATTCGTTATTTGAGTGTCAGGTTATCATTTTTTAGATAATTCAAACTAAAAAATTACATTCAATGATCTTGAAAATTGACAGTTTTGAATTTTTTACCTTCATTTGCTCTATGAACAAACCTTTAAAGTCGAAAATCAAATTATATCATTCAATATATATACAATATATACGTGTATATCGTATATATTGTATGTATATTTAACACACACCCGCAGTCATAGCGGGCGGTCTTCGAACGCTGAGACTGTCTCTAAAATCTTCAAAAAGGACTGAGAGAAGACCTTTTGTAAAGATGTCTGCAATTTGATACCTGGACGGGACATGACAGACACATACTTGTTCACGAGCTACCTTTTCTTGAACAAAGTGATGTTCATCTCGATATGTTCAGTGCGGTGGTGCTGAACTGGATTACCAGAAAGGTAGATGACACTGGGTGTACCTGAGAATGGGTTGTAGCGCATTCATGTGCTCAATCCTGGGATCATACATAACCAAACACACCTACTGCACGACATATGTAATATTAGGTCACGTGAACGTAAGATGCTGAAGGGCCCCTGCCAAACTGTGATAGCGTGTCAGATCCTCGTAAGGTGAGCCAGCGGTAGCCCCTAGCTTGGGTTTAGTATCAACTGGAGTCGAAGTGAACTTACAAGATGACATCCCATCCCTCTAAATGATCTCACCTGCATACTTTCACTGGGATAAGAATAATCCACCTGCATGACGAGTGACAACAATCTCCAAAAAATAACTCAAAGGCCCCAAGTCTTTCATAGCAAACTCAGAACTGAACATCGTCATGATAGACTTTCGTAATGTATCAGAAGAGGCAGTCAAAATAATACCATCCACATATAAGAGTATATAAGCCAAGAAAGATCCACGATGATGTATGAATAAAGAATTATCAGACATGCTGTAAGTGAACCCAATAGTCGAAACATAGTCAACAAACCGCTTATACTAGGCATGTGGAAACTGCTTAAGTCCATATAAAGACTTCTTCAGCAAACAAACATGATGCGGATATTTGGGATCTCTAAACCCCAAGAGTTGATGCTATATATTGTCTCCATAAGATCACCATGTAAGAAAACGTTCTTCATATCTAACTGTTGAATGAGCCATGCTTTCGAAAGAGCCAAGCTGAGTACCGTGCAACTGGTAGCAAGTTTGACCACCGGACTGAATGTCTCACCACAATCTACACCAACCTGCTGAGTCTTACCATCACCTACAAGACGAGCCTTATGCCTCAAAAAAGAACCGTCAGAATTGTCCTTATGAGCAAAAATCCACATATACCAAATAATATTAACACTAGATGGATGGGGCACTAACTCCCACGTCTTACTATCAATAAGAGCATTATATTCATCGGTCATAGCAATTTTCCAATTCGGGTCATGTAAAGTAGACACAGGGTTACAGGGTATGGGTGGTTTAAGAACATTAGAAGTTAAATTAAAATGTCTTTTTGGTTTAAAAATACCTCGTTGACTACGAGTGATTGACATTTGACTCGAGGGAGAATTGGGCGAATTTTGGGAAATATCAGGATTTGGGACGGAATGGACAACATGCAGTGGGCCTGCTAGCCCAACACGGGACACTTGCGTCGAAAATGGGCTAGAACTCGTCACTGGAACAGTGGCGAGATTGAGTTGGGAATCAGGCCCAATGCTCGTCACTCTTCCAGTTGCATTACTAGGTGTCGTGACTGTAACAGTGGGGCCAGCGGGCAGTGGGACCGTTGGTCGAGTTAGGGTGCGAAACATGTCCGAAGAATTGTGAATAATATACGGTGATATATTATCATCCAAAAAATTATACGAACTAGGCACGAAACTTTTTACCTTAGCAAACGGAAATTGGGATTCATAAATATTACATGGCGACTAATGATTATTTTATTAGATGATAAATCAAAATATTTGTAACCACAGTGATTTGACGGATAACCCAAAACACACAAGGGGTAGAACGGACCTGAAGTTTATTAATTGTGGTGGACGGAAAGAGTGGCTAACACAAACACCCAAATACCCTAAGATGCGAATACGAAGGAGTCTTATTATATAAAATATGAAGAGAGGATGAATATTTCAAACCTTTGAAAGGAAGAACGTTAAAAATATTTGTAACTATTTGTAGAGCATGATGTCAAAAAGATGGCGTACGGAAGCATGAATCAATAAAGTTCGAACAATGTTATTAATGGTACGAATTTTACGTTCGGCTTTCCCATTTTGTGAAGACGTATAATGACAAGAAAAATAAAAATTGATCCCATTTTTAGCACAAAATTCCCTAAACACCCCATTGTCATATTCTTTGTCATTATCACATTGAACATTTTTTATTTTCCGTTCGAATTGAGTTCTAATGAACGCTCTAAATTTTAAGAAGATGGAAAAAACTTGAGATTTTTGCGCTATCGGAAAAGTCCATAAAACTTAAAATAATCATCCAAAAATAGAACATAATATCGATGACCGAGAGAACTAAGAACAGGGGACGTCCATAAATCACTATGAATAATATCAAATGACATTAAAGTATGAGATTTAGAGTCTACAAATGGCAACTTAACAATTTTTCCTAAAGAACAAGATTGATAATTCGGAGTACTACACGTACCCGTACAAGAAATAAGATTATTTTTATCAAAGACAGACAAAATTAACGACCCCGGATAACCTAGACGAGCATGCCACAAGGAAGGAGCAAGAGCTGCAAAAGTTGTAGACATAGCTTGACGTGAGAAATCGAGACTTGGTGTGATTGGATAAAGATCTTCCCTACTATCACAACTCATGAGTGGGCTCCCCGTCTTGAAATCCATCACAAAAAACCCAAAAGGATCAACATCAACAGAAATCCAATTATCAGTTGTGAATTTATGGAATGACACTAAATTTTTAATTAATTTTGGGGCATCAAGGATATTTTTCAAGACAAGTGGTGGATGGGGGGAGACAATGTTTTATGACCATAACCCTAAATTGGAATTGAATTACCATTACCAATAATTATACCACGATTACTGATCAAATTGGAATAAGATGAGAGAGTACCTTGATCTGATGTCATGTGGGTAGTGGCGCCGGTGTCCATGTACCAATTCGGGTCCAGAGGATTTAATCCTAGCGTGTGCATTGCGACTTCAATATTTGTCGGAGACGGGATAGATGTGGGTCCCTCAGCCACAAAGGCCTGTTGTGGTCGAGGCCCAAGTAAGCCTGATGCTTGCCAAGACCCAACTGAATGGGACTACCACTGGGACTGGGCTGTTGGATCGTGCCACTGGGACTGGGTTATGGACCGTGGGCAGGCTGTGGGATATTAGGAATAGACTGGGCAGTGACCCAGTTCTGATTTCCAGGCGATGTTTGGGCAGTGGCGGGCCACTAGCAGTTGGCCCATGGGACCTATTTTCGCCTCGTCCTCCCCCTCTGTTACAATTGCGTCCACCACCTTTATTCTTATTTTTGTGATTCTGACTTTTCTTGTCGCTACCGTTGTTATGATTTTGATCCGAATTGTCATAATATGCTTGAGAACTATTGGTTGTGGCCATCATGGCGGAGTTACCACCAGTAGCCGCCTTTTTAGCCAAATCGGCTTCTTCCAACGTAAGCATGAAGCGTGCTTGATAGTATTCTGGTAGAGGGTTACTTTGACGAAGGATCGACCCAGCTCAGCTGGAGAGGCCTAGCCTGATCTGAGAAGTGCTAATTCAAGCAACGCCGTTATAGGCCTCAGACATACCTGCAACCATCTGTAGAATGAGATTACTATTGCTAACAGGTGCACCCACGATGCGAAGTTGATCCGCCAAGTCCTTGAGTCGTTTCCAATAAGATGAAACGTTCAGAAAATTCTTTATCTCGACTTGAGAAAATTCCTTTTCAAGGATGACAATGCGTGAATGACTGTTATCCTGAAATATATCACACAATCTATTCCAAGCAGCTAGATCTGAAGAGTTAGGCTCCATAATCTTCTGTAAGAGGTCGAGGGAGATAGTGGCATAAATCCACTGGAGAACCTTAGGATCAAGAGTAATCCACAATTTAGGATCTTCCTCCTTGGTGGGCACACCCTCCGTGTCAGGAGCCGGTGGTATGATGTGATGGAGGACTTGATGTTCTAGTGCATGAATTTTGAACAACTCTGCCCACGTCCCATGTTAAACGTTTTCTAAGTCAAGAACAATAGGAAGAACACTCTTGATGTTAGAAACCGTTAGGGAAGGATGAAACATGTTCTTATCAGTCATAGTGAATAGAACAAGAATATTTGTAGAAGAGAATTTTTTAAGGGAGGTTCTCGGTTTTGAGGAAGAGAATCCGAGAGGGTCTCGGGTTTGGGGAAGTATGCGGAAGCAAGAAATCACCTAGACTTCTGATACCATGAAAGAAATAATCTCATTTATTATTTTCATTAATGAATGATATATATATATATATATATAATTTACATAGGAAAATCATTTTCCTATTTTACTTCTAAAACCCTATTCTATTTGGAGACTAACTATACAATTATGGTAAGAGTACAATACTAATTATACTACAATATTAATTACATAATTGTACCATATTTGAAATATACACGAACTGGGTTCTCGGACTGGACTTCACCCGAGTGCAGTGACGGATTGGGCTCCAATTATATACATTCAATATACATACCATATATACGTGTATATCGTATATATTGTATGTATATTTAACAAGTGTTGTCCATAGAACCAAACTCGTTTAATTTTGAATTTCTCCCGTAAGACAAACCATTAAAAAATCAAGACCATTCATTTTCAAGGTCATTCTTGTAAATTACCCTATTTGTTATGAAATAATAAAATTAGAAAAGAATATTCTGAAGAAAAAGAGAGGAGATGAGAGTTCTTTATTTCTCTTGAGAGATGTAAATACAATTAATAGAACATATCTATTTATAATAGATAAAATTAACTTGGTTCCAAAGTCACTAACCCTAACTTTTCTCCAAAAATAGACATCCATTATAATAAAAAAAAATAAATTATAACACCATTTAGGGGTCGTTATAATAAAAAAAATTATAACACCATTATAATAAAAAAACTTTGAGACTTTTTACCATAGCACAAGTCAATCTGCTTACCTCATCTCAAGGGACTAGATTGGGCTGGCTTGTGGGTCCAAAAAATTTTGCAAAACTAAAAACATCAATTATTAGCTAATTAAACAAAATGACAAAACAAAGGCCCAAACCTAAAAACTCTTATCTTTTCTCTAGTCTTTCAACTTTTCATTTTCAGTATTTATCTTTTTTCTGTTTTTATTCTTTTAACTCATCAAGTATTCTTTTAAATTCATCGGCTACAACTTAGATTGACTGGATATTTGTATTTATTTGGTTAAATTTCGTGATAAAAATTGTCAATATTGCATATGGATTTCTTTCTCCTAAATTCTTGAATATGACAGGTAGGGATGAAAATTGGGCGGGACAAGTACCTCTCCCCGCATACGTATCCGCCAGAAATTTTTATATCCGTAATAGCGGGTACATTTTCAACATTCATACCCGCCTAGACCGGTATATTCCTAAATCCACACCCACTCCATCACTCAAATGGATATTCGACACCCGCCAATATCCGGTGAAGTAATGACTAAGATGAGTAGCGTTTTTCCTTAAAATTCATTATTATTGGGCTTATGATCAGCTAAATTTATGTGTGCCAAATTATTTAGGCTTTAGATAAATATAAAGTTGTACAAATAAAATTATAGTTGGCGGGTATAAGGCGGGCGAGTGGATTTGAGGCGGACGATGGATGCGAAACGGGGGAGGCGGATATGAGGCAGATATAACTGCAAATTCACCACCTATTCGTACCAAAAGTTATACCCATACCCGTTTACTACCCGCCAAAGTTATACTCATACCCGCCTTAACTGGGGCGGGTGCTATGCGGAATCCGCAAAATTATACCCACCTATCATCTCTAATATTGACATGTTGTGGATGAGTGACTTGTTAGTTGACTTTGAAGTGGTTATTGTAAGAGTTATTATTTCATTTCCTATACTCATTTATTCTAACTAATGCAAAGTTAAAGATTCATTTTTTATACTTTTGTGAAATGCATTTTGTATCGCATTGGTGGTGGAAAGTTCCCTCTTCCACTTTATATTGAAATGTGTTTTATTGGGCTTGTAAAAAGTTGAGAAAAGGGAGTAGCCTCGCGCACATGAGAGTTGTGTTTCGTAGGCAAACGAGTCAATTTGCCCTCCCCTGTGCGCGAGGTATACGTGATGCCTAATTCTATTTCGGTTTTGCAAAATATTATTTTTCTATTTATGAGCTTACCCGAAATTGTCTAAATTCATGCTTTCAGATTAAAGTCCGGGTGTAACACTCATATCCTGACGTAGCTCTCCTACCTCCGGAGTCAGATGTTACTGCTCAAGATTTATTCTTCCAGAACTGCAATTATCCCAGCACCGGTCAAAACTCATTACTTCGGAATTAATTATTGCAACCTTCATCATCCATAAATACTCTAACTTAATGGTGATCTTTATTTCTCTGAATGTTGGGAGATGTTTCAAATTCATTATTTATTCTCTGAACGCTAGAGACGTTTCAGATTTCAGCCATTACTGTCGAGACTCTGGCATCTACCTATATATAGAGATAGAAATATCCATTGTTGATATACCAAAAAATATAAAGCTATTTCTTCCTTCTGTTTTCTTGGCAAATTACTTTGTGCAAACTCCAAACTTTCAGCTACTAGTACAAGTGTCCTAAAGTTTTGTGAAACCTTGGAGAGCGATCAGGCTAAACGATTTGCAACGGAATCGATTCAAAATCATTTTTAAGACAATGACTTGTCACGATAAGTTGTTCTTATTGTTTTATTTATTCTTAATCAATAGATTATTATGATTTTTTTCTTTCTTTCATCTGTTTTGCAGGATTAAAAGTGGTGTGTTGGTTGAATAGGATGGGAATTACTTTCTGTTTTGGGTTTTAAAATATCAAACGAGGAATTTCTATATTGGTATTAATTGATACTCCCTCTGTTTTAAATTATTTGTCGTGATTACTAAAAATAGTTGTCACAAACTATTTATCGATTTAGAAGTTCAAAGCATAATTAATTGTTTTTTTTCATTTTACTATTTGTCATTAATGAAGATGACATATAAATAGAATAAACATTTAATGGAGAGAGATTATAACTTAGATATAAATAAATGTACTCGATTGGTATTCCATATCTGCGAACATGCTCCAGAACATATGACCGACATTTTCTTCGTGCACTGGGAATGGAAACGGTCTCATCTTGTATCTGTCTTGCCATTTAATATGCATTGGACAAATTGTCCTGGCTTTTTGCTAGATGATGTGATTTACTGGAAAGACCCACGAGAGTTCCTATTGTCTTATAATCGATCCAAGGTGATCAAGAGAATATACAACGATTAAAATTGCCTGAAGTTGGCGAAAAAGTTACCACACTTCTCGCTTGTGTTCATGTGAGGGCAAACTACGTTATGTTAGAAGTACTAGTAGGTACCTGGTGCCACATAGAGGTTTGGGTTTTGTCGGCCTACAAAGAAATGAATGGGTCCTGAAACATAAGGTGAGTTTTATAGAAATTAACCAATATAATTTATTTTATCGCATACACGACAAAAAATAGGGATGAAAATTGAGGTAGGACAGGGCGGGGCGAGCAAGGAAGGACAACACTTAAATGGGGCGAGGCAGAACAGGGCGGGGCATGAGTTGATTTTTGCAAATTTTAAACGGGCAGGACAGGTAGCGGGTCACTGAGTATGCAAACTGCTTTAGCCTTTTGTCACGTCCTTAGTCTTCAACTAAGCGCACGTGCGACACTTGACAACTTGATCACATTCTTGCACAACTTGCTCAGGATCTTGATATGTCAAGTCAGCCTAGATTATTACGCTCAAGATCGCTAAGGAAATGGTAGATTAAGGACAAGAAAAATTTGCTAAAAGGAAGATTTTGTATTGTAGAGAACTTGAATACAAATGAATGACTCTCCTATTTACACTACTCACATAGGGACTAGTATGTAAATAAAAATTATTGTACAAGTCCTTACATATTTACAAATAAGCCTCAATCTAGAAATCTCTACACAACTAAAGTATTATAAGGACTTTCCATACAAATCCATGCAATTCTAGGGTCTTCCAAGAAAGTCTTCCTAAGGAAGCTCTCCATGACTCTAAAATCTTTCCACATATGCATCTTTCCTATGTAAGCATCCACATCGATAAAATATGTGTCAAGTGGCACCTATGTGGAATAATGATATGGTGGGTCATCACACTCTCCCCCACCCAATGTTGTGATGACCGCGACGCATTCTTGTTGCATAAACTCTCGGATCTTATCTTTTAATTGCCAAGAGTTTTAATATCGCTCCCATGTGGCCTCCTCCGGTGATTGCCCCTTACAATGGATGAGGAACATAACGGTGTCTTGTTGCCCTTGTGTTCGCCTGGCCTAGTAATCAATGGTAACCTTAATCTACCGATCATACAAAGTAGTGATAGTAATAGGTGCGCGACTTGACTGGCCTCTACTTGGATTATCCTCGTCTTCATGGTATGACTTGAGCACGCTGGCATGAAAGACGGGATGAATCTTAAAATAAGGAGGTAACTCTAACTTATATGAGATCTTACCTACTCACGACTGCTCGTTCGGGGATCGTGCCTTACCCGCACCCAAGCCATACATCGAGAAAATCGTGAATATAAAACAAGACATGAATCAATGAAAATTGAGACACAGTTTATATGAGAAAAGTCGTCTTTCGGCATAATATATATAAACCCAAATTCCGCAAGCTACATCCCAACTGCATACAGACTACTGCACTTAAGGAAATAAACAACTATGGCGGGACAGGGCCCCGCCATACCCTGAATGGACATATATCTACAACTCAGGGAGAACCATACCAAAAGTCGAGCCTCCGGAGAAGATGGAGCTCTTGACACCAAAGCAAAGATCCTAAGGATGCGGATCTAGCACTGCTGCCTCTACCGCGCATGAACGCAGTCTCCGGCGAGGTCAAGATAACAGGTACCAAGTATGTGAAACTGTAAAGTACTTAAATGAAATCATATCATTTTAAACCAATTTTACAAATATGTACGAAACAACCAATGTAACCGCACATAGTGCCACATCACAAACAAGAGTAATAACAGGTAAACTGTAACAGGTCTTTTCTAGGCTGCGAATGATCGAAGCAAGGCCAATCGCCCATAGTATCATTATGCAAGCCTAATCCTGGACTCCCGTAGTCCGCATAGGCCACTCACGTAGGCCCGCATGAGGTATTCCCCGCATCGAGGGTAGCTACTCCTCGGCATCGTCCTGGACTCGTAGTCCGCATGGCCACATAGACCGCATGAGGTATAACCCCGCACACTAACCTGGAACTCTCGTAGTCCCGCATAGGTCCCCTGGACCCGCATGAGGTATTCTCGAATCATGGTCCCAGACCGCCTGAGACATACCCCGCATCGGAGGGCAGCTTAACCCCCGGTATCATGTCAAGAGGTGAGTGATGTAATACTAGCATAACAGCTTATTGTTAAACAACATAAGCACAAATAAGACTAACCTCTTTACACAAACGTTACAAGATACTAACACACATAGCATCATAATATGTCTACTCAACAAACCATTTTACTGTACTTTCCAGAAATCAATACAAGTCTTTTATAAACACATAAGTAAACTGTTCCTTTTATCTTGCTTAAGTCGTTATACTTAACTTCCCATAAAGCTAGTATAACTCTTAAGCTTCTTGTTTTAAAAACAAATATTCTTCTTTCAAAACTGATTTATAATTCTTTTGAAAGACTTTAAGATCTTTATTATTCAGGCTTAAGTCAAAAGACATTGCCGCATAACCACGCTTCGCTTAACAAACGACGCGTCTACCGTACTATATATATACTTTAAAATATCATGCTCAAGAGTATAGGAAGAATCACATACCTTCTCGGCGAAATCCACCTGCCAAGTCGAATATGTCGCGCGCAGAGAATCAACCTATAATAGTCAGATACGTCTATCAATATCTAGACTACTCTGAAGACTATTCTAAGCAGAGGGTTCTCTATTCTACGGAAAATCGGGCAAAGACTACCCTACCCTAAGCTATACGAGTTCATCAGAATACGATCCCTATGTAAGTACAGTTCAATTCTTCTTCTGTTTTACCCTTCTACTGCGATAACAGTTCACTTCTATTCTTTAATATCATTCTATATCTTATACCCAAGTCTTAACTATTCTTATATGTAATATCCAATTACAATAGAAGGACAAGATATTTACCTCGATAAGCCCAAAATTATCCAAGTTAAAAGTCGATCCTGAGCAAGGTTTAGCTCCTAGTTTGCACGCTCCGATAGCTCCAAGAACCCTTAGAAGTTTCCAACAACTTCTACTAAAATACTAAAAGGGATTTGGGGCTAGGGTATTTTGCAATAGTGCCTAAACTTGGAAGACAACTTTCTACCCCCGGGGGGGGGGAAGGCCCTCGGCCAAAGCCACTAGGCTAGAGGGGGGAGAGGGGTGTTTCGCTAGGCTTTCTAGAGGGGAGAAGTGAGGCTAGACGAGCTCATGCGGGGAAGGAGGATTTTAGACTTGGAGATTTGTGATGAAGAAGTCTTCAAAGGGAGGGTATTTATAGGAAAATCATGGCCATGATCAAGCCAGTGGGGGCAAGTGGAGGCCAAGATTTGCCCAAGTGCCCCTAACCTACTCCTCAAATCACTCCACAAACAATGGCCCATGTCTTAGGCCTCAAAACCTCCCAATCGTCCAAGGCAAAAGCCCTTTAGCTGCCCACTGGAGGTGACAAGTGTCACCCTCTCGTTGGCCCAAAAGGTTCTCGCTTCTAAAAATCCGCAAAAATTATAAATGACATAGCCGGAATTTTCCCCTCGCAAGTTTTGTAAAACGTTTCGTCGGAAAACCATTCGTTTTGTGAGTTGTGCACAAATTCGTCCAAAGTGCCTAACTTAAGGCTAAACTTTTTGTACGTACGCCCTTACGTACATACTCTGGAAATACGGGGTATAACATTCTCCCCTCCTTAGAAATATTCGTCCCGAATGTTCCTTCCCAAGACAGATAATGATAAGGTTTCTCATAACTTAAACAGTTAGCAAATGCCTCACATAGCCACAATACAACACTCAATCAGATATGTTAATGAAAAATTTACAAGTAGGAAAGTGAGTTACCTGGAGGTGTGGGGAATAGGTGAGGATACTTCTGCCTCATGTCCTCCTCATCTTCCCACGTCATCTCCTCCCTGAGCTCGTTCCGCCACAAGACTTTGACGGAAGCCACGTCCTTGGTCCGCAGACGCCTAACCTGACGATCGATTATCGCTATGGGAATCTCCTCATACGATAACCCCTCGGTCACCTGGACATCGTCAATAGGATGCACTCTAGATGGATCCCTGATACATCTCCTCAGCATAGAAACATGAAACACCGGATGCACTGCCTCCAGATCGGACGGCAGATCCAACTCATAGGCAACCTTGCCTACCTGCGACAACTGAAGCGGCCCAACGATTTCGGCCGAGTTTTCTTCCCGAATCTCATCACACCTTCATGGGTGACATTTTCAAGAAAACCCAATCACCAACCTCGAACTCGGATGCCGACGACGATGATCTGCGCATATGACTGGCCGACTCGAAATCAAGAATCGCTCTGGATAAGCTTCACCTTATCCACACTGCCGCACCAAGTCTGGTCCCACTAACTGTACCTCGCCCACATCAAACCAGCCTATCGGCGACCTGCACTTCCTCCCATACAAGGCCTCATAAGGCGCCATCTGAATACTGGAGTGGTAGCTATTATTATACGCAAACTCAACTAGAGGCAAATGATCCTCCCAGCTACCCCTGAAGTCAATAACACAGGCTCGCAGCATATCCTCAAGAGTCTGGATAGTGCGCCACGGCTGTCCGTCTGCGTGGATGGAATGCGACTTTCGAGCTCACTGCGTCCCCAAACCCTTACGGAAAGACCTCAGAAGTTAGCGTAAACCGGGCTCCTCTGCGATATGATCGAAATTGGGACTCCACGCGATCGACGATCTCTGGATATAAAGTGCGCATAATCCTCACCAAAAAGTCGCCTGATCGGAAGAAAGTGGGCTGATTTCGGCCTGTCGACGATAACCCAAATAGAATCATGTTTCCTCGGAGTGCGAGGTAATCCTGTGATAAATTCCATGTTGATCACCTCCCACTTCAAAGTCGGGATCTCTATCGTCTGCAACAAACCACCAGTCCTCTGGTGCTCTACCTTCACCTGCTGACAACACGGACACTGAGCTACAAACTCTGCAACGTCCCTCTTCAAGCCATCCCACCAATACACAGATCTAAGGTCGTGGTACATCTTGGTCGACCGGATGGATAGAGTAACGCTACGTGTGCTTCCCTAGAACTCCGCCAAGTCCGGAAATATCCGGAACACACAAGCGCCCTCAAACCTTAGCACCCATCAAAGCTACCTCAAAAGGACCCTTCCTCACGAAGAGCCGTATCACGATACCGATCAAGATCCTCAAATCGTTGCCTCTTCACCTCTGGCGATGGAAGACGGCAACCTCTCGAACTCGAACCCCACCGCTATCGTAATCAATCAAGCGGACACCAAGGCTCGCTAATCGATGCAAATCACGAACCATGCCCTCCTCTGCCGCACATCCGATAGGCTACCCATCGACCTACGACTAAGGCATCCGCCACAACATCGCCTTCCCGTGGTACAGGATATCAACGTCATAATCCTTGAGTAACTCTAACCACCGCCTCGCCGTAAGTTCAGCCTCCTCGCCGAAGATATACTTGGAGGCTCTTGTGGTTTGTATAAATATCCACATGAACCCCATACAAATAGTGCCTCCAGATCTTCAAAGCGTGAATCACCGCTGCCAACTCCAAATCATGGGTGGGGTAGTTCCTCTCGTATTTCTTAAGCTGTCGGGATGCGTACGCTATAACCTTACCCAGCTGCATCAACACACATCCGAGCCCAACGCCTGACGCATCACAATACACAACATAACCGCTCGACCTCCGGAAGAGTAAGAACGGGCGGCCGCCTCCTTCAAGAATCGGAAACCCCGCCACACGCATCAGTCCATCAAACTTAGCCGCTTTCCGAGTCACCCTAGTCAATGGTGCAGAGATAGAAGCAAACTTCTCCACGAACCGATAGTAACTCGCAAGGCCCGTAAAATCGCACCGCATTGAGTAAGAGTCTAGGCCAACTCCTCGATCGCTCGATCTTGCCGTATCCACCCGAATGCCATCACCCGACAATATGCCCAAGAAAAGCCACCGGTTAACCAAAACTCACATTTGGAAAACTTGGCATAACCGCTGGTCTGGAGAACTCTCAAGACAGCCTCAAATGCTCGCATGCTCTCGCTCGAGCGAGAATAAACCAAGATGTCATCAATGAACACTATCACAAACGTGTCCAAAATGGCTTGAACACTCGGTTCATCGATCCATAAATACCACGAGCATTGTCAACCCGAAAGACATAACCTCGAACTCATAATGCCCGCATCGTCCGAATGCGATCTAGGGACATCCGCCTCGACTGCACTGATGATAGCCCGATCGCAGATCAATCTTGAGAAACATCTCGCGCCGCAACTGGTCGAACAAATTATCAATCCCGGGAAGGGGTATTCGTTCTTAATGGTCACCTTGTTCACCGTAATCAACACACACGCGCAGCGTCCGCCCTTCTTCTTCACGAACAATACCGGCGCTCCCGGGGAGAAACACTAGGCTCGATGAAGCCCTTCTCCAAAGAAATCTCTCACCGGTCCTTCAACTCTCTCAACTCGGCCGGTGCCATCCAGTATGGCGGAATGGAAATAGCCGAGTGTCCGCAAAGACATCGATACAAAACTCTATCTCCTTCTCGTGAGGGATACGGGAGGTCGCTCGAAACACGCCCGGGAACTCTCGACTCTCGAATCGATCGAAAATCGCACCGCAGCCTCGAGATCAAACACGAACGAGATGGTAGATGTATTCTTCCGCACCATCTTCCTAGCCTTGAGGTAGGAAATAAACCTACCCTTCAATGATACTGATGTTTCCTCCCACTCAACAACCGGCCTCAGAAACTGGAACCGTACTACTCTCTCCCTGCAGTCTACATTGGCATAGCAAGAAGCTAGCCAATCCATACCCATGATCACGTCGAAATCAGTCATATCCAACTCTATCAAGTCGGCTAGGGTCTGACGACTGTATATGGTCACTGGACAAGCCCTATATATCTGCCGAGCTACCACCGAATCACCCACTGGCGTAGCTACCTCGAAAGGGTCTATGGACTCAGGCTCTATCCCTATCCTACTAGCAATAAGGGGAGATATATAGGACAGAGTAGAACCCGGATCTATCAAGGCGTACACATCATAACCAGAAACTGATAAAGTACCTGTGACGACATCAGGTGAGGCCTCCTGGTCCTGCCGGCTGGACAAGGCATAAATGCGGTTCTGAGGACCGCTAGAACTGGGACCCGCGCCACGACCTCTGCCGCGACCTGCCGCCCACGAGTACCTCGCCCGGGCGAGTAAATCGCAGGAGATGAAGAAGACCAAAAGAACTCGTAGGCCGACCCTACCATCTCGCATCGCCTTGGCCTGACAAGCCGCAAAGTGACCTCGCTGGCTACAATCAGAACAAACTCGTAGAAGCACCACACTTCCCGTAATGGATCTACCGCGACGGCCACACTGGCGGGTGGTCCCGATCGTCCGCACCTCGCTACCTCGACGCTCAAGTCTCGGGGCCTCGGTTCGCCTCAAGACGGTGCAGGAGTGCTCGAGCCGGGCTGTGGTGCAAATCCCAGATCGCCGAGGCCGCCCACCCCGAGCTACCAAAAGACCTGCCGCCCCGGCCTTCTTCGCCGCTGTCACAACCTGCTGGCCTCTACGCCTCGCATCCAAGTGCATGAGCTCGCATGCGGTAATGTCCATACCCGGCTGAAGAGAAACACCCGCACAAGACTCGGCCATATAATCATCTAGCCCGGTGACGTAGCGGTGCACCCTATCCTCCATATCTGCTACCAACGCTGGGACATATCGAGCCAATGAATCGAACTCAACGTTGTATTCCCTGACTGTGCGCCCTCTCTGTCTCAGCAACAAAAATATGTCGGCCCGTGCCCTCCTCATCTGTGGAGGCAAGAAGTGAGTGAGAAAGGCCTCCGAGAACTCGTCCCAAGTAGCTGGGGACGCGTGCTCTCCCCGAGATAACTCCCACGAATCAAACCAATCGACTGCGGTATCACGCAGCCTATGTGAGCTGAAGACCACGGACTCGGTCTCTGAAGCCTTGATCACCCGCATGATCCTTCAGAATCGACGATAAATCCTGCGCGATCATCCTCCTCGGCGACCCGTAGAACTCGCGCTACAACTCGAAAATCCCGTAGCCTCAAATCGCTCGATCTCGCAACCACGTGCATCGGCTGAATCGAATCGAATCACAGATCCGGCTATCTCATGTTCGCCACGATCTCCGCCAAGAATCGCCATCTCCTTGTAACCCATCTCATCTGCTCCAGCCGGTGGATCGGAGGTGCAGTATTGTGGCTCATCACCACCGCTGCGCCCTAAACCCTCTCGGGTCGGGCGTCGTGGAACTCGCCGTCTCGGGTATAGATCGGGCCTGTTCCTCGTGACTCTAGGTGTCCCACTAGCGCCTCCCTCGCTTTGCCTTGCCTGGGCGGGTTGCCTTACGTGGAGGCATAACTGTTACAGAAAAGGAATACGTTAGAGGGGTCCAACTTATAACACAGCTCTAAGGCACGATCTCAGAGTGAGAAGAATGGAAACCAATCCTAAATATCCTATAGCATCCTGATTATTGGTGTGGTGCACAACACACCGATAATCAAGACTTCATCGGATACGGTGCAGACACTTTCCGAGGATTAATCGCTCGATACCACTTTTGTCACGACTGTTCGGGGCGTGGATCGTGCCTTACCCGCACCTGGCGATCATACATCAGAGAAAATCAGTGGAATATAAAACAAGACATGAATCAATGAAAATTGAGACACGGTTATATGAGAAAAGTCGCCTTTCGGCATAATATATATAAACCCAAATTCTGGCAGTTACATCCCAACTGTACAATAGGACTACAGACCTCTAAGGAAATAAACAACTATGGCGGGACAGGGCCCCGCCATACCCTGAATGGACATATATCTACAACTCAGGGAGAACCATACCAAAAGTCGAGCCTCCGGAGAAAATGGAGCTCCTGACATCAAAGCAAAGATCCTAAGGATGCGGATCTAGCACTGCCGCTGCCACTACCGCAGATGAACGCAGCCCCGGGCGAGGTCGATAACAGTACCAAGTATGTGAAATCAGAAAGTACTTAAATGAAATCATATCATTTTAAACCAATTTTACAAATATGTATTTAAAACAACCAATGTAACCGCACATAGTGCCACATCACAAACAAGAGTAATAATGTAAATCGTAATGTGTCTTTTCTAGGCTGCGAATGATCGAAGCAGGGCCAATCGCCCATAGTATCATTATGAAATCCTAATCCTGGACTCCCGTAGTCCGCATAGGCCACTCACGTAGGCCCGCATGAGGTATTCCCCGCATCGAGGGTAGCTACTCCTCGGCATCGTCCTGGACTCGTAGTCCGCATGGCCACATAGACCGCATGAGGTATAACCCCGCACACTAACACGAACTCGTAGTCCCGCATAGGTCCCCTGGACCCGCATGAGGTATTCTCGAATCATGGTCCCAGACCGCCTGAGACATACCCCGCATCGGAGGGCAGCTTAACCCCCGGTATCATGTCAAGAGGTGCGTGATGTAATACTAGCATAACAGCTTATTGTTAAACAACATAAGCACAAATAAGACTAACCTCTTTACACAAACGTTACAAGATACTAACACACATAGCATCATAATATGTCTACTCAACAAACCATTTTATCAGTACTTTCCAAAATCAATACAAGTCTTTTATAAACACATAAGTAAATCGCCTTTTATCTTGCTTAAGTCGTTATACTTAACTTCCCATAAAGCTAGTATAACTCTTAAGCTTCTTGTTTTAAAAACAAATATTCTTCTTTCAAAATCGATTTATAATTCTTTTGAAAGACTTTAAGATCTTTATTATTCAGCTTAAGTCAAAAGACATTGTCGCACAACTACGCTCGTTAACACACGACGCTCACCGTACTATATATATACTTTAAAATATCATGCTCAAGAGTATAGGAAGAATCACATACCTTCCGGTGAAATCCACCGCCAAGTCGAATATGTCGCTACAGATAATCAACCTATAATAGTCGACACGCCTATCAATATCTAGACTACTCAAGACTATTCTAAGAGGGTTCTCTATTCTACGAAAATCGGGCAGCACTACCCTACCCTAGCTATACGAGTTCATCAGAATACACCCTATGTAAGTCTGATCAATTCTTCTTCTGCTTTACCCTTCTGCGATAATTCACTTCTATTCTTTAATATCCTTCTATATCTTATACCCAAGTCTTAACTATTCTTATATGTAATATCCAATTACAATAGAAGGACAAGATATTTACCTCGATAAGCCCAAAATTATCCAAGTTAAAAGTCGATCCCGAGCAAGGTTTAGCTCCTAGTTTGCACGCTCCGATAGCTCCAAGAACCCTTAGAAGTTTCCAACAACTTCTACTAAAATACTAAAAGGGATTTGGGGCTAGGGTATTTTGAATAGAGACTAAACTTGGAAGACAACTTTCTACCTGGGGAAGGCCCTCGGCCAAAGCCACTAGGCTAGAGGGGGGAGAGGGGTGTTTCGGCTAGGCTTTCTAGAGGGGAGGAGAAGTGAGGCTAGGACGAGAGCTCACAAGGGGGGAAGGAGGATTTTAGACTTGGAGATTGTGATGAAGAAGTCTTCAAATGGAGGGGTATTTATAGGGAAATCAAGGGCCATGATCAAGCCAAGTGGGGGGCAAGTGGAGGGCCAAGATTTGCCCAAGTGCCCCCTAACCTACTCCTCAAATCACTCCACAAACAATGGCCCATGTCTTAGGCCTCAAAACCCTCCCAATCGTCCAAGGCAAAAGCCCCTTTAGCCGTCCACTTGAGGGTGACAAGTGTCACCCTCTCGTTGGCCCAAAAAGGTTCTGTCGCTCGGAAAAATCCGCAAAAATTATAAATGACATAGCCGGAATTTTCCCCTCACAAGTTTTGTAAAACGTTTCGTCGGAAAACCATTCGTTTTGTGAGTTGTGCACAAATTCGTCCAAAGTGCCTAACTTAAGGCTAAACTTTTTATACGTACGCCCTTACGTACATACTCTGAAAATACGGGGTATAACACTACCTTGGCGACGATCCTAAACGGCCCCTCGTACTTCCGTACCAAGTTCTGGTGCACGTCTCGTAGCGCCGTCAATTGCCTCGGATTAAACTTCACCAAAGTCATGTCTCCAACCTTATAATATGTGGGACAACGCTTACAGTCGGCAAACTTCTTCATCTTCTTTGATGCCTTGTCCAAGTAAGACTTAACAGTGTCAAGATATTCCTCGAACCTCTTAGCCATATGGTACGCCCCCAAATGCTTCCTCTAGAACACTGCCAGTAGTGAATGTGGAGTTTGTGGTTGTTGGCCTGTGACTAGCTTAAATGGTGTCCGCCCTGTGGACTCTCTCCGCTGCAGGTTATATGAGAAATGGGCTATGTCTAAGAGGCTTGCCCAATCTTTCTGATGTGCACTCACATAATGCCTTAAATAACATCCAATAATGCATTGACCCGTTCTGTTTGTCCATCCGTCTATGGATGGAAAATGGTCGAAAAGTACAGCTCCGTGCCAAAGATGTCGAACAAATCCCTTCAAAAGTTTCCAGTGAAACGGGGGGTCTTGATCACTGATGATATGCCTTGGTAAGTCCCAATACTTCATCACATTCTTAAAGAATAGCTTGGAGGCTTCCTTGGCTGGAAAACCTAGTGAGGCGGGAATGAAAGTGGCATACTTTGAAAATCCCACAACCATCATGATAGTACCATAACCGTCAGACTTCGGTAGAAAAGTGAGAAAGTCCATGGTCACGCTCTCCCAAGGACGCTCAAAAAATGGAAGTGGCTCCAAAAGTCCTCCAGGATGACTTTGTTCAACCTTATCCTGTTGGCACACAAGACAAGTCTGCACATAGCACTCAATGTCCTCTCGCATATGCGAAAAATAGTAGAATGACATAACCAAGGCCCTAGTGCGGTGTTGACTTGGATGACCGGCCCCTAAGGTTCTATGGCTTTTCTTTATAATATGTCACCTAATATTTTCAAACTTCTTCACGTAAACCCTTCGACTGGTGGTAAGAAATAGACCATCTTCCACCAAAAAACGTATCGATTTTCCTTGGGTGGCTAACTTCATGCGTTTCTTGGTCATTGGGTAATGATGTATGCCCTCTTTTATAGCCTCTTGAATGTCCTAACTTGTTGAAGTGATGTCGGCAAGATCGTCCTTTCGACTTAATGCATCGACCATGACATTACCCTTACTCAGTTTATACTCTAGCACATAATCGAACTCGCTCAGGAAATCTTGCCATCTAGCCTACTTTGGTGTGAGCTTCTTCCGTGTCTGAATGTAGCTAGTGGAAATGTTGTCAGTATTGACCACAAACCTTGACCCGAGCAAGTAATGTCGCCATATGCGAAGGCAATGCACAATAGTAGTCATCTCCTTCTCTTGCACAGTATAACGCCGCTCCATCTTATTCAACGTGCGGCTCTAAAATGATATGGAATGTCTATCTTGCATCAGGACACCCACAATGACAAAGTCATGGGCGTCTATATGAACCTTGAATGTCTTGGTAAAGTCAGGAAATGCAAGAACTAGCTCTTCAAATGCTTTTTAGCAGTGCTCCATCCAAATCCATGACTTGTTTTTCTTTAGCAACTCAGTCAATGGTGTTGCCTTTCTTGAATAACTGCTAATGAATTGACGATAATAGTTAATAAGGTGAAGGAATATTCTCAATATAGTTACCTTTGTAGGCGTCTCCCACTTTTGGATATCCCGTACCTTAGCCTCGTCCATACGTAGCTCGCCATTTCTAATGACGTGTCCCAAGAAGTGCACATTTGACTGTGCGAACTCACACTTCTCCCTCTTAATGTATAGCTCATTCTCTCGCAAGACTTGGAAAACCTTTCTTAAGTGCTCAACATGCTCCTCCAAGGTGTTGTTGTAGATGAGTATGTCATCTAAGTAAACCACCACGAACTGATCAAGGTATGGATAAAAAATCTCGTTCATGAGAGTGCAAAATATTACGGTTGTGTTGTTATGCGCGATTTATACACACGCTAAACGCAAGTGCACGTATCGTGACAAGTAATATAGTCTAGAAGACCGAGTTATCATCCTCAGGGATTAGTGTCCAATTACCAACCTCTATTCTGTAGTATCTATTTGGTGACCGTTAATTTAATGATTTGTTTATAGCTATGATTATAGATGCTGACTAAATTATTTTACTTTACTTCATATATGGTGGAAATAGGGCTTCCAAATCTCCTCGACTATCCGCTCGCTTTACTCGTTAATGCAAATAATTAAGGTTCTTCTTCTATGTTGAGATAGCAGGTTAACTAAGCCGTTTTATACTCCTGTTAAGGTAATATAAACATTCAACCCCAATATAGAACCCTTCAATCTTTCGATGACAAGATTGACTACAAAAGAGGATTAAGAGCAATAACCTATTAAGCTACACAAGTATCGGGGTACTTTCGTCCACGATTTAAACCTATGTTTATTCAACTATAGCATATTCACAATCTCTCCTTTCAGATTTCGATTAGAAATCATATAAGTGATGATAATTAGTGATAAATTAATTACCAAGCAATCAAAACAATTATTGAATAAATCTCAACAATAATAAGAAGAAACTAAAATCTTGCATTAATTCATAAAACGAGATTCAAGCGATTCGACATGGAAAGCCCTAAATTAAGTTAGTTCCTAGCCATAGACATGCCAAGAACTAAAATAGTATCCAACATATACTAGAAATAAATAAAATAAAGAACAAGAAATTACTCAAAAATAAGTCTCCAATCTTGATTTATGGTGTGATGAATGGTAAGGTGTGTTCTCCTCCCAAATCTGACCTAAAAGGCCCTATTTATATCCTCAAAAACGTGCAAAATCTTTTCCTTTTTCGCTTTGGCCCAATCCTATTCGGATTTGTCAATTTTCCCGCGTCGGCACCGCTGCCAAAACTTCGCGCTGGTCCGCTTCAAGGCGTCGTGGCTCGCATCTTGATGGTCCGCGCCGCCCTATTTCTCGTCCGGGTTGCCAACTTTTCAGCTTTTTGAGCTCTGGAACCTCTGTTTCTGCCCTCTTTTCGCTCCTTCTCACCAATGTACCATTTTAAACCATTGTGACTCAAAAGAAAGAAAATATATCCTAACACGACACATATTTGTACAAAAATGGGCAAAAGACTAACTAAAAATGACTCAAAAGATGTATATAAAATACACCGATCATTTTGGTAGTAACCTTTGCGAAGGCCCACATTGGTAAAGTACTTGGCTTGCCCAAGTCTGTCAAATAAGTCAGCAATAAGCGGGATCAGGTACTTGTTCTTCATTGTGACCTTATTAAGTGATCGGTAGTCTATGCATAAGTATAACGATCTATCATTCTTCTTTTAGAACAACATTGGTGCGCTAAAGGGTGCATTTGATGGGAGAATATGACCGGCATCAAGTAGCTCCTTCAGTTGTTTCCTAAGCTCCTTCAAATCAGGCGGTGTCATGCGATAAGGGGAGAATGCAGGTGGTTTAACCCATGGCTCCAGCACAATCTTGTAATCCAACTCACATTGAAGAGACAGGTGCTTAGGTAGCTCCTCGGGCATAATATCATTGTTCTCCTCGAGTAGCTTTTCTATGAAAAGCGGTAGTGTCTCTTGGGAATTTCGATCTATCCAAACTTGCAATGGTTGCAATGAACATCGGTTCCTCCTTCTTGAGCCCCTTGATAAGTGTATAGTCAAGAGTTGTGATTGGCCCTTTCCATGCGACATAGTCACCATACAATATCCTTCTCGCTCCAAAACTATGGGACATTGGAGGTAAGGGTTGATCATTGTGTGGCAATGCCTCTGAAGAATTCTCGCCCCAAAATAATGTCAAAGATATCCATAGTAGTAACAATAAAGTTTATCGTACCTTATTAATTACCTAATTTTACACCAACGTCGTTGGCTACACCACGAGCATTTTCTGGCTCAACATTCATGGTCTTGACACGTGCATTAATTAAAGCGAGCTTCAACTCTAGTCTCGTAGTTGCAGCCTCAGTCATAAAATTGTGAGTTAATCCAGTATCCACTAATGTGAGAGCAAGTTTGTTGTTGATAGGGCCACATAGTCTGATCGTCCTTAACTGTGCAGTTCCCAAAAATTGTCTTTACGTTTGATCCTACTGGTCACGAACCATAACACTGAGGCTCTTTAAGTCGGGACAGTTCCTAAAGCCATGCGACCATCCGCATACATAACATTCCTTTTTCTCAGCATATCCTTGATGGTCATTTCACTTCTTACCATCAAACTTGCTGGCATCTTCAGTCTTAGGATATTATTGGTGCGTCTCTTTTCCTATGCCACAGTCTCCCCCACCTTTGGCACTGCTATCCTTTCACTCATTACCTTTTCTTTTGTCGTTCTTGTCATTCCTGAAATCTATCAAAGACTCGGCGTCCACTATGGTTTGGTCTATGTCCGTGACTTGACAGTGTTGCAACTCCTACTTAGCCTAATTCTGAAATTTATCCATGAAGTGTAAAAGTAAGTCATCACTGGTTAAGTTGGAAATTTGAAGTATCAGGGTGGTGAACTCGTTGACATAGTTGCATATACTCCTTATCTGCTTCAATTCCCTAAACTTACGCCTTGCCTCATATAAGACATTGTTCGAAAATAATTGACGCTTGAACTCGGCGTTGAACTCGGCGTTGAACTGGCCCCACGTGTTAATGGCGCATAGACCTCTCTAAGCATTGGCCATCTTCATTCTAAACCATAGCATGACGGTCACCGATAAGTACAACACAACAATGTTGATCTTGGCCTCATCGTCCCTCACTTTTCCATGCCTGAAATAGTTCTCCAAGTTCCAAAAAAAGTTCTCCACTTCTTGTGCATTACGAACCCCCTTAACCACTGGTGGCTTGGGAGCCTCGATCTTAGCCTTCCTCATTACAACAATATTGTTGTTTCCTCCGTCACGCCAGCGTTGACTTGCTCTTTGAGTACCATTATCTTTGCCTTCATGGCATCAATAGTACTCAATGCTTCCACGCGTCTTCACTCTAGAGTAGTGATGGTTTATTTTACCTCAATCTCAGCCTGCATACGCCCCTCCAAGTCATTTCGGATGCTCTCAATATCTTCAAGAATGTTCCTTTCAAGAACGCTAAGGGTTCCCTCCACCTTCCCCAAACGTTGGTCAAAGATGTCAATGGTGTACATCCCTACGTTAATCTTCATAATACACTCTTTACCAAGTGAGACGTCCTCGGGCAGGACCTCTACGCCATCCTCACTAATATCAGTAGAATAAGGTTTTTGGGATGTAAGCTATTTATTTAGAACAACCTCTGATGACACCTCCTTGCTTTTGTTGGCAGCATTCCTCTTCTTGTTATGGCATTTTTTGCCAATGGCATCTTAGGTGACGTTGTCTTGGAATTTAAGAGCGTTGATTTCTCCCTCGTTTGTCATTCCCTTAGTATCAATCTTTGCTTTGATACCACGTTGTCACGTCCTTAGTCTTTAACTAAGCACACGTGCGACACTTGGCAACTTTTTCATGTTCTTGCACAATTTGCTCACGATCTTGCTATGTCAAGTCAGCCTAGATTATTACACTCAAGATCGCTAAGGAAATGGTAGATAAGAAAGACAAGAGAAATTTACTAAAAGGAACATTTTGTATTGTACAGAACTTGAAGTATTTGCTTGATGATTTACAAATGAATGACTCTCATATTTATACTACTCATCTAGGGATTAATGTATAAATAAGAACTATTGTACAAGTCCCTACATATTTACAAATAAGTTCATATTCTAGAAATCTCTACACAACTACAGTATTTTAAGGACTTCCCATAAAAATCCATGAAATTCTAGAGTCTACCAAGAACGTCTTACCAAAGAAGCTCTCTATGACTCTAGAAACTTCTCACATATGCTAGCCTTTTTCCTATCTAAACATCTATATGGATAAAATATGTGTCAAGTATCACCTATGTCGAATGATTATATGATGGGTCATTTTGCTGCCTTTTAAATCTGAGTTGTGCAGAGTCACTTGTCGTGTATTCAAGCCATGCCTGTCTAGCTCCCCCCTTCCCCCACTTGTAAGATCAAAGGAGGAGCGCTGCAACAGATCTCACGAGGCACGGGAAAAGATCGAGGTTGATCCATTGAACTTAGGCTGCGGAAACGCAGGCCTATAGAAGTGTTCACATGTTACCCGTTCGAACCAACGGGGGCACGCGATGAGAGGTAACTAATATCTCTTGCTTGTTACATTCAGTACTGCACTTTAATTCCAATATTTTACTATCAATATTTATTGCTAGGAAAATCTAGGTTATCGATAGGCAAATACTAGGACTTGCAAACCTTGTATGATTTTTACTGAGTTTGAATACGCCACTTAGTTGTATTATTAATACTAGCCTTGTACCATTCAAAACCAGGCCTGCCTAGTATTTAATTTTCAGTTTGATTAAATTCAATCCAGGCCTGTCTGGTAGTGTGTAATTGTATCTTTTTTTTTCTGCTTGTAACTCGAATCCTGGCTAAAAAGAAGCGAACGATTTACTCTCCCCTGCCCATCCTTATGGGTCAGGCGTCCGTTGAGTACTCTCCCACCGGGGAGCCAACGCGGGCTGGTCCCAACTCCCCTTCCATCTTGGGAAACCCCCCTCACCTTGCTTTAGCTCAGGCTGCCCCAGCGCAGCCAGAGTCTTCTGTTCATGAGTCTCAGGCTACTCCCATTCAGCCAGAGACTCTTTGAATCTAAGGCCTGACAATATTTGGGGCATTTCAAACCCTTCTTTCTCCTCTGCCAATATTCAGGGAGTTTCAGACCCTTCCTCCTCTTCTTTAACGGTCTCTCGCACCCTTGGTTCGGAGGACTTTTTCTCCTCTGACGAAGGAAACGATTCAGTTACCGTGGTTCCACTTGAAGAGACACATGCCCCTGATATTGTGACTATCAATGATGTGGTTAATACGAATAAGACTACCACCATCCCTGACCCTAAGGCTGCATGGGAGAAATTGGTTAAGGGTAACATGGACGCCAATAACAGTTCTAAACTCCATTTTGTGGATGAACCGCATTGTGATGGCCCCATAGTTTTTAATGATGATGATTTTGACGACCTTCAATCCACTTGGGGATATCTTTTGATAGGTTATTTTGCTGGCAAATACCCGGGAGGACCCACCTTAAAAAAATTATGTCGGTCTTGGGGGGTCAAGTACCGCTTCAGCGTCCATAGTAGTGGATGGATTATTTTCAGATTTGATACTACGAAGACAAGGTTAAAGTTATTAGTAAAGGACAACACTTCGTATATGGCACTGCACTCTTACTTAAGGATATCCCTAAACGCTTCACCTTCGACATTCAGGAAATAAGTGGTGTCCTTCTTTGGGTGAGATTGTCGTCCCTCCCTCTTGAACTCTGGAATCCTTCGGCTTTAAGCAGAATTCTTTCACGGGTGGGGAAGCCTGTTGCCACTGATCTTCTTACCCGTAAGAGAAACCAAATTTCTTATGCCCGTGCCTTAGTCAATGTTGACATCTCCAAAGACCCTATCCATGAATTAAGGCTCAATATTGGCATGGAAGAGTCCATTGTGCAGAAAAGCTTTTATGAAAAGTTCCCTAGCTTCTGCACGACATGTAGAAGGGTGGGGCACTCAGATACTGATTGTGAGGCGTATTCGGTGTCCACTAAAAGAAGGGTTGACGGTAAAGGCCCTGCTACAGACAATGGTGATGCGAGGAACAATACAGGAGGTTCAGCGGTTCACTCTTATATTGTCACTCCCCGTTCCTCTCCTCCACCAAACAGGCAGCAGGTCACTGAGAAGGAGACACATGTGAATCAAGTGGTGGATCGGCCCTCGGGGCCACGAACTGGGGTTGATAAAGGTGATATCTCAGAAGAGGTGTCGGATACACATGGGGTCCAGCCTACCGGGGTTCAAACCGAGGCTGGTACAGGTGGAGAAGTTTTGGTTTTTCATGGGGGCCAGTCTTCCGGGGCACAAACCGAGGCTGGTACAGGTCTGCAAGGCAGCGGTATTGGAGGGGTTTCAGGTATTCTTAGGGGCCAGCCTACCGGGGTCCAAACCGAGGCTGGTACAGGTGGAGAGGTATCAGATATTCAGGGGGGCCAGCCTACCGGGGTACAAACCGAGGCTGGTACAGGTCTGCATGAAACTCAGAATCCCATCAAACTTGGAGAACATTCGGTAGGCCAGCCTGCGGGCACCCAAACTAGGGCTGTCACATGTGGGAAAGAGCCAGTTATTGATAATGGGGATGGAACCTCTACAGAAAAACATGCGGGGATACAGGCCGAGACAGGCACTTGTGCACAGATTAATTCTGCTATGCAATCTGTCATTACCCTGGACGACGGGTTCATCAAAGTTGGGAAAAATGGCAAATCAGCTCCCAAAATTAAGAAAACCATTATTCCCCTTAGCAAGGCTATGATTACCAGATCCAAAAAGCCCAAGCAAAAGAAGAAGGGCAACTCCACGAACAATGCTGATATCCCGAAGGGACTTGGCACCCGAGGCCTATCAAAATGATAGTCGCCTCCTGGAATATAAGGGGCCTACATGACCCCTCCAAAAAGGATGAGATTTGCGATCTCATCTAGAAGGAGAACATCGATCTTTTTGGTATCATCGAGTCAAAGCTCAATACTTTAAAACTTGAGCATTTTATGAATTACTCTAGACTTAGTGGCTAGGCTTTCACTCATAACTTTGACGATCCGACGGGAAGAATTTTCATCATTTGGAACCCAGCCAAGGTTACACTCACCACAGCTAAATCTGGTCCACAATCTATTCACTGTAGCGTGACATGCAGGATCTCCCACAAATCCTTCCATGTATCGTTTATCTATGGTCTTCACTCAATTATTGCAAGACGTCCGTTGTGGCTCTCTTTGCGGAATTACAGACAGAACTTGAACAAGACTTCTCTTAAGCGACTTCAACACTGTCATGAAGAGTGATAAAAGATGCAATATGGCCCAGATCACTAATTATGACATCAAGGACATTGTTGAATGTTGTAGTGACATCGGACTTACGGACCTCCCGTCGTCTGGTTGCCATTACACTTATTTCGTAAATAATAAAATGAGCAAAATTGACAGGGTCTTGGTTAATTCCATTTGGCTGAATGATGGCTGGTTGGGTCATGCGAAGTTCACCCTTCCTGGAAAATGCTCGGACCACTCTCCTTGCGTTGTTTCTTTATTTGAGCAACAGGTAGCCCGCAACCGCCCTTTCAGGTTCTTCAACATGTGGACTGCGCACACTGATTTTAGCAACATCGTTTTGGACAACTGGTCCAGTAACTGCTGGGGTTCTGCCCAGTATATTCTCTGTCGGAAATAATCTGGTCTGAAATGGCCTCTTAAAAGGCTCAATGACAAGAACTTTTCCCACATATCTTCTCGTGTTAAAAGGGCCAAGGATGATCTGGTTGTAGCCCAAGCAGATGGTATGGCTCACCCTCATGACACCAACAAGTAGGATCAGATTGCTTCCCTTAGGCATATTGCTATTCAACTAGGGGATGCAGAGAAGAGCTTCCTTAGGTAGCTGGCCAAATGTGAATATCTCAAGAATAGCGACCGCTGCACCAAATTTTTCATTCTATGATTAAATGGAACAGAGCCAGAAATTTCATTGCGGTTATTACTAAGAACGACGGCTCCCTAACAACTTTCGTCGATCAGGTTGCTAATGAATTCGTCAGTTATTACAAGGGAATGCTTGGTACTAGGGGTAACTGTACCTATTGACAATAGGGTTGTTGCGGCGGGCTACTGCCTCTCACGCGAACAAGGGAATGATCTTATTCGTCCTATTACAGATGTAGAAATAATAGGTGCTCTTTTTGGTATGGGGGATGACAAGGACCCGGGGCCTGACGGCTTCACTGCGGCCTTCTATAAGAAGTCTTGGGACATTGTGGGGAAACATTTCTGTGACGCGTTAAAGGAGTTCTTCTGTTCGGGACAGCTTCTCAAGCAGATTAACCATACTATTATCGCCCTTATCCCAAAATCTCCCCATTGCTCAACAGTGGGTGATTACAGGACGATTTCATGCTGCAATATCGTTTACAAGGTCATTACCAAGATTATTGCCTCAAGTCTTGAGACGGTTCTGACTTAGATTATTGATCATGCTCAATCAGCCTTCTTCCATGGTATGAGCATGATTGAGAACATTGATCTTGCTCAATAGCTCTTACCTAGCTATAATCGTAAGAGGATTTCGCCGCAGTGCATGATGAAGGTTGACCTTAGGAAAACTTTTGACTCGGTTGATTGGGACTTCTTGAAGGATGTCTTAATTCGGCTCAATTTCCGGAATGCTTCGTCAAGCTCATCATGGAATGTATCACTACTACGTCATACTCAGTTTCGGTCAATGACAGTATCTATGGCTACTTCAAATGCCAGAAAGGTTTAAGACATGGAGACCCTCTTTCACCTTCTCTCTTTGTCATTTGCCTTGAGTATTTTTCTAGACTGATTAAGATGTCCACTTTTGACAGGGAATTCAACTATCATCCGAAGTGCGGAAGCTTAAAATCACTCACTTAGCGTTTGTCGATGACCTGCTACTTCTCTCTATAGGTGATTCCCATTCAGTTAGCATCATCAAAGATTTCTTAGACACCTTCGGTTACTGCTCGGGCCTTAACTCCAATGCTCTTAAGTCCAATCTGTACACTGCTGGTATTCCGGAAGAAGAATTGATCGACATCAAGAGGATAACAAATTTTCAGATCGGCACCTTCCCATTTCGCTACTTAGGAATTACCTTGGATGCTAGCACCATTAAAGTCATCCATTATGAGCCCCTCATTAATAAAATTACTTCTTATATTAACGTCTGGACTAGCGCCACTCACTCCTATGCGGGAAAAATGGAGCTCATCAAATCAGTTATGCAGGGCGTTGAATGCTTCTGGCTTTCCATCATGCACATTCCGTCGACTTTGTATGATAAGATTATTAGACTTTGTAGGGTCTTCCTTTGGCGTTCGAATCACCCTCCGGTTTCCTGGAAAAATTGTTGCCTCCCTAAGACTTGGGGTGGTTTGGGCTTCAGGGACATCCGTACTTGGAATCATTCATTATTGGCCAAATGTCTTTGGAACATTCATGAGAAAAAAGACACGATTTGGGTTTGTTGGATTCGCCAAAAGTATTTAACCAACTATGATATCTGGTCGTGGGAGGCTAAGAAGGGCGACTCCGCCCTTATCAAGCATCTTATTCGCATTCGTGACCAGTTTATTGAGCGGGCTGGGTCTCATGCTCTTGCGGTCGACACATTCAGTTCTTTGCAACGTGAGAACAATGGTATCAGCGGTACTCAGGCGGATTATGAATTCTTCAGAATTTGGGGGGTTAAAGCTTATTGGTCGAAGGACGTTTGGAATCCATGCATATTTCCTAAACATTCCTTCATCCTTTGTCTAGGCATCACCAAAAAGTTGCGTACCGAAGACACAATTACTTACATCGACACCACTCTGGTGTGTGGGTTGTGCGGTAGGGACGACGAGTCTATACCTCACTTGTTCTTCACTTGCGCCTCTTTCACTTTCATCTGGCAGCGGATTAGGAACTGGTTGTGCATCACCAGAACCATGAGCACCATTGACAGTGCGTTGAAGTATATTAGAAAGGAGGGGCGCGGCACGGGTTGGCAGGCTAAGGCTAAAGAACAGCGCTTGCAACCACCGTCTATCAGATTTGGATGGAACACAACAATATGATTTTCAACGGGTCCAGAATGGATAAGGAGGCCATCATTTTCAAAATCAAAATTGTTGTCTACTCTATTTTGTTTTCTTTATTTCCGCAATTTACTTATTATTTTGAACATTTGGCCCTCGACAATATTTCACACTAGCAGCATAACGCTAGGCGCTCTTCCCTTATCATGGGTTTGTCCCATTGGGTTTACCATGATAAGGGTTTACGGAGGCTGCGGTTGCAACCTTATGTCGGTTTCTTTGACATAAGGGATTGACGAGGGTCGACCTGTATAGGCCCTCTTGACCTCCCGACTTGTGGGATTCGCTTGAGTTTTGGTTATGACGCAAAAGAATCATATGACTACCCGACTTGTGGGATGTGCATTTTGATTCTTAGCATCATTTCGCCTACATGGGTCCTCTTGACTACCCGGCTTGTGGGTCAGCCTGAGTAATATGCTTGACGTTAATGAATATAGTGATTTCCCGACTTGTGGGTATGCACGATATTCCTAGCGTCATTCATATCTTTTGTCTGTGGGTTCGCCTTCGGTTGATGCTGATTTCTTAATACACTTTTTACCGTTACACAAAAAAACAAAATCTGAGTTGTGCATTTCTATTTTGTCATCACCTAAGCAAATCCCATATTATACGTTCCTAATCATCTCATCTCTCATCTCTCATCCCTCTTCCTAAAATTGGGTAAGGTTTGTTCTTTTCTTTTAATTTTTTCTACTGGTAAGTGGTAACATGACTATATGAGTAAAGGATCAAAGATGGAAACGTTTTTTCTTAATTGTTCTTCTATCATTAATGATTGGATAAATATATAATAAGTAAAATAGTTTATTGATTCATTTTCAGAAAATATATTTTTTACTGAAGGACATGAAAATTATTTCATATCGCAGGTCATGAATCTGCTGTGACAGATTTGTGTGGTAACAAGAATACGGGAATGAAAACAACAACAAGAAAGTGGTTAGAAATCTGGAAATAAACAAATAAAGAGGTTTGCTGAGTCGATTGATATTCAATCTATTCTTAAGATAATATTGCCCCGTATATTCTTTTCGACGGTTGTATGACAACTTATCTCCCAAGGTAAAACAACAATCAAATAAATGAGCAAAGGAGATTCAATTGTTCGCTAAATAAGAAGGATCTTTGAGTGTTTGAATATTGATAGAGAGGAAGACAATTTGCTGGAAATTGTTGAGTGTTCAAGTGTATTTTGCAAATGAGCATTAGGTCTCATTATATAGTGTTGAGAAGATGACCCCTCAAATGGCCAAGTAATGGCCTTATAATGCCATGTAATTGCACATAATTGAGGGGAGTAATTCAGTCAAATAATGGCTGAATTCATTTGGAAAGTTATGGAGGTTTAATGCCTCAAACTCAGCCCAAACGTCATGTATTTTTGTCTCCCGTCGCTGCTCGAACCTGCAAGCGCCCTCATCGAAGCAGCCGCACGCTGCAAGTACCGTCGGCGCCGCGCCGGGAGGCGCCGCGACGCTAATTCATCCAGTAGCTACTGGAAGTTAAGAGTCGCGGCCCTGGACCAGGGCGCCTCAATTCCAGTGACCAAACTCCGAATTAGCGCCGAGGCTCAGGGGAGGAGGCGCTGCGGCCCTTGCGGCTCCGCGACGATTTCATGACCTGATTCATCTTTCAACACATTGTACACTTCTTCCTTCATTTACCAACGTGAAACCATTGTCATTTGGCCAATAACCGTCTATTAACTTACGTATCAAACATTTTGTATACGTACCAATATCTCTTTCACTTAGGAAATTTATGATCCTTGGTACAACGTGTGCACGTGTGTGGAAACAAAGTTTCCGATGTGCGGGACCCCAATTATTCGAATCATAATTAATAGGATTAACTTATTTCACATTTATTAAATTTCGAACAATTTTCCAACATCTGCCACTATTATGGTGATCTTGTAGGTTCACCATTCAAGCAAAGTTGTATCTTATATTACTTGACATTTAAGAGCTATATTTTGCATATATAATCTACTTTAGTCTTCCAGTAACTTTTTTTCAATAATATAAGATAATAATACCCACCTTTTATGTTTCAATAATAAGAAAATTCAGTAGCATTCACTAATACTAATCCTTCATGTTTTACAAGTTTAAACAACTATTTAGTTAGAGATTAAACATATCACTGGAAAAAAAAAAGACATTCAAATAGGGCAGGGGCAGGGGCAGGGCCGCAGGGTTTGACAGGACAGGGCAAAATTCTAGAGAAATGCTAAACGGGACATGACAGAACGGATCAAGACTTTCCCTGTCCTACCCCGCCCCATTGTCATTCCTAACAAAAACATAGGACATCTTCGTCCATGCAGCTCCCACTTGAATTTCCTAATTCCTAGCTACATATGAAAACTTCTATTGGTATGAGTTTGAAAGCGGCTTACCTTTGGCTGATGGAGCTTGAAACCAAAAAGAGGAACTATATTAAAGAGATGTATAGTTGACCATGAGATTGGTGGTGCACAGGGTCAAGCAAGTGACAGGTAAACAACTACCTGTTGACTTGTCTTTCAGGGCATGAATAATGTATATGGACCCATATTGGTGTGGATGAATTGTAGAATATTCCAAGAAAGAACGGACCCGGCCACATTAATTATGGGATAGATATATAGTCAAGCCAAAGGACTTCAAACTTCTCCATATTTCACCCAAAATAAAACACCAAAGTTTGTTTCAATATTTTCATGTGCTTTAGACTTTAGAGTAAGCACTAGGAGGATATACTAGGCTTTTGATGGAATTACCACAAGAAATGAAAGATCTTTTCTGGCGACATGAGGATGGTTGAAAAGTATATAGTTTCGTTGCTGAAAATTATTCTGCATAAAGAAGAATACCAAAGAAAGGCTAATTCAAAAAGAAGGAAATGGAAGGTATGCACGTTATAAATTCAGGAAGATATATATAGATATTGATGCGGCTCAATCTGAAGACGTGGCTACGTGTTTGATTAGCCATGTGATTTTGGATTGAGCCGCGTCAATATCTGTCTTCCTATTTCCAGTTACTTTATATATGTTTTCCTTTGTAAAGAACGGATCTTGAACCTAACTCAACCCAAAAGCTAGCTTGTAGGGTGAGGATTGTCCAAGTTCATATAAGGAGTCCATGTTCTCATTTCATATCCGATGTAGGACTCTTGACACTCCCCGCACGCCCAGATCTCGTTAACTAAAATGTGGACAATATAATTTGGGGGCCAACATCGACGAACAAACAATTGGAATGAGTCTGACTTTAATCAACCTAATTAAAGAGGAATATAATTCTACCTAAAATATGAGATATACAAAGAGAATCCTGATAGCATGTAAAGAATGAATCTTGGGTCTAGCTCAACTCCAAAGGCTAGCTTGTAGGGTATGGATTGTACAAATTCATATAAAGAGTTCATTTTTCATTCCATTTCCGATGTGTGACTCTTAACATTCTTTTTCTCAACGATAATTCTTGATTTGGTAATTAAGTAAGTCGAGCTTTATTTAATTACTCGTAGGTAGTTGTTTTGCTTGTTTCATATGTCCCTCTCGGCCATCTTTATCTTTTCACGCTTTAATTATACATTCGAGCCTTCAGAATTTCTTGAACGACGGTCAGTAAGTCATTTTCTTCTATTAATATTGATACACATCTCACTTTTAGCCCTTCCTTTATGTGGGCATTTTAATCCCTTCACCTCCATATTCTCATAATAGACCAGTGGCAAGTCAACACTGATTGCAAAGTCGGCAGAATTTGAAGTTTATAAATTTAGAATTTTAATTTTTTTTAAATTATTAAATTAAAAATTCATAATTTATATATATTTAAAAAAATTATTAAGACAGATACAAAATTTTAACAAAAGTTATTAGCTTCGATCGAACCCGTAATCTACGCCTGGTCTCCGCTCCTAACTGGTCGCCAATATTGTTTCATTGTATTCCTTGTTTTTATGTTTCAGCTCCTCAGTGATACACAAGTTTGACAACTTAATACTATTTGAAAACATGGTATAACGCGTACACATAAAATTGATGATGTAAACATATATATAAAATTGATGATGTAAACATTTTTTAATGGGAATAGGTTAAACCTTTATGTATTTGTGGAGAGGAGTGGAAGGGCAGGTGGATTTGACGGGGGTAGAGTTGATGCGAAGTGGATTTCAAGTTGTCAAACTACTGTGGCGTTCCTTTGCAAAAACTATTTGGATATCATTTTTCCAACTTATTGCAATAAATATAAAATGTATCTGTATTATATATAGACATATCATTATGGTTGGATTCTCCTTCTGGCACAACATTTATTTATCTCATATTTGAAACACGACTACTGAAATAGAAGTTTTTGTTAATGGAAATGAATCAAAGAAGAAGAGAAGATAAGTGAATGAAAAATGGTATTCTATTGCTCCCTGTCGTAGAATGTAGAAGTTAAAATTTTCAATATTAATTATAAAATCGTACATGAAATTTGTTGAAAATATTTATTAAACGTAAAATAAAGTTAATCTTATTTAATTAAGAATCGAATAATTAGGGGCCCCACACGTCGGAAACATTGTTTCCACACACGTGTACATACAATGTCAAGGATCATAATTTCCTTAAATGGAAGAGATATTGGTACGTATACGAATTGTTTGAGACGTAAGATAATAGACGGTTATTGGTCAAATAATGTTGGTAAATGAAGGAAGAAGTGTACAATGTGTTTAAAGATGAAACGAGTCATGAATCGGGCCGCGGCGCCAAACTGCTGGGCCACGACGCCAACTCTCTGAAGTTGTGGCGCCTCCCTGCAGGGTCGCGGCGCCGGTAGTCCAGAGGCTGCGACGGGAGACGAAAAGACATGACTCTTGGGCTGATTTTTGAGACATTAAACCTCCATTACATCCCAAATGAATTCAGCCATTATTTGGCTGAATTAACACTCCATAATCAAGGCCATTACATGGTCATTCAAGGCCATTACATGGGCAATTGGAGAGTCATCTTCACAACACTATAAAATGAGGCCTTAGGCTCATTTGCAAAATACTTAAAAATCTGAAATACTTCTTCCTCTCTTGCAATCACAAAACACTCAAAGATCTTTCTTCCAAAGCAAACACTTGAGTTCTCTTTGCTCATTTGTTTGATTGTTGTTTTATCTTGGGAGATAAGTTGTCATTACAACCGTTGAAAGGATATACAGGGCAATATTATCTTAATGATAGATCAAGAATTTGGTCGACTCAGCAATCCCTTCTATTTGATCATTTCCAAGTTTTATTAAAATTTGTTGTTGTTATTTTTCCGTTCTACACATTACCACTGTAAAAAAAATTAAGTTTTTTTAAAATAAAATTTATGTATTTGAAAACTACGTAAAAGTATTATAAGTCACAATAATTAATAATTCAAAATCTTTATAAAATATATAAAATAGACAATATAAATAATAAATGTTTTGACCCTCAAAATTCGAATAGTTTCACATAAATTGCAAGGAAGGAGTATATAGAATGTGTGAGTAGAAAAATGTGGTTACAATGAAAAGGGAATGAAAACAACAACAACAAAGTATTTAGAATTCTGGAAATAGAACAAGAAAAATGGCTTGCTGAGTTGATTGATATTCAATCTTTCCTTAAGATAATATTGCCCCATATAATCCTTTTACGGTGTGTTGGAAACTTATCTCCCAAGATAAAACAACAATCAAACAAGTGAGCAAAGGAGACTCAAGTGTTCGCGAAAGAAGGATCTTTGAGTGTGTGGAAGATTGCAAGAGAGGAAGATAATTTCTGAAGTGTGTTTTGCAAATGAGTCAATGGCTTCATTTTATAGTGTGGAGAAGATGACCTTCCACCTAGCCAAGTAAAGGCTTTGAATGCCCATGTAATGGCCTTGAATGTGGGGTTACAATTCAGCCATTATTTGGTTGAATTCATTGTGGGAAGTAATGGAGGTTTAATGCCTCAAAACCAGCCCAAGAGTCATATATTTTCATCTCCCGTTCGTGACTTCTGGAAGCCAAGCGTCGCGGCCCTCACTGGGGCGCCACGGCTTTTCACGTCTAGTAAGTCACTGGAACTCAAAACGTCATTTAAAGTCTAGCCCTTCGGGGAAGCGTCGCGGCGCTTCACGTCCAGTAAATCACTGGAACACAAAACATCATTTAGAGTCGCGGCCCTTCGGGGAGGCGCCGCGACGCCTAAATTCCACTAGCTACTGGAACTTAGGCGCTGAATTCCAGTAACCAAACTCGTCGTAGGCGTCGCGGCCAAAGGGAGGAGGCACCACGGCGCTTGGAGCGCCGCAACCCTTCTCGGCTCCGCGGCGATTCATGGCTCGGTTCATCTTCTAACACATTGTACATTTCTTCCTTCATTTACCAATGTGAAATCATTGTCATTTGCCCAGTAACCGTCTATTAGCTTATGTCTCAAACATTTTGTATACATATCAATATCTCTTCTACTAAGGAAATTTACGATCTTTGGTACAACGTGTGCACATGTGTGGAAATGACGTTTCCGACGTGCGGATCCCCAATTGTTTGAGTCATAATTAATAAGATTAAATTTATTTCACATTTAATATATTTCCAACAATCCTCTCTTGGAAGAGATTTTGGCGCACGCTCATGGTGCCTTTCTAGAAATTGTCCGGCGGATCGATGTTGCATCTGGTTAGGTAGCAGTAGCGTTGAACCTTCCATAGTAGAATATCACCGGACTTACTTACTTCGCGATGAACGTGATATCTTGATCCGTCAGTGTTTAGTGTAAGCCAAGACAACGGTACCAACACAACACATTTCCTTACTCTATCATTTTTTAAGGTTTGTCCGTTGTGGATGTGGATCACGTCTTGGTTTCTTAAGTACGTTCATTTGAGGCGGTTTGTCCTCACACTTAAATAGGTGGTCTCCTACAAGGTATTCGGCAATACCCCACTACACAAGTGTTAGGAACCATTAAAAGTTTCCCCAAACCTAACCTCAATTGTTGAGGATTATTTAAAGATTTTGGACACTTAACCTTTACCCACTTTGCAGATAGCACTTTATGTCTATCATGATAACGGCCTTGGATATATGTTTCTAATAAGAAATCATTATCCGAAGTGCTTCTGCTTCCACCGAAGCGCTCAACTGAACCTTTACGATTTAGTTTTCCCATTGAGCCTAATTTCTAGGATCTCCAGTCTGTAAGGTTGGGTATCCACCGTATCAGTTCTTATTCATTGGGTTTTAAGCCCATTCCCCTAGACAGGTAGAACATTTGATCTATGGGTATGCCCTTCGTCAAGGGATCTGCGGTGTTTTCTTTAGATTTTACGTAATCAATGAAAATAATACTTGTGGTGATCAGCTGCATAACGGACTTATGTCTCCGTCGAATATGACGAGCCTTGCTGTTGTACATAGAACTTCGTGCCCTTTCTAGAGCCGACTGACTGTCGCAGTGGATCATTACAGAAGGCACGGGTTTGTTCCATTGTGGATCTGGCAGTGCAAGTTTGCTTAGAGGATTTCCAAGACACAGCTCCACTTGGTGTTCTCGATATCAGATATCCAGTTTGCATCACTGTACCCCTCTAGTACAGCTGGATATCTCGAATAGTGTAACCCATAATTTAGGGTGTATTTCAGGAATCTTAGTACCCGATTCAACGCTTTCCAGTGATTCTCACTCAGATTACGGGTGAACCTAGCCAATTTATTGACTGCATAAGAGATATCAGGTCGAGTGCAGTTTGTGATATACATCAAACTACCAATCACCTGCACATACCGCTCCTGACGTACGGGCGCACCATGATGATTGTCAATATTTTGATTTCCATCCAGTGGTGTCGTTAGTGGCGAGCTGTCGTACATCCCAAATTTCTTCAGCACATCCTCGATGTAGTGAGATTGAGACAAGACTAGCCCGTCAGATGTCTTAGGGACCTTGATCCCTAAGATAAGATCTGCGATACCCATATCCTTCATGTCAAAACATTGTTTTAACATGTTCTTAGTCTCTAGGATTATCCTGGGACTGCTCCATGTGATTAACATGTCGTCTACATAGAGGAATATCATGACGAATGACTCGACATTTCCCTTCATGTAAACACATTTGTCACACTCGTTAATGGCGAACCCTTTTGATAGTAGAGTACTATCAAATTTCTCATGTCATTGCTTCGGGGCTTGTTTTAGCCCGTACAGAGATTTTACAAGCCGACAAACTTTTGTCTCTTGTGTTGGAACCACATACCCCCGGGGTTGGTCCATATATTTTTCTTATTCCAAATCACCCTTAAGGAAGACTGTCTTGACATCTATTTGATGTATTTCAAGATCCCACAACGCGGCGATCACTATGAACATGCATATGGATGTCATCCTAGACACCGGAGAGTAGGTGTCAAAGTAATCAAGACCGCCCTTTTGGCGGTAGCCCCTGACTACCAATCTAGCCTTGTACTTGTCGATAGATCCATCTGCCTTTAACTTCCGTTTCAGGATTCACTTACAACCCAATGGTTTGTGTCCCGGAGAAAGGTCAACCAATTCACAGGTATGGTTGTACAAGATGGACTTTATCTCACTTTCTATAGCTTCTTTCCAGAGCAGTGCTTCTAGAGTTGACAATGCTTCGGCGATTATCCATGGTTCTTCCTGAACTTGCATTTCTTGATTCCATGATCGTACGTACATGAATGTCCGGTACATATGACTTATGCACTAGGAAGCGATAAGCGCTACTGTTATTGGCATATCCGATGAATATGCAATCCACAGTGTTAGGCCCAATTTTGACCTGCTTTGGCTTAGGTACTTCTACCTTGGCCATACAACCCCATACTTTCAAATATTTGTAGGTAGGTTTCTTTCTTTTACATAGCTCATATGGAGTCTTGTCCTTACCCTTGTGTGAGACTCTATTAAGAATCTTATTAGCGGTAAGGATAGCTTTTCCCCACATGGTTTGGGGAAGGCCTGAATTGATGAGTAAAACATTCATCATTTCCTTTAACATTCGATTCTTGCGTTCAACACCACCGTTCTATTGAGGTGAGTAGGGAGTCGTCTTTTGATGAACTATACCCGATTGGGTACAATATTCTTCAAAGAGCGCTACATATTATCCCCATCTATCGCTATGGATTGATTTAATCAGTCCGCTTAGTTGGTTCTCAACTTCTGGTTTGTAGCATTTGAATGCTTCAAAAGCTTCATATTTACTCTTTAGTAAGTAAAGGTAACAATACCTTGTGTTATCATCTATGAAAGTCACAAAATACTCGTTGTTGACACCCAATTTTGACCCATCTTTTAGTCATTTCTTGCAATTTTATGCATTTTAGGACACCACATTTTATCTTAATTTTTGACATTTTTGTATATTTTTTACCTAACATTCTATGTTGTTTTATTTTTGTAAATTGACATCAAGTTTTTACTTTAATTAGATATTAAACACTTTTAAAATATTATGTTATTATTGTTGCGCGATCATTTTGTTTTACTAATTTTGCATCTCTTTAAATAATTAACTGACATCCCGTCTTTACTTTTAATCAGGCATTAAATATTTGCTAAATGTTGTATTTTATTATTATTGCATCAGCATTTGCATTTTAATAATTTTGTATCTTTAAATAATTTTCTTTTAAATAATTAATCCATTTTGCATTTTTTGTCAAAACCAGTCCAGTCCAGTCCAAGGCACAATCTGAATCAGTCCAATCCGCCAAAAACCGAAGCTCACACTGAGGCCCAATACACCTTTCATCTTTTCCCTCCAATACCCAATACCCAAAACCCAATACCCAAAACCCTAAACCTAAATACCACACTATAAATAAAACCTTACCCCCCTCATTTTAAAACCTACCCTACATTACCCCACTTTTACCCTTCAGCCGCCTCCCTCACGCCCTTAACTCTTCAACTCCCCTCTGCCCTCTCTCTTTAACCCTACTACTTCATCACTCCAGCCGTCTATCACCCTCACCCTATTATTCCCTTTAGCCGCTACCTTACTTCTACCCTAGCAGCCTTCCACATCCGTCTTACCCCTCTCTAGAAAAAACATCACAGCCGCACAACAGGAATGGGCCTTTACCATTTTTTTAAGGAGGCACAATCCCTCGTCTCTCACCTTGTTCTACCCCTCAGCCGCCCTAGCTAACCCAGCCGCCAACTAAGACTCTCCTCTTGCCCTCTCCCTCACCCACACGCACGCACACACACACACAGCGAACCTCACCACTGTCAACTCCGCCATCACCGGCGAACCATCACCACCGTCGACACCTCACTACCCACTGAATTCCCGTCGACCACCATTGTTCCGCCTCCCTCATGCTACTGTTTGTTTTTTTGGGGTTTTGACGCTGTACATTATTGTTGGTTTGGACTGATCTTATGTTTGGGCTCTTGCTGGAGTTCTGAAAACTCCGGCGACTATTGGTTATTTCTACTACTGTTACGGTGGTGTCGCTCCGGCAACCTCGCCGTGGAAGTGACGCCACACCGCTTCTCCTTCCGTATTGTTGTTGGCTTTTGTCTTGTTGGTTTCATTCTGTTTTGATTTTTGCATTTTTCGTATCTCGCCGGAGTCTTTAAAACCCCGGCGATCTTGGTTGTCTCTGCCGTTACTGTTCCGGTGAACTATGGTTTGGCTGGATACATAAGTATTTCGCCGGAGTCTTTATTATCCTAATGGTTTGGCTTTTTTTTAGGGATAGATTATGGACCACTGTTGCTAAGTTGTTCGTTTCATTGCTTCTGGGGACCACTGTTGTTCACTGTCTTGCTCACTAACGTTCTGTTGGCTATATCCCTTTATGAACAATTATGTTGCTCGTTTCACTATGATCCAGCTACTGTTTTGCTGGGTTGGAATTGTTGCTGCTGCTTGTAGTGTCTCGCTAATCATTTTGGGCTATGTTGCTTACTGTTTCGCTGTGTTGCTACTGTTTTTGGTGTTCCATAGTGATTTGGACGATTTTGCCCTTTTACTACTTTGTTAAACTGATTTGGAATAGATACCACACTTGGTATTTTACTGATTTTGAACAAGATACTACATTTGGTATTTTACTGAATTTTGAACAAGATACTACACTTGGTATTTTTATTGATTTTGAACAGATACTACACTTTGGCCAATGAAAAAAGTTATCCGTCGATTTTTTAGGCCTCCACAGTTACAAAGACGGAAAATAAAACAAATGAAGCTTTCTGGGCAATGATGATTTCTTCCACTTACACCGAATAACCAACATGCGCTGGCAAGGCGAATTCTCGCAGCCGCACTTGTTTAGGCTGTCCCACTTTATATTTTTACATATTTGAGCCCTCCGTGTTCAAAACTATTACTGTTTTGGCGCGAATCCGAAGGTTTTATTTATTTTATTATTTTAGCAATATTGGCCGATGAAGGAATCTCCGTCTGATTTCCAAGGCCTCCCCGTACAAAAGACGGATTTATTTTTTGCTTTATTTATTAATTATTGCTATTACTTTAAAATTGTTTATTTTTATTACTAACACTTTTACTAAGTGTTTATGCAGGTACCCGGAGATCATCTTGTGCAGAAGGCCTAAAAAGGGCTAAAGATATCCCGAAGTTTTATCTTATGTCGCATTTAAATTTCAGTTTTACTATTTTTGTATTGCATTTTATTTTAATTGTAAATTATGTAAAAATGCTTAGAATAGGTAGAATAAAAGCCAATACACAATTAACCTAGGTTTGAACGGATAACCGCAAGTTAGCGGATCTTAAAGGATGCCTAACCCCTTCCCTTTAGGATAATAAAGAACCCTGATCTAGAATCTCACATAGCTTTCGCAGACCATTAAATGGAGATCATTAATTGCCGTATTTATTGCAATAAATCAAGTGTCCTAATTCACTATAATAATTAGGTGGTGACTCCTTAAATACACCAGGAATCATACCATACGTGGTACTCCCGTTTCGACTCCGGTTAAAATGGGGTGTTACAGATGGCGACTCCACTGGGGATTCAGGTTCTTGACCATAACAAACCTAGGTTTATTATTGCTTGACTTTATTTGCTTTTATTTGTTTTAAATGCCTTAAAATTACTTGCTTTAATTTTAATTTTGTATGCTTAACTGTTTAAATTGTTATTTGCTTTTACTGCTTTCCTTAAATTGGCATTCCGCTCATATTTCTTCCACTCTGGAAAATTCACATTGTCACACACAACACGCGGGTGTGCTTTGAGCACCTGCAAATTTCTTTCAAACACCCAAATTTAAGAGAGTTGGCGTTTTGCGCGGAGAATCCGGTCCAACCGGTGGTCGCGTAGCCTTCTCACTCGAGTTGTCATTCGGGAACTCAAGGCCTAGTAAGCCAAATCTTAGAAAACTTAAGATAGAGCTATACCCCTTTTTTATTAAGTCATGCATGCATAAACCTTAGGTGGGTTAATCATTGGTATTAACGCCACAATTAGAAATCCACCAAACTTGTCGACGGGTTTCACAACCCAACGACCCATTAGCATACTATGTGTAGCTTGATGATGATAGACGGATCCAAGCCTGGTCATGCCACGCCGAAATTGGAAAAAGTGCACCGTCATTTGGTCGCCATTTCCAACAAAACATTGCAGTTTAACGGCTTGGACCTATTTATCATAATCTCGCATATTTGGCGTTTAGGCCGACCTCTGACATAAGAGAGATCCCATGCATATTAGGCGCGCGCTTGATTTGCGTGTTTTTTTGTTTACTATTGTTGTCGCTATCAATTCTATACATATTATTTAATGCAATAATTATTCTTTTAACCTCTGTGTATATCATGCTTATAATTCCGGCCATTAGCATTTGCATTTTTGCACTTTTGTTGTCACATTGCAATCAGGACTTCTACTGCGTAAATCCCTCTTGAACATCACGATTTGGACTTTGTGAAGCATCAACCACCAGTCCGGTCGAACCAATCAGGGGAGTCTTTGACTATATCGTCACGCCCTCACATTTTACTATTTTTGTGGCTTGCCTACTCTCACTCATTTGTCATATTTTTGCAGGAAGACCGTCCTCGCAAATAGTCGAGGGCGGACAACAACAACAACAATAAAAAAAAAAATGAGTTGAGTTATGTTGACGGAGAGATGTCAGTTTATACCAGATTCAACAAAGCATCGCTCTGGGTCTTATATTTTGCATTTTTATACATATTTGCAAGTCTAATTGATATGTCTAGTACTGATTACATAATTCTTTTTACAACATAATCATTCCGAACTACGCGTGTCTGATTCTCACCATACGGTGTGATACGTAGGCAACCCATCTAGGGTTCGACACCACCCCATAAAAAAAATGGGACATATTTGGTTCACCCATTCATTGTATTTATCCAATCATGTAGATTCATTCATGCATTTCATTCATTTACCACAGTCATACATTTTTTCATTACATTCTTTTACTTTGCATTAGTCCTATAGTGAACAATCATTTGTTTTGCACAACTTTTACTTTTGCATTTCTTTCATGAATAAATTCTTTTCAAGCATACATTTTATAACATATCTGAACGAACTACGCACACCTGATTCTCGTCAAAGATGAGATACGTAGGCAGCCCTACTCGGGTTCGGTACCATTTATCCAAAAAAAAAATACAAAATATTTTGTACATAAATACAAAAAATGTTATCCAAAAATACAAAAAAAAAACATTTTTCTTAAGTATCATTGTTTGACTTGGTTGATACCAACACAGTTGGGAGTGTGCATGAGAAAGAACAAGTAATAATCAATATGGGTTGACTTCGTGGTAAACCATAGATTCTTTTGGTACCTCTTATTCACCCGTAAATGACATTGTCTTGCATGTTTCCAAGAAAAGAATGAAACCAACCTCATCGTTTCATATGCATCGTGTGGTGAGTTTTAGAATAAGTTCAATTGCATTGCATTGTGATCTAGAACTTGGCCTGATTGTTTGTTGAGACGAAATCCTGAATAACACTCGGTGTAGGAAATGATCGTAGGCTTTCTTTGACCCGTTTGAGCCTTTTCAGCCTACCAAATAACATTATCCGTAGTACACCCCTTTTGAGCCTAAAGTCTATTCTTTGACAACCACATATTACGGCTATACCTTTCTAAGTGCGTACGCACTATCCCTCTCTTGGCCCAACCTCCTTGAGCGCTTTAGAAATGTGCAAGTGGCTGACAAATTCTGCGTCGAAGTTTGCAAAGGCAAAATTGTCAAAGTCCAAAAAGGGAAAAGAAAACACAAATGACGACTTCACAAAAGGAAGAAATCAAAAGCCCCAGCATTATAAACAAAAAATGAATGAAATGAGAGAATAACTTTGGAAAAAGCGGGCTCCAAACGAAAGTTTCAAAAGGAACTCGATGTAAAAAGCGGGACAAAAAAAAAGAGGAAAAAGAAAGCAGATCAGCATTAAAGCACACAAATATCAAGCACGGACGTAGTCCAACGCTCGAGGAAGGATTAGTCACTTTTTACCCAAATGATATCCATCCCTTTTCCCAAACCTACATTACAAGCCCGTGACAAGCCCTACATGATCTTATACTGAGGGTTCTCACATTAGTGGATACTTACATGACGGCCAAGCCTATGGTATCATAATTGCATGCATTGAACATCCTTTTGAGTGTGAGTGATTTCCTCAAACGCCCCAAAATTCAAAATACAGAATATGTGCGAGCAATGGGACTTTCTTTCACAGGCATTTGAAACGCGAGATTACGTGTAGTTCAAACCTCGTCGCAAAGCAGTGTGTCGATACTTATGTGTCTGAGGTACAATTTGAAACTATAGGAATTACCCAGAAGTCAGTCTTGGTTAGACTAGAAGTGAATAACGGAATTTCTAAACACAATACTAATTGTTGGTATCAACTGAAGTCAGAACGTGATGCTGTCTTTCCACTTTTCAAAAAAAAAAATGCATAAAAATCCTTATTTTTTGCATCACGAACCACGCTCGACTGATTCTCTACGGATACGAGGCGCCACATTGGCTTCGATCCACATTGTTTGAAAAACTCATAAAAATCCTTATTTTTTGCATCATGAACTACGCTCGACTGATTCTCACGGATACGTGGCGTCACATTGACTTCGGTCCACATTGTTTGAAAAACCCATAAAAATCATTTTTGCATCATGAACTACGTCTTGACTTGATTCCCTCAGCGGGATACGTAGGCGGCCTCAATCGGCTTCGGTCATACCATTAGAAATCTTCCCATTGGCTCGTAGCGATGCACTTCCGCCAGAGTTAAGTCCCGCCTACGCACTCGTGATAACCAAAATCGGGACAATTTTGGGAAATGCACCACAAGAGATTATAATAAGGATTCCAAAAGCAATCAAGAATCGCAAGAATCAAGAAGTCCGCACAGATCGCATCAACACTCGCAGATTCAAAGAAGCACACAACATTCAACACGCCCGCGTGCGTAAATCTCAAGATTGGCAAAGATCACATCAATACAACCGCCACACATTTTACATGATCTTCATATCGCAAGAAAGCGGAGCACAACAATAAGCCCGCGCGAAGTTACAAACGCACAACGCCTATGCAATGACGTTATCTCAATCCAGCGAAGTCACAAAGGTGTACGTCCAAAACGACGCCATTTCATCAGAAGTTCATGCAATGCCTTCATTCATGTTTCGTTTATACAACGATTTAACATTTGCTCTCTCATCCATACAGCACGATAACGCCATACAAGGCGCCATTCGCATTTCGTCCATACAAGACGACAACGCCATACAAGGCGCCATTCGCATCTCGCCCATACAAGACACAACGCCATACAAGGCGCCATCTCGCATTTCGCCCATACAGCATTTACAACGCCATACAAGGCGCCATCTGATTTCGCCCATATAAGACGATAACGCCATACAAGCGCGCCATCTGATTTCGCCCAAACAAGACGATAACGCCATACAAGGCGCCATCTCGCATTTCGTCCATACAAGACGACAACGCCACACAAGGCGCCATCTCGCATTTCGCCCATACAAGACGACAACGCCATAAGGCGCCATCTCAGATTTCGCCCATACAAGACGACAAAGCCTACACAAGGCGCCATCTCGCATTTCGCCCATACAAGACAACGCCACACAAGGCGCCATCTCGCATTTCGCCCATACAGACGACAACGCCACACAAGGCGCCATCTCGATTTCGTCCGCATACAAGCATACAACGCCATACAAGGCGCCATCTCGCATCTCGCCCATACAAGACGCATAACGCCATACAAGGCGCCATTTGCATCTCGCCCATACAAGACGACAACGCCATACAAGGCGCCATTCGCATCTCGCCCATACAAGACGACAACGCCATACAAGGCGCCATTTGCATCTCGCCCATACAAGACGACAACGCCATACAAGGCGCCATCTGCATCTCGCCCATACAAGACGACAACGCCATACAAGGCGCCATCCGCATTTCGCCCATACAAGACGACAACGCCATACAAGGCGCCATCTCGCATTTCGGCCCATACAAGACGCATACAACGCCTATACAAGGCGCCATTCGCATTTCGCCCATACAAGACATTTACAATGCCCATACAAGGCGCCATTCGCATTTCATCCATACAAGCATTTACAACGCCATACAAGGCGCCATCTCGCATTTCGCCCATACAAGACGACAACGCCATACAAGGCGCCATCTCAGATTTCGGCCCATACAAGACGACAACGCCATACAAGGCGCCATCTCGCATTTCGCCCATACAAGACGACAACGCCATACAAGGCGCCATCTCGCATTTCGGCCCATACAAGACGCATAACGCCACACAAGGCGCCATTCAGATTTCGGCCCATACAAGATGACAACGCCACACAAGGCGCCATCTCGCATCTCGCCCATACAAGACGACAACGCCACACAAGGCGCCATCTGCATCTCGCCCATACAGCACGACAACGCCATACAAGGCGCCATCTCGCATTTCGCCCATACAAGACGAAAACGCCATACAAGGCGCTATTTGCATCTCGCCCATACAAGACGACAACGCCATACAAGGCGCCATTTGCATCTCGCCCATACAAGACGACAACGCCATACAAGGCGCCATCTCGCATTCGCCCATACAAGCATACAACGCCATACAAGGCGCTATTTGTATCTTCGCCCATACAAGCATACAACGCCATACAAGGCGCCATTCAGATTCGCCCATACAAGACGACAACGCCATACAAGGTGTCATTTGCATTTCGCCCATATAAGACGACAACGCCATACAAGGCGCTATTTGCATTTCGGCCCATACAAGACGACAACGCCATACAAGGCGCCATTTGCATCTCGCCCATACAAGACGACAAAGCCATATAAGGCGCCATCTCGCATTTCGCCCATACAGCATTTACAACGCCCATACAAGGCGCCATCTGCTGGCCCATACAAGCATTTACAACGCCATACAAGGCGCTATTTGCATTTCGCCCATACAAGACGACAACGCCATACAAGGCGCCATTTGCATCTCGCCCATACAAGACTACAACGCCATACAAGGCGCCATCTCGCATCTCGCCCATACAAGCATTTACAACGCCATAAGGCGCTATTTGCATCTCGCCCATACAAGATTTAAAAACGCCATACAAGGCGCCATTTGCATTCGCCCATACAAGACGACAACGCTTATAAGGCGCCATCTGCATTCGCCCATACAAGCATTTACAACGCCATACAAGGCGCCATCTCGCATCTCGCCCATACAAGACGACAACGCCATACAAGGCGCCATCTCGCATCTCGCCCATACAAGACGATAACGCCATACAAGGCGCCATCTCGCATTTCTCCATACAGCATTTACAACGCCCATACAAGGCGTCATTTGCATTTCGTCCATAGAAGACGATAACGCCCACACAAGGCGTCATTTGCATTTCGTCCATACAAGACGACAACGTCCACACAAGGCGTCATCTACATCTCGCCTATACAAGACGGCGTATCATCACATCACCTCATTACATCTACAAACACCATGTCTTTTCTAGCACCACATCACCTGCAACCCAGTGTCAATCACAATTCGACACTGGGACAAATTTTGAATTTGCGTCTGCCTGCTTTTATTTTCTAGCATTAGAAGAACCCGGTTGTTCTCATAAATTCGACATCGACAAATTTTAAATCTGATCGCCTTTGTCTTTTATCTTGGCATCACAACGTGTCGGCGTTTGCCCATTCTTTTGCTCGATCCTTGTTTTACTCGACGATGGGAAAAAAATTGGCTACAAGTCAACGTCTTTGTCCGAACACTCTTTCATCGTTTTGGCCAAAAGAGGGACAACTGTTGACACCCAATTTTGACCCATCTTTTAGTCATTTCTTGCAATTTTAAGCATTTTAGGACACCGCATTTTATCTTAATTTTTGACATTTTTGTATATTTTTTACCTAACATTCTATGTTGTTTTATTTTTTGTAAATTGACATCATGTTTTTACTTTAATTAGATATTAAACATTTTTAAAATATTATGTTATTATTGTTGCGCGATCATTTTGTTTTACTAATTTTGCATCTCTTTAAATAATTAACTGACATCCCGTCTTTACTTTTAATCAGGCATTAAATATTTGCTAAATATTGTATTTTATTATTATTGCATCAGCATTTGCATTTTAATAATTTTGTATCTTTAAATAATTTTCTTTTAAATAATTAATCTATTTTGCATTTTTTGTCAAAACCAGTCCAGTCCAAGGCACAATCTGAATCAGTCCAATCCGCCAAAAACCGAAGCCCAAACTGAGGCCCAATACACCTTTCATCTTTTCCCTCCAATACCCAATACCCAAAACCTAATACCCAAAACCCTAAATCTAAATCCCACACTATAAATAAAACCTTACCCCCCTCATTTTAAAACCTACCCTACATTACCCCACTTTTACCCTTCAGCCGCCTCCCTCACGCCCTTAACTCTTCAACTCCCCTCTGCCCTCTCTCTTTAACCCTACTACTTCATCACTCAAGCCGTCTATCACCCTCACCCTATTATTCCCTTTAGCCGCTACCCTACTTCTACCCTAGCAGCCTTCCACATCCGTCTTACCCCTCTCTAGAAAAAACATCACAGCCGCACAACAGGAATGGGCCTTTACCATTTTTTTTAAGGAGGCACAATCCCTCGTCTCTCACCTTGTTCTACCCCTCAGCCGCCCTAGCTAACCCAGCCGCCAACTAATACTCTCCTCTTGCCCTCTCCCTCACCCACACGCACGCACACACACACACAGCGAACCTCACCACTGTCAACTCCGCCATCACCGGCGAACCATCACCACCGTCGACACCTCACTACCCACTGAATTCCCGTCGACCACCATTGTTCCGCCTCCCTCATGCTACTGTTTGTTTTTTGGGGTTTTGACGCTGTACATTATTGTTGGTTTGGAGTGATCTTATGTTTGGGCTCTTGCTGGAGTTCTGAAAACTCCGGCGACTGTTGGTTATTGCTACTACTGTTACGGTGGTGTCGCTCCGGCAACCTCGCCGTGGAAGTGACGCCGCCACCGTTCTCCCTTCTGGTATTGTTGTTGGCTTTTATCTTGTTGGTTTCATTCTGTTTTGATTTTTGCATTTTTCGTATCTCGCCGGAGTCTTTAAAACCCCGGCGATCTTGGTTGTCTCTGCCGTTACTGTTCCGGTGAACTATGGTTTGGCTGGATACATGAGTATTTCGCCGGAGTCTTTATTATCCTACTGGTTTGGCTTTTTTTTTAGGGATAGATTATGGACCACTGTTGCTAAGTTGTTCGTTTCATTGCTTCTGGGGACCACTGTTGTTCACTGTCTTGCTCACTAACGTTCTGTTGGCTATATCCCTTTATGAACAATTATGTTGCTCGTTTCACTATGATCCAGCTACTGTTTTGCTGGGTTGGAATTGTTGCTGCTGCTTGTAGTGTCTCGCTAATCATTTTGGGCTATGTTTATCGCTTTATTTGTTGCTCGCTTTTGGTGTTCCATAGTGATTTGGACGATTTTGCCCTTTTACTACTTTGTTAAACTGATTTGGAATAGATACCACACTTGGTATTTTACTGATTTTGAACAAGATACTACATTTGGTATTTTACTGATTTTTGAACAAGTTACTACACTTGGTATTTTATTGATTTCGAACATGATACTACACTGGCCAATGAAAAGTTATCCGTCGATTTTTGAGGCCTCCACAGTTACAAAGACGGAAAATAAAATAAGTGAAGCTTTCTGGGCAATGATGATTTCTTCCACTTACACCGGATAACCAACATGCGCTGGCAAGGCGAATTCTCGCAGCCGCACTTGTTTAGGTTGTCCCACTTTATATTTTTACATATTTGAGCCCTCCGTGTTCAAAACTATTACTGTTTTGGCGCGGATCCGAAGATTTTATTTATTTTATTATTTTAGCAATATTGGCCGATGAAGGAATCTCCGTCTGATTTCCAAGGCCTCCCCGTACAAAAGACGGATTTATTTTTTGCTTTATTTATTAATTATTGCTATTACTTTAAAATTGTTTATTTTTATTACTAACACTTTTACTAAGTGTTTATGCAGGTACCCGGAGATCATCTTGTGCAGAAGGCCTAAAAATGGCTAAAGATATCCCGAAGTTTTATCTTATGTCGCATTTAAATTTCAGTTTTACTATTTTTGTATTGCATTTTATTTTAATTGTAAATTATGTAAAAATGCTTAGAATAGGTAGAATAAAAGCCAATACACAATTAACCTAGGTTTGAACGGATAACCGCAAGTTAGCGGATCTTAAAGGATGCCTAACCCCTTCCCTTTAGGATAATAAAGAACCCTGATCTAGAATCTCACATAGCTTTCGCAGACCATTAAATGGAGATCATTAATTGCCGTATTTTATTGCAATAAATCAAGTGTCCTAATTCACTATAATAATTAGGTGGCGACTCCTTAAATACACCAGGAATCATACCATACGTGGTACTCCCGTTTCGACTCTGGTTAAAATGGGGTGTTACACTCGTCCCCCCCTCTAGTTTGAGCGAACTTCAAATCACATATATTTGTATGTATGAGTTCTAGAGGAGCGGTTTTCCTTTTGACGAATCTAAAGAGACTCTTTGAAAGTTTTGCCTCTACGCACACCTCACACTTACGTTGAGGGTTTACATCGATAGATGGAAACAACTCCAACTTTACGAATCTTTGGATAGATTGATAGTTTACATGTCCTAATCTATGATTCCATAAATTAGAAGACTTAAGAAAATAAGTAGAAGACTCAATTTTATTGATTGTTGAAGTAGAAGACATTACAGGTGCAACATTAAACTTAAAGAGGCTTCACAGACGAAGCCACTTCCTACAAAAGTTCAATTTTTAGTGATTACAAATTTATTGGCATCTAACACTAGCCTAAAACCATCATTCACCAACAAAGGTCCGGAAATTAAATTTCTTTGAATTTCCGGACATGCATCACTTCTTTCAGAGTCAGCTCCTTTTCGGACGTCATCTTTAGGATTACCTTTCCTACCCCCAGCACCTCTGATGAAGAATTGTTGCCCATGAAAAACTTCTTATCTATGACTTGTGTATATGCAGAGAAGGCGTCTTTATTGGAACAAATGTGACGGGTAGCACCCGTGTCCAACCACCACTGCACCGTATTCTTAACGAGGTTAGCTTCAAGTACTACCGCTGAGAACACCTCAATCATATCATCTAGGAGTGTGTCATCGACAATGTTAGCCTTAGCCTTGCCTTTGGCCTTCTCTTTATTCTCGTTTTTGAGCTTGCGGCAGTCCTTGGCTATGTGACCAACTTTACCACAGTGATGGCAATTTCCCTTAAACTTTTCAGTTGTTTGGGCATTACCAACCTTCTAGAACTTTCGCTTTTTGTTTGGGTTCCCTTTGAGTTCCGCCAGGTTCGCCTTAGCCTCAGCGGGTTGTTTCCCCTTTGGCATAGCCTTCTTATTTTCCTCCTGGATCTGGAGTTTGACAATAAGTTCATCTAAAGTCATATCCTTCGAGTTTCAAGTAATTCTTAAACTCGGTCCACGAGGGAGGCGATTTCTCAATCAATGACTCAACCAAGAATTGTTCGTTGAGCTTCAATCCTTCTAAGTCCAGGTGATGTAGAATCATTTGAAACTCTTGTACTTGGGATGACACACTTTTGTTGTGCACTATTTGAAATTTCAGAAATTTCCCAATGAAGAACTTATTGGCACTCGCATCTTGGGTGTTGTATTTCTTTTGCAGTTTGTCCCATAACTGTTTGGCAATTTCAATAGTACAATATACCGTGTAGAGAGGATCGGACAAACTGTTCAAACATGCACATGAAATCATTATGATTTCATGCATCGCGAACCATCCTCATGTCGTTAACGACATGGATACCTTGGCCCCCTCCCGCCGTTTCATTTGGCTGAGGGTCCGTGTCTTCTCCAACTTGTGGAGGGTCTTCGGTTAAGAAACGTGATATTCCCATAACCTTCAGGAAGAACAACATCTTTTGTTGCCATCTTTTGAAGTGTGCGCCCATGAACTTCTCGGGACGTTCATGGTGAAAACCAGTAGGAGTTGGAGCAGTAGTGCTCCCTTGAGCAGTTGCAAAGGCGTTGGGAATTCCTTGAACATCAGTGTTGGTACTAGTTGTGCCAAAAACAGTGGAATGGAAGGCATTGGTATTGCCTTGAGCAGCGGTGTTGGCACTAGTTGTGCCAAAAATGGAAGGCATTGGTATTGCCTTGAGCAGTGGCAGAATTTTCAGCGTTGAACTGATCTTTTCCAGTCATGTTGTTGTTGAAACAACGAAAATTATCTTGAGCTTGTGAGTAGAAAAATTTGGTTACAAGGAAAAGGGAATGAAAACAACAACAACAAAGTATTTAGAATTCTGGAAATAGAACAAGAAAAATGGTTTGTTGAGTCGATTGATATTCAATCTTTCCTGAAGATAATATTGCCCCGTATAATCCTTTAATGGTGTGTTGGCAATTTATCTCCCAAGATAAAACAACAATCAAACAAGTGAACAAAGGAGACTCAAGTGTTCACTAGGAAAGAATGATATTTGAGTGTGTAGAAGATTGCAAGAGAGAAAGATAATTTCTGAAGTATATTTTGCAAATGAGCCAATGACTTTATTTTATAGTGTGGAGAAGATGACCTTCCACATATCCAAGTAAAGACTTTGAATGACCATGTAATGGCCTTGAATGTGGGGTTACAATTCAGTCACTATTTGGCTGAATTCATGTTGGAAGTAATGGAGGTTTAATGTCTCAAAACCAGCCCAAGAGTCATGTCTTTTCATCTCCCGTTCGTCACTTCTGGAAGCCAAGCGTCGCGGCCCTCACGGGGCGCGCGACGCTTCACATCCAGTAAGTCACTGGAACTCAAAACGTCATTTAGAGACGCGACACTTCACGTCCAGTAAATCACTGGAACACAAAACGTCATTTAAAGTCGCGGCCCTTCGGGGAGGAGCCGAATTCCAGTAACTAAACTCGTCGAAGGCGTCGCGACGCTTGGAGCGCCGCGACCTTGACGAAGTTGCGCCACGGCCCTTCTCGGCTCCGCGACGATTCATGACTCGGTTCATCTTCTGACACATGGTACACTTCTTCCTTCATTTACCAATGTAAAATCATTGTCATTTGGCTAATAACCGTCTATTATCTTATGTCTCAAACATTTTGTATACGTATCAATATCTTTTCTACTAACGAAATTTACGATCCTTGGTACAACGTGTGCACGTGTGTGGAAACGACGTTTTCGATTTGCGGGGCTGCAATTATTCGAGTCATAATTAATAAGATTAACTTTATTTCACGTTTAATAAATTTCCAACATAATGATAATTACGTACGGGTCTAAAACTAGAGACACAATATATGACGTTAATGAAGCATCATCGACGCATCATCTTTTGCCATGAATTAAATTTCGTTTTAAATTTGCAGGAACTGGTATGATTAAAATATGCTTCTACGTGTTTAATTCCATTAAATAATACTCCATTTGTCACGATTACAAAAATTCCAAATCAAAAGTCCACTTCGGAGAGATACGTCTGGATTTGGAGACAAATCAATGTTTCTAGTATTGACCTTTTTCTATTCAGACTAATTTTACATGGAAATAGGCTTCACGGGAATAAGCTATGTCCTCCGTCGCCATCTCGTAAAATAATACCTACGTTGATATCAATATGTATGATTGAATTAATAAGTGATTTTTACTTTATTCAAGACTAATCATAAAGCATTAATTTATAAGGGTGAAAGTGAACTAAATACCTGAGAGAGGAACAGAATCAAAAGGACTCCAAGAAGATATTTTGAGACACTAGGCCTGGCCATTTTTTAATATTTCTAATCTATCAATTCATCTGATTCACTTTCCTTTTTAATCTGTTTCAAAATAAATGATGCAATATTCATTTCAATTTAAGTATCTTACTTTCTGTTTTGGTTTATCAAAAAAGTATTAGGATTTGTCATGAATTTCTTACATTATTTGAATTCTATCATAATTGTGTTTTACTTCAAAAAAAAATTGATGGGAAAAAGTTTTTTTTTTTGTAGAAAATGACTCTACCATATTTATTCTTTTATTAAAGTAGAAGTTTTGGACTTCTATAAATAGAAGATCTTTTATTCTGAGACATAACACAATAACATCCACAATATAGTCATTAAAGAATCTTGCTTAGGAAAGATTATTCTCTCAATAGTTTTTAGGCTTTCTTTTATAGTATTATTTTTTCATATGTAGGTCAATTGATCAAATCATATTAAATATTATGTTTCTTTAATATAGTTTTCTTTATCATCTGATTTATCGTCATACAATGTTTGCAATTATAAGCTTCCGCATGACGCCTTGATTATTTCAATCTCAATAAGTGATGCCAACAGGTTGAAGACAGACTCAAGGCGGCCGATTCAAATCAAGTTGCAACCAATATCACGATAATTAAGATTTTATCTAGAGTACTATATGCGAATATGATTTTCAATCATATTTTTAACATCACCGCTGGTGCATCTTTAAAAATAAAGTAAAATATTTTAAAATCATTTTTAACCTATAATATTTTAAACCTTATTTTTAACCTATAATATTTTAAACCTTATTTTTAACTATGGCAAGCGACAATGATGAAGATTATATGAAGATGGAAAATCAAGATTAGTTTTCCAGAAAATTCAGGCCAAGGGAAGATTTGTTAGGTTTTGTCCTGAATTTTCCATCTTATTTGGATTCTACTATAATTGTGTTTAACTTCAAAAAGAATTTCTTGGTGAAAAAGAATTTCTTGGTAGAAAATGACTCTACCATATTTATCATTTTCTTATATGAGAAGTTTTGGACTTCTATAAATAGAAGATCTTTTATTTTGAGATATAACATAATAGCATTCACAATGTAGTCATTAAATAGTCTTTGTTAGGGGATATTATTCTCTCAGTAATTTTTAGGCCTTCTTTTATATTAGTTTTTCATATGTAGGCCAATTGACCAAATCATATTAAATATTATGTTTCTTTAGTATAGTTTTTTTCGTCATCTAATTTATCGTCATTCAAGATTTACAATTAATAGCTTACGCATGACGCCCTGATTATTTCGATCCCAACAAAAAGAATTTTCTCTTTCTATATTTAGTAAATTGATAATTCAAACATCATACATGTTATGTTTATAATCACAAGATTGAAAGAATATTTTAGTACATTACACACATTTTTGTTTAAGACCATAAAATTCAAAATTTTCTCTTTATTTTTTAACTCTGTGTCTAGTTAAACTAATACACTTAAATTGTGACGAAGGTAGTACAACTCTATATTTAAAAATATTTAACTCAAAACTTTCTGTTTTACCTTTAAAACTTCATGTCTAATTAAATTATATCATATAAATTAGAACGGAGAAAATAAGTATTTTGAATTTATGAAAAAGTGAAATTCTTCCTGTTAATTTATAGGGGAATTTATCCAGTGTTGATAAAAAGTGTTTAGTTTTATTTTTCTATCTTGACGAATGGTGATCCTTATTGCTGATTGCTTTACATCAAATTCTCTTGGTTTATGATTTACTATTTACTGCTGGTGACCATATAAATTATACCCTCCCGTTCACTTTACTTGTCGTTTTACTAAAAATAAATTGTTCAAAATAGTTATCAGGTTAGAAAATCAATATATAATTAACTATTAGCTTCTACATTTATTCTTACTCAATTAATGTGGAGAAAGAAAAAAGAATAGTATTAAATTGAGATTAAAGGATAAATAAGAATAATTTAGTCAAATTATCATTTCAGTAAGTGAAAGAAAAAGGGAAAAGAACGCCTATACCCCCTCAAACCAAATTAATTACCCGCTCATACCCCCATTACTTTTGTACCCCCAAAAAAAATTAAAACTATTTACCCAAGACTCCCCCCCCCCCCCTCCCATACCAACATGATATATAAATATACTAAAATGATATCATGGAAAACTGCTTCAGTTCTTCTCTTAGTCCTCCCAGATACAATCCTAGTATATAAATATACTAAGATGATATATCATGTTCGTTTATTCAAAACGACACTTTTCTTGGAAAAAAACTCTATGATACCATTGTCTTATATACATATATTGTGATGATATCATGGAGGGCTGATTCATTCCTTCAACGAGACACTCCTCCTCAGGACCATGATACCATCGTGGTATATAAATATATTGAGATGATATCATGGAGGACTATTTCAGTTAGTGACTCGTGGGTGTTGGCCTCCATTTAGAGTAAATTTGTTATCGATATAGAGTTTTGCTACCGATCATAAAGTACTTTATAAGCGTAGAATTCATGATTTAGAGTAAAGTTGTTATCGATTGTAAACTTTTTCTACCAATCATAAAGTATAAGCGCAAAATTAATGAGAAACAATAAAAAAACATAAAAAAATAATATATCCATTATATCGATCATAAAGGAATGTAAAAATAATAATATATCGATCATAAAGTTTTTGTTGATAGGTGCTACTAAACTAATATATCCATTTTTAAAGAAGTTTCTGTAGGAAATTGTCGTGTTCGTAAGCACAACAGAAGTTTTAAATTTTCTTACCCAACAGAATTCCTGACATGGCTTATACGATAATTAACTATATTCAAAATATAATAAAAGAAAACTTACAGGTTTTCGAACGCGGGATTCAACACTAAGGTATTCACGCGATTTGATTCCTTGACTGCAAGATTTAACTCTAGTATATCTCCTAATCAAGAAAGCTAGAAAATCTTGCTTTAGGAACTGAGAAATTATTTTTTGTAACCTTATAATTATGAGGTATGTTGTATATACAGGAGTCCAGGACAAAACCTAAACATATACAAAACAGGAAAAACCTGGGGCCCATGTTGATGTTCAGTGGACCAGCCCAGTTGGTCCACTTCAAACGTCCAAGTGGACGGCCAAGGCTACAAATTGGGCCAGTAATTTCTGGCCCAATTTCTTCCCTGTATTTATTCGAGTACCCATATAATATATCCAACACATTTAATTAAATCCAAAATCCAATTTGACTTAATTAAATAATTTCTATCAAATAAAAATATTTCATAATTATTAAAAAATAAATATCTCGATTCTTAATCGAATATTTAATACTTTCTCAATACACTCTTAGATCGAAGAAACAATCGCATACAATGTGACACTATAAGCCTTCACATATCGACATTAATCTATTTAAGGTCCATATGAAACTATTAGATTGCGTCGTATGATGAACTCAATATGTGAAGTACGTTTACATAAATCCAACAAACTTAACCTTTATGCGGAACTATAAATTCCTTTCATTCGCGACACATTCGATTAAGCTTAGAATTTTGCCAAGTGTCTATCCAAATGGCTAAATCACTTTATCTCACACTTATTAGTTGACAACTAGACCATATTCTAAATATCTCTTGCACTGGTCAGTGACTTTAGTCAACCTAATAACATTGAGAAGTTGAGTACTCTCTCGAATTTCCAATCGAGGAATGAATCATATTCTTGGCTCAACTACAACCTTGATTTACATCATGATGCACCCAACACAAGTCGTATCTTATCCAGAAGGAGTTTAAGCTAAGAACTTGGTCAAAGTACATCATTCTGTAAACAAGGTGCGTATTGACCTCAAGTCAAAAGACTTTTATATTACACACGTCAATAATGTTACACCCCATATTTCCAAGAGATTGAGATGAGAACGTGCGTAAGGAATTGAGATTTGAATTTTGGAAAGAAAGAAGATTACTTTTCTTAAAGAAAAATATCGGAAATTTGTGAAGGAAAAAGTTTATTAATTGAAATTTGGTTCTCAAATTTGGTATTTGGAACTTATATATTATATTAGAATTTTGGATTTTAAGTTCCGGATTTGGTCATGTGGGGTCCACGGGAAAAAATACGATTTTGTGGGGCCCACAAGATTTTGAGATATTTTGGCCAAATATTGATATTTTTTAGATGAATTATTTTTTGACGAATTGGAGGGTGACATGTGGAACACCCCCTTGTCTTGGCTTGACTATTTGACTTGGATATTTTGGAAGACTTGACTTGGACTTAGATATTTTAAGACAAGTGGACAAGTGGGCCATGTGGGTCCCACTCCACTTGTCTTGCTACACTTGGATATACATCTATATATACATAGAGGGAGTGCAAGACTTGCACAACACTTAGAAAAATTCCATCTCTCTTTCTCTCTTATGTGCTCTCGGCCAAAGGGCCCTTTTGGAGACCAAAATTGTTCAATCCTTGATGATAAATCCTCAAACTCAAGACTAAGATCCCTAATGAAGTGCTAAGCAAAGATAACCCCTTAAACCCCAAGAATAATATGTTGGCCGAATATAGGAGGGTGAAACCCTAAGGTTCCGTCGACTTTTCGGAAGTGAAATACAAAGTGAAGTTGTGTATAAGCTCATAGGGGTCACATATATGTGATTGGAACTTAAAGAAGTGGAGCAAAACGAAAACTGCGGACCATGGTAGCCCGGACTGTTTTGGACGTTTTTGGGCTAAAAATGAGGTAATAATTATTCTTCCTTGGAAGTAATTAGATATTACTCATTGTTATGTTTAGTAGATGAACTTTTATTAAAGAAGATATGAAAAATAAGGTGTGCATGCCCTACTTTCGATGATGAGGCCGAGACTAGCCTTTTGGACATTGGAATTGTTGATCGTTTTTATGGTTATTATCACGTGTTGCATGTTATATAATGAAGGAAATATGGTTGTTAATAGTTAAAATAACTTATATAACATGTTGGAATGAGTTTTGGATAAAAAAGAATTAAGTAAAAGGACTTTTGGATTGTTGTAGTTGTTGTTGGCCGAAAACTGTCTAAAACTGTTAGACGTTGTTGTGTCGTTTTTATGAATTGTTTTGGGGTGTAGAAATGGTGGAAAATCAGCCCCTAATATGCATGATTAATGTAGTAATTGGCTAATGAATGTCCTAAGGAATAAGGGTGTTAAAGGCTTCACATTGTACCCTTAATGTTGGATTATTGTGGACTGTTATTATGAACTGTTTTGTATAGATTATGGGGCAGAATTTTACACGTCCAGTTAGGCGTGTAATCCCCTTTGGTTAACTGTTGGTTGTGCCTTAAATGTGGCTTGTTGGTTGTTGAATACGGGTCTTGGAAAAGGTGGAAAAGTACGTAGAAATAAAGGAAGTGCTGCCCAAATTTCCGTAGAATTAGAGGGCCATTATTTGGTATAAGTCTTACACTAGTAATCTTGAAGTTGATAGAAGTGTTATTGTCCTTTTAGGTTGAAGTACTACGTATAGCATATTCTACTTGGCTTGAGGAATAGCCGATAAGGTTGAAGTACATTGGAGCGTATTGCTACTTGTCATGTTGATTAGTCGTCAACGAGGTATGTGAACTTCTTCCTTCTATCGACATGACTTATTCTTGAGGTATACTTGCCTTGTCATTGCAGTATACATGACTTGTTTCTTGAAGTATACTTGCCTTGTTATTTGGAGTATACATGACTTGTTTTCTTGAAGTATACTTGCCTTGTTATTTGGAGTATACATGACTTGTTTTCTTGAAGTATACTTGCCTTGTCATTAGGAAGTATTCATGTTATTGATTTTATGCTAAAAGGAATGTCTAAAATATTCCTAAGTTCTTACCAAGTCTTATGTGGGATGTTGGTAAGAGTCGTTAGGAAGTATTGGAGTCGAGTTGACCTTGCTAATTTACTACACTAATGAGAATAGGTATCGAAAAGCACCCCTTGGCCTAGGGTATACATTCAGATCTGGAGGCATACCTAATTAACGATAAGAGCAGAGATCTCCTCTCTCCTTCGGACCCAAGCCATTGCAGCGTTAATGAAAATGTATCGACAATCAATTATATTGAAATGAGTAGAATTCTCCATCTGCATAGAAACTAAGATAAGACAAAATTGTATTACATTTTCTAGATCATGGCTGTTTTAACAAGATCGTTATAAACGAGTATAACCTATTCACGACTCCTATAAGTATTAATTTTGAAAGTATAGGAGACTTGATTTTCAAAAGTACACGAGACTTGATTTTTGAAAGTGTAGTAACTTGATTTGAAAAGTATATGTTACTTGATTTAAAGAGTACAAGTAACTTGATTTAAAGGTATAAGTTACTTGATTGATTTAAAGAGAATAAATGACTTGATTTTGAAAGAAGAAGTAACTTGATTTAAAGGTATGGGTTACTTGATTTTGAAAGAAGAAGTAACTTGATTTAAAGGTATGGATTACTTGATTTTGAAAGAAGAAGTACTTGATTTTAAAGGTATACGTTACTTGAGTTTAAAAGAATAAGTAACTTGGTTTTAATAGTGAAAGTACTTTTGGGTTCAACTCCCTAATATTACATGATATGTACGGTGAATGTACATAGTACTTTTGAGGTTCAACTCCCTAATATTGCATGAAATGATTCTTTTTATAAAGAATAGATGTACATAGTACTGTTGGGTTTATTTCCCTAACATTACATGATTTGAGTCTTCTTGTAAAGAATGGATGTACATAGTACTTTGGGTTCATTTCCCTAATGTTACATCACACGATAATGCCTTGATTTGTTTAAAAGGAAAGATGTGATGGTGCTTTAGTTTTCTAAAATGAAAGTTGTTATAACGACTTTATGGGAAGTTTGTTATAACAGTTTTATGGAAAGTCAAGAGATGGTTTAAAATGTTATAAGGAAATCATGTGAGAATGTCCATGATTAAATCCTTAATATAGTACATAAAATGAAAGTGCCTTGAGTTTATAAAGTGAATGTACGGCGGACGTACATTGTTGTAATGGATCTTAATCCTTAGTGAAATATGTGATAGTGCATTGGTGTTATAAAATGAAAGAATTATTAGTGTCTTGGTTTATTCTAGAAAGAAAGGCATGGTATTGTCTTGGTTTATTTTAGAAAGGAAGACATGGTATTGTCTTGGTTTATTCTAGAAAGGAAGACATGGTATTGTCTTGTTAATTCTAGAAAAGAAGACATGGTATTGTCTTGAGTACATTATATTTTGTTCTAATGAGAGTCAAAAGATTGTAACTTGCATATGTTTGCTCATGATAGCCTTTCATGCAAGTGTTATATTCCCACATCACCGCGTTCCTCGTTAAAGGGCCGACAACCTTGTGTTGTTCATTACGGGTTCAATTTTCCGGGTTACTATACATTTTATGGAATTTCTCTCCATGCTGCAGGTTCAACTCCCATGACATCACTCCGTGGATTTGCTCTCCACGATGCGAGTATTGCGTATATGCTCATTGCGGGTCCACAAGGCCTATGCGAGTGAAATAGCCTCATGCGGGTGAAATAGTCCTATGCGGGACAAATAGTCCTATGCGAATCCACAGGACTCATGCGGGTGAAATAGTCCCATGCGGGTGAAATAGTCCCATGAATAGAATTGTATAATGATATTACGGGCGGGTGACCCTAAATTGATCATGACCCTCCTATTTTGAAACATAACAGTTTACTCTCATTACTCTGCTTTTAAAAAGGCACAGTGTACCGGTAGTTGATTATTATACTTGTCTTTTGTTATTTGTTTGGCCTGTTATAATCTCATCTACAGTAGTACAGTGATACAGGGATACAGTAGTACATGGGTACTGTGATACAAGGTACAGTTGACTCTTATTTTATATGACACGGTAGGATCTGGTATTTGATTTTCATACTTGCCCCTATCATTCTTTTGTACAGTTATGATCTTGTTTACTGTACTTTATTTTCGTTTCATACTTAGTACTTGTTGTACTGACCCCCTTCGGGGGGCTGCGTTCATGTCTGCAGGTATTAGGTACTCAGTTGTGGATCCGCGTGCTTAGGATCCTTGTTCAACATTTTGAGATGACTCCAATGTTCCGGAGCTTGTCATTATGGCTAGGTATATTCAGGGGTACGGTGGGGCCTTGTCCCGTCATAATTTACTGTCCAAATTCTTAGAGGTTTGTATTCATATGTGGGATGGAATGGTGAGAGTTATATTTACATGGTTGTACAGTGTATTCCCATTTGGGGGTGTTATATATTATGGCAGTCTTTCCGGCTTTGCCTTAGTTTTAAAAAAAAATGAGTGTTATTTATCTTCCAAAGTTTACTTGTGTTGTATGAATAGAAGAGTTGCTACTAGTAAAAACAAAAAGGCATGCAAATCAAGCGCGCGCCCTAATATGCATGGACCTCTCTTATGTCAGCGGTGGGCCTAAACGCCAAATGTGCGAGATTATTACAGATTGATCCAAGTTGCTAAATATTAATGCTTTTGTTGGAAATGAAAACAATATCAATGTACATTTTCCAATTTTGGCATGTCATAATTAGGCTTGAATCTGTCTATCATTATCATGCTACACATATATGCTGATGGGTCATTAGGTTATAAAACCCGTCGACAATTTGGTGGATTTCATAATTATGGAGTCAATACCAAGGATCGACTCACCTAAGGTTTATGCATGCATGACTTAATATAAAAGGTGGTATAGCTCTATCTTAAGTTTGCTAAGATTTTGCTTACTAGACGCAAGGTTTCCGAGCAGACTACTCGAGCGAGAAGGCTACGCGGCCACCGGATGGTCCGGATTCTCCGCGCAAAATGCCAACTCTCTTAAATTTGGGTATTTGAAAGAAATTTGTGGGTGCGCAAAGCACACCTCGCGTGTAGTGTGAGATATTGTAATTTTCGTAAGGAAAGAAATATGAGCGGAATGCCAATTTAAGGAAAGCAGTAAAAGAAAGTAGCAATTAATTACAAAATTAAAAGCAAACAATTTAAACATTTACAACAAAAATAAAAGCAAAATAAAGCACAATGTTTAATTAGCCTGGTTTTGCTATGGTCAAGAACCTGATATTCCCAGCGGAGTCGCCATGCTGTCACACCCATTTTGAGCTCGGGGTCTGAACGATATCTGCAACGTTGCTTGCTTTGGCGCGGTTCCCTGGATGGAGCAAAAATGCTTGTATTGAGGAGTCGCCACCTAATTAGTTAAGTGAATTAGGACACTTGAACTATTGCAATAAAAATACTGCAATTGATCTCCATTTAATGGTCTGCGAAATTAATGAGATTCTAGATCAGGGTTCTTTATTATCCTAAAGGGAAGGGGTTAGGCATCCTTTAAGATCCGCTAACTTACGGTTATCCGATCAAACCTAGGTTAATTATCTATCATGCTTTAGAAATAAAAAATAAAAAATAAATACAATAATAAAATAAAACTCTGAATGGCATCTTCTTTAGCCCTTTTTAGGCTTTTTTCCCAAGATGCATCTCCGGGTACCTGTATAAACTCTTAGTAAAAGTATCAGTAAGAGAGTAAATAATTATCAAACAGTGATAAGAATTAATAAGTAAACTAAAAAAATAAAACCCGTTTTTTGTACAGAGAGGCCTTGGAAATCAGACGGAGATTCCTTCATCAGCCAAATTGTAGTATCTTGTTCAAAATCCGCTTAATAAAATGAAAAGGGGCAAAATCTCCCAAAATCAGTAACAAAATCATGGCCAAAATCAGCCAACAAATAACTGAAAAATGTGGCAACAATGGCCTAAAATAAGTAACCAAATAGACAAAAATCAGTAACAAAATGGCCTAAAATCAGTCCAAATAGCCGAAAATCATTCCAGATAGCCAAAAATCAGTCCAACAACAATGACCAAAATCAGTCCAGCAGTAGCCATAAAATCAGTAGCAAAAATGGGAAAAGATCTGTCCGAAAATGACAAAAATTAGTAGAGCAGTAGCCAACAGTCGCCGGAGTTTCACTTTCTGGTCAGTTACAAAAATAAACAACACAAATCAATATCAGTCCATTAATCAAATCCATGATCAGATTCAAAAGATAAACAAGAGGAAGTGGGCCGGCGATGGCAATGGGGTGACGGGAAACGAGGGTGGGGGTCGACGAGTCAGTGGTGTTCGTGGGTGAGGTCGACAGGAATGGGTGTGTGGGGGTCGACGGGAATGGGGTGTTCGCAGTGTGAGGTCGACGGGAAAAGGAGTTAGGGGCAGTGGGGTGTGAAAGATGGGGTTGAATTGAAAATGAGAAGAGAGTATACTAAAAATGGGTATTGTTCGGCTGCGGGTGAGGTTTGACGGGAGTGTTGGTGGGGTTCGCCGGACTCGGAGCTCCGGCGAACACAGTGGCGGTGACGGGATTGAAGATGAAGGGAGTGAGGAATGAGAGAGTGTGTGTGTGTGTGCTGATAAATGGAAAAGAAAGAAGAGTGAGATGTAAAGGGGTGATATGCGACTGAGAGGTGAGTTGGGTGAGGGGGAATAGTTTTTATTTATAGGGGTATTTAGGTTTAGGGTTTGGGTTTGGTTTTGGGGGGAAATGAAAAGTGGTATTTGATTTTTAGGGGGGGGGGGGGGGCGGAATAAAATGTGTTGGATTAAAAAAACAAAAGGGTGTTGGATTGGACTGTTTTGATAAAACTACAAACGTGTTTATTATTTAAAAGATGCAAAATTATTAAAATAAATAACTGAGTAATAATAAAAATAAAAACATAATATTAACAGCGACCTAATGCTTAATTTAAAAATAAAAGATGCAATGTCATTTTGTGAAAAAATAAAACATATAATATTAGTTAAAAATGCAAAAAATGATGATTAAAATGTGGTGTCCTAAAATACTTAAAATTGCAAGAAATAACCAAAAGATGGGTCAAAATTGGGTGTCAACAGAAAACAGTAAATAAAATTGTTTGTACGCTGAAATAGTTTACAAATGTCATTAACAATGTCGTCTGGCAGAACTGACGACACTTAGATTAAAACAGAGAAATCTTTGAAGAGTTAAATTGCAGCAAAAATAATAAAGACACAGGTTTAAATTTACCTATGATGGTCAATGACCAAAAGTATTGTATATATATATATATATATACAATTGAATATATTCCTTCTCTTACAAGATTTACAAAATAATACAAAAGAAACCTATTTGCCAGTCCTTTTAATTAATCCCCTTTTACCGCCCGCCTTTGAAGGCTAGCTCCTGCTTCGGAGCTTCATCCCCACATCTCACATATTGGAAAAGGCAAACTAAAAAGGGGAACTCAGTCAATAGACAAAGAAAAAAAAGGGATATGTTACACAAAAACAATCCAATGTTTGTCTTTCTAAGGATTTATTTTCCTTGTCGTAGTTCATATTCATATTCAGGAAAAATTCTGCTTTTTCTTCTTATTGTGGAAACGGAGGGAAGGAAACATCTCATTATAATTGCTTCAATAAAGAACTAATCTAGAATCTAGGCAGCAACTATAATGTTGGACAGAATGTCGTCGAAACGCTCAGGCAACACAGTGATCCAGTTTTAGATCGTGATCTTTTTTAGAGCTCTCTCTTGATCTTTTTCTCTTGTAATTTCTGGATATCGATCCTTGATGTAGCCTCTCTATTTATAGTAGAGAGTCTTCCTTGAAATGCTCAATGAATCATTGTGGAAGTTGAGCAAAAGGTGGGCAGCTTGACCAAATTTGTTGGAGACGAATGTGGAGCAAAATCCTCCAACATCTTGGACTTGTTCCCCAAGTTTATCAACGCCTTTGGATTTGGTATTCCCATGTGGATAATCAGCTCAACAAGTTCCTTGCCAGGTCACTTTACCATTGTGGTAGAAATTCCACGAGATAAGCTTCAGTCCGTGAAGAAGGGCAAAACTGTTATCAGAATGTTGGTCCGAATGTCAAAGACATTTGTTCCAACATTTTGGTTTTTTAACTTAGTACTGAAAATGTTTTATTTAGGAAAAATGTCATAACATCAAACCCAACATTTACATTCTCCTCATTTTTGTCTTTCTTCACAAAACAAACTTTTTTAGTGTGAGTGACCTATGACAATTATTAATGCTCCCCTTTAACCTATCATGGCACATAACAACATATACAAAACAATATATATTCCATTCACATATAGGATTAGATGAACCCAAAAATATACAGAAATATTTTGTCCAATCATTACAACCCAAAAAATAGTCGTTAGATTATCTTTACAACTCAATTCAAAAGTAACCAAATTAAGCTTTCATTAGTAGCACAGTAGAATCAACAACAAACAGTAATCCCATCATCCAACAGTAGCATCACTAACATATCAACAGTCTTTTCATACTTCAGCATCTTTACACCTCTCTTGCATGTCAAGCATTAGTAGTAGCTTCTAGCTACTTTCTACTTCTACTTGACTCACCTGCAACCACCATCACCCAGCCTTTCTCAGCTCCCCCTGTATTGTTTCTTTGCAGCAGTATCAGCTCCCCCTACAATGTGTCTCTTCTTTGCAGCAGCAACAACAGCATCAACATCCCCTGTTTCCCAGAATTCTCTCCCCCTTCTTGGGAAGAAAGCAACTTTAGAAGACGATCTCTTGCTTGAATCAGGGCTTCTTTAACAGTATCAACTTCTGAAATCTGAAGGTTGATCTTTGCGAGTTGATTCACAAGTCATTCTGTTGTCAACAGAGATCCTTCTGAGTCTGTGTTGCCAAAAATGTTGGTGGCATTTCTTTCAACATCAATTCTGATTTGGTCCAGTTTCCAGGGTAAGTCTATGATTGTAACGACCCGTTTGGTCGTTTAGCACTTAAAACTACGATAAAAGGGTATGAGACTATAGGATAGTTAATTACAGGATTTTTAATATATGAAATGGGGCATGAAATTAATTAAGTGAGTTGGTGGGCCAAGCACACTACCTTGTTGGTAGGGCACGACTTTGTTACAAAATAAAAAGGGGAGGAAAACGTGAGCAGCAAAAAGAAAACAAAGAGAAGAAAAGAAAACCCTAGAAAAAAAAAAGATGGAGGAAGGAACACAACGAGCAGCATCACGCAGGAGAGGGAAAAAGAAGGAGGGAAGGAAGAGAAAGGAAGAGAAAGAAACCTTAGTAACTGGAAGACTAGGAGGAAGTGCTCAATTAAGTTCAGGTTAGATTCTATATTATATGGTTGAGTAATCCATTGATGATTCTTATAACAATGTGTTGTAGAATGAAATCATAATTCAAGAAGTCATTGCACGACTATTTCTACAATCCACTTGAATAAGAGAAACTTGAGGGATGTAACATGGCATAATGATTACAGTAACATATTAAACGTGAAAACTGTATAAATCCATAAATAATATAAAAGTATGGGCTGAATGGAAGTTGTAGATTACTCTGTTCCCGTCAGTTTAAGATCTTACAGAGATAAATCCAACTTATGGTTTGAAAGTTATGACTGTTTGTAGTTTCTGCCTCGTTTTACCGAAACCCAGGCGACACAACATATAAAACGTGAAAACTGTACAAATCCTTAAAGAATATGAAAATATGGGATTAATGAAAGTTGTAGATTACTCCGTTTCCGTCAGTTTGATATCTTACGAAGATACATCCGACTTATGGTTTGAAAGTTATGACTGTTTGAAGTTCTGTCTTGTTTTACAAAAATTCTGGCGACACAGATTTCATAGGGTTGTTTCTTTCGTAAATTTTCACCAACTACACTAAGTAATGTCATATGGGATTCAGTATAATAATATATCCTAGTGTTGCCTTCGATGTGGTACAATAAACACCTGATTTGGAGTTACGAATTTAATACTATATCCTTTATAAGCGGGAGATACAAGAAAGTTGAAAGAAAGGAATGTTATTTGAAATTCCTGAAGTTATGCTAATATTTTTATATGTGTAGGGGTGTAGTCATACAATTGAAATGGTAAAAATATGGTTAATATAAATATAGCAATATGGGTGTCCTTAGATTCATATTAACATAGTTCGCATATTTTCTAGATTTTAAGCGTTCTGAGGCTCTACGCAAGAGAAAGACATTGGCTTGATTGTTCGTAGCACCCGCTCGGCATTGAGGTAGGTTACAGTTTACTTTAGTTATACTCTGATTAGAGAATCGTATGTAGTCGTAGGAAGTGACGGGGATAGCATGATAGGCCTTGGGCAGGAAGTGGAGATGAATTACTATTATGTTGGTTCCGTCAGCTGTTATGTGGGCTTGTCGCCATATGTGTTATTTTATGTGATTATCACCTGATTTGACTTGTACTTTTTGATTGTATATTGGTGACACGTGTTGAGAATTGATATCATGCCTGACATACTTTCCATATCATTTTGTGATGATGGTGAGGTGAGAGACTGAGAATGATTGATAGCCTCCGAGGTTTCTGCCGGAGAGCGGGAGTGATAGCCTCCGAGGTTTCTGCAGGAGAGAGGGAGTGATAGCCTCCGAGGTTTCTGCCGGAGAGCGGGAGAGATAGCCTCCGAGGTTTCTGCTAGAGAGCGGGAGTGATAGCCTCCGAGGTTTCTGCTGGAGAGCGGGAGTGATAGCCTCCGAGGTTTCTGCCGGAGAGTGGGAGAGATAGCCTCCGAGGTTTTTGCTGGAGAGCGGGAGTGATAGCCTCCGAGGTTTCTGCCGGAGAGCGGGAATGATAGCCTCTGAGGTTTCTGCCGGAGAGAGGGAGTGATAGCCTCCGAAGTTTCTGTCGGAGAGCGAGAGTGATAGCCTCTGAGGTTTCTGTAGGAGAGCGGGAGTGATAGCCTCCGAGGTTTCTGCCGGAGAGAGGGAGTGATAGCCTCTGAGGTTTCTGTCGGAGATCGGGAGTGAGAGTCTCCGAGGTTTCTGCCGGAGAGCGGGAGTGAGAGAGGTGATATTGCATTGCATTGCATTCATCCACTCATATTTTGACTGATCATTTGGTGAATTATATCTGTCTTGGTTGATTTCATGATTTCTTTACACTTTACTTGTGTATGATACGTGACCATGCCTGATTGCCCTATGTGCTACTTCTTGGTTTCAACTTCTTCATGCGTTATCTAATTATTGTCAGCCTATGATGCTTACCGGTACTAGGTTGTACTGATACTACTCTTGCTGCACTTTTGCTGAGTGCAGAGTATGATCCAGGTCCCAGTTCTACGCCTCGTGGCTGATTCGCGAGGGGGACATCTTTTACTCATTTAGGGTGAGCTACTTGGTCGTCTGTGGCCCCTGAAGAGCTTCTTAATTAATTCCATTTTTCTTTGGTTATTGACAGACATTATGTAGGCTTCAGGCATTCTTTCAGACTTCTATTTTTCAGATTTGTTAGTGCTCTTGTACCCTTTTGACCAGATTTTGGAAAATTAAGTGTTCAAGACTTATAATTTCTTTTTCCTTATTTATTTTTCCGCTGATTTACCTTATTAATGAGAACGTGGTTCGCCTACTCGGGGGAATAGGGTAGGTGCCATCATGAATCGTGATTTAGGTTGTGACAATGATCATGTCTTTGCTTTTTAAAATTGTCTTGTTCACAATATACAACTCTGGATTTTTCCCAAGTATGTCCTTCTTCTTTGGTTAAAAGCCTTGTGATGTAAGGACTTTGTGAATTAAAGAGGGAAAAGGTAGGAGTGAAATGGATTCTTTTTGGGCTAAGTTGACAATTTGATTAAAGATTGTTTGGCTTAAGTCAACTCTCAATCCTTTATCGATTTTGTATAACAAACGAGCTTGTTCTGAAGTGACAATTGACTCATTCATTGAAGGGAGCCAATTGTATATAGCAATTTTATGGAGGATTGCAAACAAAGCTGTGAGTTTTGAAGCTGGACATCTTGAGATCCATTTCTGCGTTATACCTCCTGTGAAGTATATAACGATTTCATCTTTATCTTCCATTGCAGGGTCTGAATCTATAACATCCTTTAAGTTCAGACATTGACTAATAAGCAGGTGTGGATTTATATATTCTATTACAGAAGTATACTTTCCCGAATTGTTTAGAGTTAGTATCTTTCATAACAGTGTCTAAGTTAGCATAAAACAACCTGATTACATTGTCAATATAGGGTCATTTGTTGTAACAGATCCGAGAAGACTTATGTGCTTAAAAAACTCAATCAACCCATGTTCTGAAAATGAGGCAATGTCTAATGCTTTTTCAGACTTGATGATTCTATTTTTATACCAGTCCCAATTTTTAGAACTAGTTTCAGAATAGAATTTCTCAGAAAAGAAGGTTACCTCTTGATCAGACTCTGAGTCTGATTTTGTTCTGCTGGAGGAGACTAGAGATTGAGTATGTTCAGGAGTTGGATGGAATGTCGTGACACTTGGGGCAACATCAGGTTCAACACTTGGCTTTGAGAATTTGTTAACTCTCGTCGGATAGAACCTTTTTAATGGCGTGTCGTCAGGTATTTCTTTATCTGACGACTCTTCAGCTGCAGTAAAAGAAGGCTCAGAATGAGATGGAGAGGTTGGGGTTGATTCAACTTGCTTTTCAGAAGAGGTGTCATTTTCATCATCTTCAGTTGAGAAATCGAAGTCTGAATCATCCCAGTCACTGCTAGAACATGCAGGGACTTGCTCATCGAGCTTGGACTTCTTCGTTGCTAGCTGGGCTTCAACATTTCTCTCATAAACTCTTGTTGACCTCCGTGTAGGAAATTTAGAAGTGCTTTCCCTTTTGCCTAGAACAGACACATCTGGGGTTGCTTCTAGGTCGATTGGATTGTCATTGTCTTCAGGATAGCTTATATCGAGAGGTTCTTGGAAAATGCTTAGTACAATGGTTGTGCTTAGAAGAGGACTTGTGCTCATTGGGGTTGTTTCAGAAATGTTGGACGACATTTGGTTTGACATAGCAGATCTATCCATGAGAGAGTAGTGTGAGAAGATGGTGAAAAGTTAGGATTTTTGGGGTTTTTAGAATGTGAAGGGGTTAAGTGTTCCATCGGTAGTAGTAACCTGAGGTGATGTGATCTTTCCACATTTTTTTTTGAATTTTCGGAAAGAACAAAAAATAACAAGAATGAAGAATAAGTGAAAAAACTATTTATAACCTTGGCAGAATAACTAATTTCCTGATTTTGGGAGTTTGTATTGTATTCCAATAATTGTTTCTTAAAAAAACAAGACATCAAGATTTGATTTTAAAAAAATGGAAAACAACGACACAAAAAAATAGGGAAAAATAACCGAATTTTCAAAAATCAGTTACAAATAGTATTCCAACAAATATCATTATCTAGAATGTCAACCGTAATGTTGGCAACATTTTGGATGACACATGAATTATGATCCTACAAGAACTCTTTCGTGTTTGGCAACAAATCAAGACACATTTTATATGTGATTTTATGAGTTTAACCTCCAGATCAATGTAACATTTTCCCATTGTCTTTGATATAATCATAAACCACATACAAAATTTAATTTTTTGTGTAAAAAATAAGAATATTTATTCAGCATCCTCATAATTTCTTGTTTAAGCACTTGATACTTCTATAGTATAGGAACAATATCATTTTCAAAAAGTTTTGCTCATTCGCACACTGCCAAATAATTCACAAAAGGCTTTGCCTTATTTTGATACTCTATTTTTATGATATCTAATATCATCGCAGAGAGCGATATCACTTTTCTGAAAAACATGTTCTTATTTTAGGATCATACATGAGTGAATACAAAATTAAAACCATAAAAAACAGTAAACACAATCAGATTCTGATATTACAGAGGCAAATGTCACCCAAAACGTTAGAGACATTTCAGCCGACATTCACCCACCAGTGCCGATTCAGAGATACAGAGATCAAGAGAGTTTTTCAAACTTGAAAATCTCTCATGATCCAAAGCTTTGGTAAAAATATCAGCTAGTTGATGAATAGTGTCAATATGTTCAATTTGAACTAGCTGTTTTTCAACCAAATCTCTTAAAAAATGATATCTAATATCTATATGTTTTGTACGAGAGTGCTGAACAGGATTTTTGGAAATATTTATTGCACTCAAGTTATCACAATACAAAACTAAGATATTATTTGAAAAAACATAGTCGTCTAACATGTGTCTTAACCATATCAATTGAGAACAACAACTTTCAGTTGCTATATATTCAAATTCAGCAGTTAAAAGTGATACACAGTTTTGTTTGCGGTATGCCGACAACATTACGGATGACACATTTTAAGACATTTAAGTGGGAGATTTTGGGATAGACTTGGAATCGAGCACAAACACAAACACTAAACATTAGATCAAGACGACTAGCAGTGAGATACAAAATACTACCTATCATAGATCGATACAATGTTGGGTTGACATTTTCGCCAACATCGTCTTTGCATATCTTCTATGTTGATCCCATTGGAGTCCTCATATGTTTAGCATTCTCCAATTCAACTTCTTAACCAAATTCTTGGCGTACTTACTCTGGGAGATGAAGATTCCAGCTTCAGTTTTCTTTATCTGCAAGCGTTAATTCCCCTATCATGATCATCTCAAATGTGGAGGACATAGCTTCGACAAATGTCTCAAGGTGGGACTGTGAAGTAGAACCAAAGACTATGTCATCTACATATATTTGAACAATGACCATATATACTCCGTGACGTTTTATAAACAAAATACAATCAGCTTCACCACGTTTAAAACAAAATTCAAGAAGAAACTGAGTTAAACGACCATATCCTGCTCGAGGAGCTTGTTTTTCTCCATACAAAGCCTTTTTGAGCTTGTATACAAACTGAGGATGGTGGGGATCTTCAAATCCTCTGGGTTGTTCAACAAAGACTTCTTTGTCAAGATAGTCATTCAAGAAGGCACCTTTAACATCCATCTGATGAAGAGTGATCTTTAGACAACAAGCTACAGCATGTAATAACCTAATCGACTCAATTTTGGCAACAGGAGCAAATGTTTCATCATAGTCGATTCATTCGACTTGCGTGTATCCTTGAACAACTATTCTTGCCTTATTTCTTACAACAGTTCCAGATTTATCTGTCTTGTTTTTAAAGATTCATTTAGTTCCAATAACATTAGTATCATTTGGACGAGGAACTAAATCCCAGACTTCATTTCTCGTGAACTATTTAAGTTCTTCTTGCATAGCTTGTATCCAGCAATTGTCCTTGAGTGCTTCTCCAACATTCTTTGGTTCTAGAGTAGATACATAACAAGAAAGACATACCTTTTGATACATGGTAGACATACACACATAACTGACCATATCTCTGTAATTCTGAGGCTCTTTCCTTCTTGTTCTTAAACCTTCAAACACTTCTCCTGTCACTTGACCTGTAGGATGGTTCTTTCTAATCCTAGATGAGGGATCCATGCGTACCGGGTCTTGCAATTCAGCATTTGATTCCTCATCTTTACCTTCTGTGTTCTCGGGTTCTGACTCAGATGTTACTTCAGGTGTCGTGACATTTGGGACAACACCTGAATCTTCATCATTCTGCTCATTCTCCACGGTAATCACAACGTTATTTTCAGGAATTTTTCCTGTAAGATCAGAACAATCATCGAAAACAATGTTAACAGATTCTTGTACAGTTTTGGTTCTAAGATTATACACACGGTAAGCATGACTATTTTGAGAATAATCGACAAAGACTCTTTTGTGACTTTTAGAGTCAAACTTGGCTAGTTGTTCTCTATCATTTAAGATGTAACACATACACCCAAATAAATGAAAGTAACGCAGATTTGGTTTTCTTTCATTTAATAGCTCGTAGCGTGCCATTTTAGTTCCAGGCCTAAGATTGACTCTATTTGTTATGTGACTTGCAGTATTCAAGGCTTCGGCCCAAAAATATTTTGACAATTTCTTAGAACTCAACATGACTTTAGCCATTTCTTGTAAAGTCCTATTCTTCCTTTCTGCTACACCATTCTGCTGAGGAGTCTTGAGAGCAGAAAATTCATGAAAAATATTTTTTTTCTCACAAAAAGTTGAGAACAGATTATTCTCAAATTCTTTTCCATGATCTGGCCTAATTCGAAAAATGGAAGAATGATACAGATTCCTTATCCTAGAGTGCAATACTTTGAACATGCCAAAAGTTTGAGACTTTTCTTTAAAAAAGAATATCCATGAGTACCTGAAAAAATCATCTACAATCACATGAGAATACCTCATGCCTCCTAGGATGTCTACCTCGATTGGACCCATAAGATCCATGTGCAAAAGCTGAAAGCAGTGAGACGTACCTGAATGTTGTCCGTCACTCTGGGCAACATTATGAGAGACACGGGTTTGCTTACCTTTTAGACAATCTTCACAAACCACTGTTTTATCCTTAGTACTTAATTTAGGGATGCCTCTTACTGCCTCATAAGAAATTAATCTTTCAAGGTTACGGTAGTTAACATGACCTATTTTTTTAGGCCATAAGGTAGTGTCATCTGTCATAACATTATTGCATATCTCTTGTTCTCCAACAATATAACAATTGTCGCATGTCCTTGTACCTGTCATTACACATTGGTTAGCTTCATTTGTAACTATACAAGCATACTTATTAAACTTTACCTCTAGATTGTCATGACACAATTGACTTATACTGACTAGATTAGCCATTAAACCATCAACATGTAAGATATTTTCCAAAGCTGGAACACCAGGAACACTTAAGGTTCCTCTTCCTATGATCTTACTTTTGCTGCCACCTCCATAAGTTACATTTCTTCCACTGAGTGACTCGTAGTTCTTTAGGCTGTCCTTTGTCATTGTCATGTGACGAGAGCACCCACTGTCAAAGTACCATGAACCTCCATATTTGCCAAGTGCTTTTTCCACAAGTTGATTGTTGGTTAACGGAGAACCAAGAACTTGACATTCATTAGAGATGTCAATCAACTTTTCAAAATATGTTTTAATATCCTCAGTCTCTTCCATCCTTAAACGTTCATATTTACTCATGAGCATACAAAGCTTCGTTCTACAAACACTACAGCTACCTTCACAATGAGTTTGCAAAGTATCCCAATGATCCTTGCCCGTAGAGAAAATTTGTATGAGCTTGAACATGTAGAGATCAACCCATGCAAAAATAGCATTTAAGACTTTTTCATTGAAACTTGCATTATTGGTTTCGTCCACACTCCATTCGGATTCAGGCTTAGCAAGAATGTCTTCTTCCTCATCCGGTGGTAGCATTGGAACAATATATTCATTAGTAATAGATCTCCATGCTCTAATATCAATGTATTTGATATGAGAGCGTAGACAAATTTTCCAATAGACATAGTTTGATCCAACTAAAATAGGAAGTCTACCAATTGTTGGATTAGCCGGATCCATAGTTTATATAACAGGACCAAACATTTATTATGTCAAGTATTGACTCTGATACCACTTGTTGGGTTCCGGAGGTTATACTATGGAATAAACAAAATCAAACAGTAAGTAAAATTGTTTGTACGCTGAAACAGTTTGCAAATATCGTTGTTGACACCCAATTTTGTCCATCCTCCTTAAATAAATAACCAATAAATTAAACAATTTTTTTTTTTAGAACCGCAATTCTACATCGCAAAATACACATAATGAGTAAGTTTTAATAACGGTCTCACATTATAAATATTAAGCACTAATTAATTAGCATGCCCACATTTATTATTATAATAATAGCTTAGACTAATAAAACACCTAAATAATTTAATTTAATCACAATTTAGATTTCATTTATCTATCATTAATTAAATAATACACCTAAAACTTTATCTATAACCCATTAATTAAATAACAACTATCCTAAAGCCTTTCCCCCTTACCTTTTCAGCCCACTACCGCGGCCCAACACCTTCCCCAGCCCCTTTAAATTCCCCCTCGTCCAACACCTCGCCCAGGCCCTTTACCTTTTCAGCCCATTCTCCCGCGACCCGCATTCCCCAGGCCTTTATTTCCTTCCCGCAGCCCATTTCCCCCTTAAGCCTTTTACTTCATCCCCCTCAGCCCAGAGCCCCTTATCCATCGACTTTCCCCTTTCAGAAAACCTAAAGAACCCTAATCCCACTACCCCTCTCCCGCCGCATGCAACTCTCCCTCACGCCACCTTCCCAGCCGAGATTCTCGCCTGAGAATCCGGCGACCTTCCCCATTTTACCATAAAACCTCTCCTTATCAATTTCGGTAAGAATCTCAGAATCCGAAAATGGTAACAAATCGTCTTAAAGTCCTCCAAATCATCCACAGCCAGCTCGCCCCTTACCATAACAAGAACAGTACGAAAATCGCACCAAAAGTAATCCCTAACACCCGTCCTAAACTTACCATAAAAACGAAGCCCAACTAGGAGCTATAAATACCAACGTTTGACATGCAGAAGCAGGGATCAATCATCGAGAATACAGACAGCATCGTGCCTAAACCCTTCTCTTTCCTATTCAATTTACTACTACCTGTTCTACAAACCAATTTCCCTTCGACGATTCGGGAAAACCTTTGTCGTCGCCTCAGTTCGCTACCCACAAAAGGTCCGGAAACCTATTCCCTTTCTATTACTGAGTTATTTAATTGGTATTGTGTGCTCTGCGTGATAGGATTTATATGTTATTTTTATCAAATCTATTTGACTTAACTCAGTTTAGTCACTGTTCTTTTAGATAAATCTGTCAGTTGTGGTTCTCAATATTTGTGGTGTCGATTATGTTTTCTAGCATATGTGTGTATTCGATTGTATTTTTATGGGTATGGTTAGGTATATAACATTCGTATAAGGATCCTAGATCCATTTTTTTGTGTTGATTATCGGCTATTAATTGTGATTATCTAAATGTCGATTTGAATATTCTATTTTGTAGACTTTATGAGTATGCATGTTCATATGAATATTTAGATGCATGTTGTTTGTATGGGTCTTTTATGCTATCTCGGGATATTCATGGTTAGGGAATAGTATGGTATTGTTTCATCTTCAAAGATCACTATCCGTGGCATTTAAAGATCTGTCTATTAACTCATTTAAACACTCTTATAATTGGATGAAGTAGTGTCCTGTCTCGGCAGTCCTTTAAAAAATTGCATTGAATCAGGCAGAAATATATGCTACCTGGTCTTATGAGTCATTTGTATCACTGTCCTGCCTAAATTTGGCCCATTTAGACCATGTCTATGTTACCATTTGAACCATTTTTTAGAATGTATGAATGGGTGTTAGTTTGCCTAAGTTGTGTTCTTTCTTAGGATGTCATACTGAGGGGTATACAACATGAGGGTGACCACCAGTGGTTATGTAAGGAGCCATCAATTTACCTAGAACTAAAGTGAGTTTGTCCTATAAGGAATATATCTAACTATTAGTCTCAGAAATATATGCCTCACACTTTCTGTTTTGAATCCTGCTCATCTAATGTATCGATGATCGTATGTCGCAACAGATATACCTGCTGACTTTGCCTCATATCTGCACTGTTGCCCATTATCTGATAGGCTGTAAAAACTGCATTAGTATACATTCCATGTATATGGGTTGTATAACTTTTAGGGTTATGTGAGTGTCTTGTGTATATCAAATGGCTAGATATATTAGAAGTGAGTTCGTAAATGGGCCTGTTTGGGTGATAACGTCATTTTCGAAATCTGGAGAAGTAAAAGAAAATCTGATGCTACTGGGCACGACCATCGTTTTACGCATCTTGGGCCCATCATTTAAATAATACCTCAAAGTGTTTATCTGCTGGTAGAATCCCGTATCTGTATTGCCGCATGTTAACAATGGCAACATGTGTATTTGTGTGTTTAATTTAACATTCCACTTATTTCGTATATGATGGAGTTTATATTATTTACTAATCCTTTTCTTTCTTATTTTTTTTTACATGACATGCATCGGGAGAATAATCAAGAGTCTCGGTATGAGACTCACCATAATCTCCATATCGTCAACCACACTTCCGCCGCAGGGCTTCCAAACAACTATAGGATAGATGGTGTCGCCATCCGTTCTAAACGTTACATCAACTCCAATCTCACTCCTCCCTTGCTTATTTATTTATGTATTTATTTGTTTATTTATTACTGTTATATTTGTCAATCTTGTAATTAATAGGATAATTAACTCTACTAGTCTTTGAATACATTGGAAGGGTAGTTTAAAAGATAAATTCGTCCCTTATCTATTCTAGGTTCATATAAACCTAAATCTAAAATAATTCAATTAACCCTAGCTATGCTTTAGTCATATAGTTAATATATCTCTTCATGTCTAATTCTTAAGAAACAAGTTTTCTCATAAACTCTTCATAAATATCATAGGAAGTAAATTTTGGCATACACGTATAAAAGTAATTTCATAATTAAGAGTCTTAACCTTACATATACTAATATTAGCAATTTTTCATTTTTGTCAAATAAAATAATTTCATAAATGCATAATTAGCTTTACATATTTTTGTGAGTATTAGAAAATCCTTTTTAGTTATCAAAATATATTCTTTTAGATACTTGCCACATCCTTTACTTGAATAATTTTCTTTCTAAAACATACAGATAATCAACCTATGTTTGAACGGACAACCGCGAGTTAGCGGATTCTAAAGGATGCCTAACCCATTCCCTTTAGGATAATAAGGAACCCTTACTCAGAATCTTATTTAGTTTCACAGACCATTAAATGGAGTTAATGTTGACTTTAATCGGTTAGCATTTAGGTGTCCTAATTCACCCAATTAATTAGGTGGCGACTCCCTTAACATTTTAAACATTTTTACATTTTTTGGGAGGATAACCATTCTGTCGCGCATTCAAGCCTGAGAGTTCAAAATCGGGTGCGACAGCATGACGACTTCACTGGGGATATTTAGGTTCTTAACCATAACAAACATAGGTTAATTATTGTGCTTCATCTTTTTCTCTTATTTGCTTAAATTGCTTATTTTGTGTTTCACGTTTATTTGCTTTTATGTTTTGCCTAAACTATTCTGCTTTACATATAAACATTTGCATATTGCCTTAACTGCTATTTGTTACTGCTTTCCTTAAACTGACATTCCGCTCATATTTCTTCCACTCTGGAAAATTCACACTACCACACACTCACGCGCTGGTGTGCTTCGCGCACCCGCAAATTTCCTTCAAAACATCCAAATTTTAAGAGAGTTGGCGCTTGCGCGGAGTTAGATCGGTTCGTCTGATCAGCCGCGTAGCCTTCTCACTCGAGTTGTCCGCTCGGGAACCTTGCGTCTAGTAAAGCCAAATCTTAGAAACTTAGGATAGAGCTATACCACCCCTATTTTAAGTCATGCATGCATTTACCTTAGGTGGGTCAATCCTTGGCATTGACACCACAAGTAGGAAGACACCCAAATCGGTCAACGGGTTTTTCACAACCCCACTACCAAGCATATTACGTGTTGCATAGTCATGATAAATGAAACCAAGCCTAAAAATATCGGAATGCCTAAGTTGGAAAATACATACTCATTTTTTATTTTTTACCTTTAGATGGAATCTATCCCTCAGATCAGAATGGTAAATGGAATTCCGAGTAAATTGAGAATGTGGTGGTCAAACTTCGACTTAGGTAGTCAGATGGCAATCAGAAGGAGGTTGGGATGCATCTCATTATTCGACATCTCTCCGATCAGCACTTGGTCGAGCATTGATCCATGCAGGACCGGATCGAGTCGTCTTCAAGTTCGAGATTTCGAGATAACCCCACCTTAGAAGAAGTCGGCTATTTTATCGCTTTGGCGTATCATGTGAAAACGATTATTCGCATGGCGATCGGGAAAAAGCTCGCCGTTACTTGGGTTTAAAGAATACGGAAGAATTGCGTTGTTTGAAAACAATTGGGTTTCTCTAGACTACCACGAGAGATATGGTTGCTTCGAGACGGATCGTTTAAGAATGAATTTTGTTGCACTGCGGACCATTGGAGAGTTAGGCGTCCTATTGCATTTGCTATGGCTTTCTTAGGGACTCTTTTATTTCCACTCGAGCATGGAAGGATTAGTACATGCATATGTTCAGTAGTTAGAGCAGTGTTCGACGAAGTTGGCGACAAACGGCTCACTTTGACGCCCATGATTTTGGCAGAACTATTTAGAGCCTTGAATAGATGCAGAAGGGGCGAATCAAGCTTTTTTGAAGGCAGTAATCTTATCTTACAGATGTGGGCAGTAGAGCATTTCTATCAGCGTTCAAATATGACCGATGTATGCCACAGTGCAGACAACAAGATCTCCACATTTTATGAAAGAACCAAGCGTTATGTGTCACCAGTCGGCACAGAGGATTGGTACAAATACTTAGCCTCTCGCAGTAGTAGTCAGATTCAATGGAAGTATCCGTTGCTTCATATCGTCAAGAAGGTTTATTTAAGACATAAGGGACTTTATTACATCAGGCTTATATGTATAAAGGGACTGCAACCATATGCTCCATTGGCCATACGCAAGTAATTCCTCTCATAGCTGACATGAGGGCCTATGAAATTTAGTTCGGACCGGAATTCATCGTTCCCGAAGCCAAGCAGATCCTTTATGAGTGGTATCATATTGACCAAATGGAAATTGGGAAGGACCAAGCAGGGGTCTCCCCGGAGTATCAAGCATGGTTTTGACCGCGAGAATATAGTCGAAGGGGGCAAGCAAGACATGGAAGACATTAGTGCAAAGGAATAAGGATCGTCGAACGAAAGGTCGCGTCAAAAGGTCATCATGGTCCATGTGAGTCGTGCGGCAACAACTTGAACAAGAACGGGGGCTATACCGAAGAAGACCTAAGTTTCACTATCACATCGACAACATAGTTATTTAGTTTGAGATTTTCATTGTTTTTCTTATAAAATGTCATTTCAATTAGCTTTATTTCCAATAAAAGCATTTCGATACAATGGCTTGGGTACATCTAACGTGACTTTGCATATATGACGTTTAGGCCTACCTCTGGCATAATAGAGGCCCCTTGCATATTAGGACGCGCTTTAATCTACTTTATTTGTTGAAGCTTCATTATATGCCCATATGTCCTGCTATTCTGTTTGATGCTAACACATGTTTTGGATAAAAGGATTTTTTTGTTGTACTACTCCCCTCATCGGCTGATTTGTGTTGGCCAGCACTGGATGAACACCCATATTTCACAAGATCCAAAGCACGAGCAACAAAAATGAATGATTCAGGGGCAAACGAACAGGATGGCTTGGGACTCATTGCCATTCAATGAGAGGAACCAGAAACATCAGAAAGGGGGAATGCCACGTCTTAGAGAATACCTGCCAAATACTACAACAAATGGCGGTCATGCAAGGAAATGGATAGACTCAGAGACATCACTAAGCTATCCATAAGCCTCAACGCACAACTACCCACACTTCCAAACTCACCATCTTTTGACGCCATCCCCAATGGATAACTCACAACCCCGATCCACAACACAACAACACACCTCGCCGTAACCGCGGCCTCCCAATCCACAACAACAACACACCCTCCGTAACCACAAACCATAAATGACCCTAACCCGTACATACCTCATTTGATTATACAAACCACCTTACGCCCAAGACAACCAACCTACTTAACGCACCGATGACATACCATAATAAACCATACGGATCACGTATATGTGACCCATGCCCCATCTCACACGTGCCTATACCTTCCCTGAGTTTCGATATGAAGAGATGGAGAAGAGGACAAGAATCGGGATAGATGAAAACATGGCGGAGAAATCCATGATTTGAAGAAGGCTTTTAAGAGCCTTGGATGGACAAGGCCGTGAGGACTAAATCGAGGATTTATGCATCATCCCGACGTCGAGCGCCCGTCGGATATAAGGTACCAAAGTTTGACATGTTTGATGGCAAAGGTAATCCTCGTGCACATTTGAGATCCTATTGCGACAAGTTAGTAGGTGTGGGAATGGATCAATCGATCATCATGAAGTGGTTTATTAGGAGCTTGACTGGAGAAGCCTGGGATTGGTATACTAGCCAGGATCCAAGAAAGTGGCGTAGTTGGGGCGATGGCCGAGACTTTGTGGGCGATTCAGATTTAATACGGATAACGTCACGGATAGATTCTACCTCATGAAATTGGAGAAAAGTCGATAGAAACTTTTAGGGAATATGCGATGAGGTGGAAGTGCAAGCGGCGAAGGTCGGTAGCTTTATGGAAGAAAGTGAAATGACAACACTGTTTGTGCAATCCCTAAAGGACCCCACATACTATGAGAGGTTGATCAACGTTATTGGACGTAATTTCTCTGAAGTAGTAAAAATGGGAGATTTTGTGGAAGAGGGAATTAGAACAGGCAGGATCACGAATTTGGCTGCTTTGCAAGCAACAAGCAAAGCCATACAATCAGAGTCAATGGGAGGGATGAATAAGAAGAAAAAGGATGGAGCAACCCCTATCATGACGGTGCAACAACACAAAACGAATCGAACCCTGACATACCAACCCCAAACATACCAACCCCAAACATACCAAATCCCCACGTTCCAAAACCCTCCCTGTGACCACTTTAGCCAAAATACTTCCACATACCATCAACCTTCACCCATCTACACCACCCAGCCAATATATAACCCGCCACGGGCGTTCGCCCACACAAATTCCTCACAATACCGACCAGCATACCACCCCACAACAATACCACACACAAAACACGGACCGAACCAACACCGAGGAGGCCGCAAAATCATACACCCGTTGGGTGAACCATACTCCCAACTATATGAAAGACTAAGAGTTGGTTTTATACGGTAGATCCGTGGCAAAATCCCAATCCACTCCCACCATGGCATGATGAGAATAAGCATTGTGCATACCACTCTGGAGCATCAGGGCACAGTACAAATAATTGTTATGCATTGAAAAACAGAATTGAGGAACTAATCAAAGAAGGAGCTATTCGGTTGAAAGAGTCTTCCCATAATGTCAACAACAATCCCCTGCCAAATCACGACAATGCTGGCGTACACATGATCACCTTTGATGATGTATACGATATGGAAGGGACCATCGTACCAATCAAGGAGAAAGAGACAGAGGAATCTTCAGCCCACATTGCCCATGTGATTCTTGCCAAGTCGAGCGTAGTTGGAAGTAGAGTTGAGTTGTCATAAGCCTCTGATGTCAGTCTTAGTACCAGGATGGAGCCATTCGATCAAGCAACATAATGAGGGTAAGCAGAAACAAGTGGTAGAAGTTGTTGCAGCGGGGGTGACGAGGTCCGGACAACGTTACTCATCTGTAGAAGTATCGCGAAAGACACCCCAGAAAAAGCGTGGAACAGTAGAGGAATTTTGGAGAAGAATGCCTACTGAGGACTATTCCATTGTAGAAACAGTTGAGTAAAACACCGGCTGAAATTTCTCTATTGTCACGTTGATGAATTAGTGAACCATGAACCTCTTTGATGGAGGTTTTGAAAGAGGCTCGTGTGCGGTAGAGGCTGGCGATGAGAACTTTTCAGCACTGATCGGGCAAATTAAAGAGGTACAACAGATAATGTTCCATGAGAATGAATTGCCTCCTGAAGGTCGGGGTCATAATAAGGCATTGAACATATGATCAAGTGTGCTAATAAGTTTATCTCTCGAGTCTTGATTGATGGGGTCATTTGTTAATGTATGCCACTTTGAATACTCTTGAACTTTAGGAGTCAACATTGGGAAACTCGTGAGAGCTACACAAGGGTAAAGGTTTCGATGGGACCACGAGGAGCGTCGCGAGGCGAGGTGACTTGACACTTCTGATTGGACCGCGAGTTCGAGATAGAATTCGGGTATTGGACATATCCGCGTGCTCTGATTTGTTACTCGGTAGACCTTGGATCCACGCGGTGGGCCGTCCCTTCCAATTTGCATCAAGTTTTGAAATTCATCCGGAATCATCATGAAGTTGTGGTTGAGGAGACAAGGACAACACTAACGCGAAAGCAATTCGGTCATCGAGTATGGAAAATCTGGATGGATCTCTACCATATGAACAAGATCGTAGGCGTTAGCAAGGCTAAAGGAATGCAACTACCTCGCTCCCAAAATGGTGGCAGAGATGATAAGAAATGGTTTCGAGCAGTCGAGGACTTGGACCAAAATTAGGAGGAATCGCGAGCGATTCACTGCTTGGAGAAGAAGGACACTTTTGGCCTCGGATATCACCAGCCGAGGAGATGATGTTATTTGATCACGAAGGAAGGGTGAGTCTCATACGCCAAGACTGTTCCACCAGATCATTCATTCGTCAAAGCATACCTTTGCTCGGCTACGGAAGAGGAGGATGCGACGTTCTGCGGAGGACTTGAGGCCTTTTCATTTACGAGGAAGAAGCAGTGTCATGCGATTTTGGAAGACTACGAGATGACCGGACCATTTGGAATGCCGAGCCGGGAGATGTCTTGAGCAAGCGGACTGTACCAACATGTTTTTCATGAGTGCAGGTAGAATTAATAATTAGTCGTTTTTAAACAATTCAATTCGTATTTTTCTGAATTATGGGACACAGTTTTATGAGCTTATTTCCCTTTTGAAGTTTTAATAACAAGTTATGTTTTAATCAACGTTCTTTATTCCCTTTCTTTCAGCATACAAAATAATATACTTGTCGATAATGAAAATGTGACATGTCATGAAACAAGCGAACAAAGTCATAACCGCGAAAATAATCCAACAGAACCCGAAGGAAATTTCCCGTTGGAGGAATTAACGGAAGAGTTAGGAAAGTTCGAGGATAAGCCGAAACCTAATCTAGATGAAACAGAAACAGTAAACCTAGGAGATGATAAAGTCGTGAAGGAGATGAGGATCAACGTTCACTTGAATACCGCACAGAAAGAAGATCTGGTGGCCCTATTGAAGTAGTATGTCGACATATTCGCTTGGTCTTATGATGATATGCCAGGTCTAAGCACAGACATCGTTTCTCATAAGTTGCCCATTGAACCATCATGCCTTCCAGTGAAGCAAAAACCAAGGAAAATCAAGCCGGATCAGAGTTTGAAAGTCAAGGAGGAGATCTCCAAACAATTGGACGCAAATGTCATTCGGGTAGCAAGATACCCTACTTGGTTAGCCAATATTGTGCCAGTAACAAAGAAGGATGGTAAGATACGAGTTTGTGTCGATTACAGGGATCTCAACAAGGCAAGCCCTAAGGATGATTTTCCCCTTCCGAACATTCATTTACTCATCGACAATTGTGCGAAGCATGAGTTGTAGTCATTTGTCGATTGTTTCGCTGGGTACCATCAAATCTTAATGAACGAAGAAGATCACGAGAAGACGCGTTCGCCACCGTGGGGGTATATTATTATCGAGTCATGTCATTTGGACTTAAAACGCGGTGCCACTTGATGAGCCATGACTACCATTTTTCATGATATGATCCATAAGGAAATTGAAGTGCGTGGATGGCGTCATTATCAAGTCACGGAGGGCTACGGACCATCTGGTCCATCTGAATAAGTTTTTTGAACGATTGAGGCAATCTGACTGAAGTTAAATCCGGCAAAGTGTGCCTTGGCGTCGTGGGAAAATTGTTGGGTTTCATTGTGGCGGAAGGGAATAAAGTTGGATCCTTCAAAGATAAAGGCCATTCGGGGACTACCTCCTAGAAAAATCGCAAAGGAGGTGATGAGTTTTCTCGATCGTTTGAATTATATCGGAGTTCATAGCACAATCAGCGGTGATATGCGAACCAATATTCAAGTTGTTAAGAAGAATGGCGCCACTAAGTGGACATTGGAGTGCCAACAAGCCCTTGACAAAATCAAAGAGTATCTGTCAAATCCAGCGGTCTTGGTGCCTCGAGAACAGGAGGCCTTTCATTATACTTATCCGTATTGGAAAACGCGTTCGGATGTGTGTTAGGACAACATGATGAGACGGGAAGGAAGGAACAAGCAATATACTACTTGAGTAAACAGTTCACGCCTTATGAAGCTCGTTACACAATCTTTGGAGCAGCGTGTTGTGCCTTGACTTGGGTCGCACAAAAATTCAGACATTATTTATCCGCATACACCACCTACCTTATTTCGAGGATGGACCCGCTCAAGTATATCTTTCAGAAGCCTATGCCTACTGGAAAACTTGCTAAATGGCAGATCCTCTTAAGTGAATTCGACATCGTATATGTCACCCAAAAGGCAGTCAAGGGGCAAGCGTTAGCAGATCATCTTGCGGAGAATCCGGTAGACGAGGAATATATCCCCTTGCGGACCTACTTTCGGATGAAGAAGTGATGTTTGTAGGAGAAGACATCTGAGGAATATCGGGTTGGAGAATGTTCTTGATGGCGCAATTTCAAAGGAGTAGGTATCGGAGCGGTTTTGGTATCGAAATGGACAACACTACGATATCGACAAAGCTCGATTCAGTGCACGATAATATGTCGAATATGAGGCTTGCATACTAGGACTCGAATGGCTATTGACATGAACATACAAGAGTTGATGGTCATAGGGATTCGGACTGTTGATTCACCAAGTGCAAGGCGAATGGGCCACCAGAATAGGAATATACTTCCTTACCTACCTGCGTGAAAGAATTGCGCTTGAGGTTCGTTAAGATAGAGTTCGGGCATACTCAGGGCTCGAAATGAGTTTGCAGACGCTCTGCAACTTTGTCCTCCGTGATTCAACATCGGACAAGAACTATATTGACCTAATCAAAGTAGATGTGCTAGAGCAACCACTATTGTTCTCGGATAGATGAAGAATCGGAGGGCAAACCTTGGTATGACAAGATCAAGAGGTATCTCGAGGCGGTGAGTACGGAAGGCACGACCAACATACAAAGAAGACTCTTGGAGGTTAGCAAACCATTTCTTCTGGCGGCGAGGTCCTTTATCGGAGAACTCGGTTGGGTTTGTTAAGATGTGTTGACACTCGAAGCAAACAAGTTATTAGAAGAGACACGCGGAGGTATATGCGGACCCCGTGAACGGTTTCATGCTAGCAAAAAACTACGAGGAGGTTATACGGATGGCGATGAAGCAGTTGCATCGGTTTAGATGCGAAAGTGCCATCAATGCGGATCCATGGCGACTTGATTCACGTGCCACCAAATGAACTCAATATCACTAGTTCCCATGGCGTTCGCGGCTTGGGGCATGGACATCATCGGTCCATTGAGCAGCGTCAAATGGACCGCGAGTTTATCTAGTGGCGATCGATTACTTTACAAAATGGGTAGAAGCGTCGTCGTACAAATGCGTGACCAAGAAAGTAGTAGTGGATTTTGTTCATCACAACATCATCATCGGTTGAATTCGAGAATCAATCATGGCAAACACAACGGGTCCAATCTCGATAGTGGTGCGATGAAGGAAATGTGTGAAATTCGGGATCACTCATGACTCTACTCATATCGACCACAAATGAATGGAGCGATCGAGCGACGGCAAGAACATCAAGAGGATGCGAGGAAGATGATAGATAATTACGGGCATTGGCGTGAAAATTTGCCTTTCGCCCTCTTGGGTTACCGTACTACAATCCGGACCTCGCGGGAGCAACACCGTATCTCTTGGTTTATGGAGCAGTTGTCTTTGCCGGCGGAGGTGGAAATACCATCTTTGAGAATCATCCGAAGCGAACTAAGTGAAGCCAAATGGATCTGAGTAAGTGCGAACAATTGATGCTTATTGATGAGAAGCGAATGAATGCGATGCATCACGGACAACTTTACGAGCAGAATGGCGAGCTTTTAATAAGAAGTGCGACCAAGAAACTTCCAAGGACGGTGGTCTGAAGCGTATATTCCTAACCAAAGTGGCGAAAGGAAATTCGCCCGATTGGCGAAGGGCACTTACATGGTTCATAGAGTGCTTACGGGAGGGCCTCATCTTAGTGAAATGGATGGCGAAGTGTGGCGAGAGCCATCAACGCGAATCTGATGAAGAGATACTACATTTAGAGTGCTTTATTTTCCATGTAATTACTTTGCTTGTAATGTGAACTACGTTTCACCTGATTCCCTTTGCGGGATACGTAGGCGGCCATATCGGCTTTGGTCCCATTTCTAGAAATTGCCCAATTACTTTGCTTGTAATCGGAACTACGTGTGACCTGATTCCTTGGCGGATACGTAGGCGGCCACATCGGCCTCGATCCCATCTTTAAATTTTTAAAATCTTATGCGTAGCGAACTACGTTCGACTGATTCCTGCGCGGATCGTGGCGGCCTACATCGGCCTCGGTCACACCATTAGGAAATCTTCGTTTTATCAATTTGCATTTTTTTGTGAGTTGTACTCAGTCCTGTCATACACACGAGACAAATGAACGACATATATCCGACCCACTTTCGTCAGTCAAAACTGGGACAATTTTAAGGATTTCGCCACGAAAGGACAGCAAATATGATTCCATATGCTCGAAAGATCGGCATAAGCGGGAAAATTTTAAGGGTTTTACTACGAATGACATCAATGGACATGGTTAATTTACGCCAAAGGGTTCCATGTCCCAAAGCGGGACAAATTTTAAAAAGAGCTGTGACGGAGCAGAGTATGGGAGAATATACCGCGATTTCGGATAAGGATGTTCGCTTTGTTTCATAACATGTATCCTTTATTCAAAAATCGACATAATTTCCTACTAGTATATTTTCTCAAGATAGAATATTTTCAACAAATGTTTTCGACCGGGACTCGAAATCAGACAGGGGTTACATGTCCAGACAAGACAACGCGTGCAAAAGCCAACACAAATCGGCCGACCTCCTCCCCGAACTCACAATTTTTCTTTGAGTGAATTTTGCAGGACAACAGGAACAAGGAGGATAACAACATTCCAATACAACAGATTCGCTCATGAAGTCCATCTGCAACAAGTCTACATCAAATACATCTCGCGAAAACCACATCTTCGTTACTCAGGCTACATCATTTACACTTTAATTATTTCATCTAGCTTTGATTATGCATAACACAACTCCATATATAGAACAATTTTTATCTATGCCCTAGGAGGCGTCATCTGCATCTCGTCTATACAACGACGAACATCTGCATCTCGTCTATACAACGACGAACATCTGCATCTCGTCTATACAACGACGAACATTTGCATTTCGTCCATACAACGACGAACATCTGCATCGTCTATCTGACGGCGAACATTTGCATTTCGTCCATCTGACGGCGAACATCTGCATCTCGTCTATACAACGGCGAACATCTGCATTTCGTCTATACAACTGGCGAACATCTGCATTTCGTCTATACAGCGACGAACATTTGCATTTCGTCCATCTGACGAGCGTCTGCGTTTCGTCCATCTAACGAGCGTCTGCATTTCGTCCATACAACGCGAACATCTGCATTTCGTCCATACAACGGCGAACATCTGCGCATTCGTCTATACAACGGCGAACATTTGCATTCGTCCATACAACGACGAACATCTGCGTCTAAATACATCTGACGAACATCTGCATTCGTCTATCTGACGATGAACATCTGCATTTCGTCTATACAACGGCGAACATTTGCATTTCGTCCATACAACGGCGAACATTTGCATTTCGTCCATACAACGAACATTTGCATCTCGTCCATACAACGACGGCGAACATCTGCGTCCATACAACGGCGAACATCTGCATTTACATCTGACAACGAGCATCTGCATTTCGTCTATACAACGGCGAACATCTGCATTTAGATCCATACAGCGTGACGTGCGTCGTCTATACAACGACGAACGTCTGCATTTCGTCCATACAACGACGAACGTCTGCATTTCGTCTATGACGGCGAACATCTGCATCTCGTCCATACAACGGCGAACATCTGCATTCGTCCATCTGACAACGAACATCTGCATTTCGTCCATCTGATAATGACATCTGCATTTCGTCCATCAATGACGAACATCGCATTTCGTCCATACAACGAACATCGCATTTCATCCATACAACGGCGAACATGCGCATTTCGTCCATACAACGACGAACATCGCATTTCGTCCATACAACGAACATCTGCGTCTCCATCTGACGGCGAACATTTGCATTTCGTGCATCTGGCGACGAACATTCGCATTTCGTCTATACAACGACGAACATCTGCATCTCGTCCATACAATGACGAACATCTGCATTTCGTCCATACAACGACAAACATCTGCATTTCGTCCATACAACGACGAACATCTGCATTTCGTCCATACTGACACAACGCGACATCTGCATTTCGTCCATACAACGACGAACATCGCATTTCGTCCATACAACGGCGAACATCTGCATTTCGTCCATACAACGATGACATCTGCATTTCGTCCATACAACGGCGAACATTTGCATTCGTCTATACTGACGAACATTTGCATTTCGTCTATCTGACGGACAACGGCGCCATTTGCATTCGTCTATACAACGGCGAAACATCTGCATTCGTCCATACGGCGAACATGCGCACCTCGTGCCTTCGTACGTAACATCTGCATTCGTCCATACAACATTTGACATCTGCGTCGTCATAATCTGACGACATCTGCATTTCGTCCATCTGACGGCGAACATCTGCGTCTCGTCTGACAGCGAACATCTGCATTTAGTCTATACATCTGACAACGAACATTTGCATTCCGTCTACCTGACGGCGGTGCCATCTGGCGTCATCTGCGTCTCGTCTATACAAGGCGGCGTATCATCACATTTCATTATATAGTTTATACAATCGACTACAACCACAACAAATTTACATCCTTACATTGTTTTGTTTTGTGATTTATGCACTAATGCCTCTATCTTAGCTTGATCTACGAGGCGTTAACAAGCGCAAAAGATGGAGCCTGGCGTGGACCTACCTCTTACGGCGAGGTAATTTGTTGGGAGCAAGACTTCCCAACAAAGGCAAAAGTGGACGAGCGTCGACTACTCTCTCCCAACATTCTAGCACCACAATAACTCATTGTCACCATAGCGACAACCTTGGAATGATTTTAAATCGCGTCGGCCCTAGTTTTGGACACCAACAACACTTTGTTCCAATTAGATGACCGGACAAAATTGGCTATAAGTCAGCGTCTTTGTGCGGAGATTCTTTCATCTTCTCCATACAAAGAGGACAGCTGACACCCAATTTTGTCCATCCTCCCAAATAAATAACGATAAATTAAACAATTTTTTTTTTAGAACCGCAATTCTACATCGCAAAATACACATAATGAGTAAGTTTTAATAACGATCTCGCATTATAAATATTAAGCACTAATTAATTAGCATGCCCACATTTATTATTATAATAATAGCTTAGACTAATAAAACACCTAAATAATTTAATTTAATCACAATTTAGATTTCATTTATCTATCATTAATTAAATAATACACCTAAAACTTTATCTATAACCCATTAATTAAATAACAACTATCCTAAAGCCTTTCCCTTACCTTTTCAGCCACTACCGTGACCCAACACCTTCCGGCTAAATTCCCATCGCCCAACACCTCGCCTGTGCCGCTTTACCTTTTCACCATTCTCGCGACCCGCGTTCCCGAGCCTTTATTTCCTTCCATGACCAGCTTCCCTTAAGTCTTTTACTTCGTCCCACCGGAGCCGCTTTATCCATCGACTTTCTCTTTGAAAACCTAAAGAACCCTAATCCCACTACCCTCTCCGCGCATGCAACTCTCCCTCACGCCACCTTCCCAGTCGAGATTCTCGCTTGAGAATCCGGCGACCTTCCCCTTTTTACCATAAAACCTCTCCTTATCAATTTCGGTAAGAATCTCAGAATCCGAAAATGGTAACAAATCGTCTTAAAGTCCTCCAAATCATCCACAGCCAGCTCGCCCCTTACCATAACAAGAACAATACGAAAATCGCACCAAAAGTAATCCACAACACCTGTCACGACCGACCGGGCGCGACTAGTACCTCTTGGGGTACCACTCGGTATAAGTCGAGAATAGCGAACATAACACAACACATAACTTCAAAAAAAGGGTAAATCATAAGCGGCGGTAGATAAAGTTGCCTTTGCATACTTAAACAAAGTATTTGTAATACAAGCTGGTTCTTATAGCCCAAAATATATAGGTGGCCACACTCTAAAGATAACAAGCGTGGCGGGACGGGGCCGCCATACCCTGAATATACACAATGTCTATAACATCGAGGGAAAGACCGTACACAAAATAAGCTGGGAGGGATGGAGCCGACAGGAACAATGATCCTAGGAGCGAGGATCCTGATCTTCTTACCCTTTCTGCGGCATGAGCGCGGCCCAGGAAGGGTCGATACAATATGTACCAAGTATGTAAAGCTGGAAAATACTGTAATGATAATAACATAGTTTAAAGGTAAACTGTAGTCATGGGAGATAGTCAAAATACCTTTTACTGTGCCTTACTAACAATGAGAGGGACAAGTATATATATATAAAATCTTTGCGTAAAATAGAGGTCTCATGATCCTGACAGGATCTGCGCGTAGTATCAATAAGCACTCTACTCGCAGGACTATTTCACCCGCGTAAGCCTCGCGAGGACTCGCGTGAGGTATTCGCCGCATCGTGGGTAGCAAATCCACGGGCAGGTGGTATAACGTCTTGGGGTTTTCCGCCGTTTATACTCTTACCACAGGCGGATGGTATAACGTCTTGGGGCTTGCCCACGTTTATACTCTTACAGGCGGATGGTATAACGTCTTGGGACTTGTCCCTCGTTTATACTCTTACCTTTGAAGAAGGTGGTATGGCGTCTTGGGGCTTGCCCTCGTTCGTACTCTTACCACGGAGAAGGTGGTATAACGTCTTGGGGCTTGCCGCCGTTTATACTCTTACCTAGCTCAAATAGTCATCATATCATAATAATAATAAGTTAAGAAAAATTTATAACTTCTTTTTAGTCTTGTTCATACTCTCTCATTTTAGTTTACTTAAGGCACTTAACCATATCTTTAATAAAAGAACACGGGAATTTAACCCAAGTACTACATCTTGACTCTTTCAAAAGTGACTCTTCTTATCATAAAACCTTTTGGCAATTGGTGCCTTTAAACCAATTTGCCTTTCATAACTCAAGTCATTTGCCCTTACTTATCTTACTTAGAGTAAATCTCTTCTCATTAACCTTTTATCAAGTTAATAAACCAACTTCCCGTAAAGTTGTCTTATTAACCTTATACTTTAGTAAAATCATACTTTTCCCTTAACGAGGACTTTTACATTTTAAAGCGAACAAGTCATTTTATACTCAAACAAGTAAGAACACGAAATCTTGTCGTCTCTGGTACTACATAGTTTCATCTATTCATGCTCGAGAGATAGGAAAGCTTCACATACCTCTTTGGTCGATCCTCTTGCCAAGTCGAACTACATAGTAATATTGAACCTAAAATAATCATGATCTGACATTAACCTCTAATCTCAAAGTAGAACAATCCAAGTTCTAAGTCACTAAATTCTATGGAAAATTGGGCAGCATTTCCCTTGTTTCTACTCACTTTGCCACCTTTTCTCAAGGCGAATTTATCGTCCAAACACCACAATTAAGGCTCGACAATCCAACATTTTAAAGGGGATTACACATCCGTACTTGGGTGTGTAAAATTCTGCCCCACTAGTTACAACAATTCACTTATCACTTCTAAGGTAGTTTTTAGGCTACAACATGCTCATAATCACTTCTTAGCCATTTCTTTCATACCCAGACCACATTTCTAACATGCAAAGATTCTAGAAGCATTATTTACTACCACAAGTTCTTTCTTCTAAACATGCGACACTTAGAACTAATTCTAAAGGAAGAAATGTTACCTTAAAGTTTTAGCCAAAACTTATTCCAACTATTGCTAGCTTCCTTGCCAAGAACACCACCACAACAATGCCAACAAGCTAGCTACAAGCTTCCTTTTCTTGCTCTTAACTTTCAGATTTTTCTTGGGTTTTCTTAGAGAGAAGGAGGGCGATTTTAGAGAGGAGAGAGAGTGTGAAGATGAAAGATGGGAAGAATGACCAAGTCTTAGTCAATATATTGCATGTGAGAAAATCAGATGGGGACACTTGTCACCTCCATGGTCTTTAAAACAAACATCAGACTTTCGAAGTTTTTCCGCCCAACTTTCCCGCCTCGGCGCGCAGCTTCCGGCGCGCGCGCTGAGCTCGCGGGCTCTACGATCTTCGGCGCGCGGCCACGCTATCCGGCGCGCGGCTGCGCTCTGCGACCCTTGAGAACATTGGCGCGCGCGACCACGTCGGCCGCGGCGCGCCTTCGCCGCCGAACACATTTCTGTCATTGCGCGCGAACTTGTAACCCTCGTAACTTTCTACTCCGGCGTCCTATCGGCGAGCGGTTGGTTGCGTTGGAATCTAGACTCAACGAACTACGCCCTAGGCCTTTGAAACGCCAGGAACTCTCAATATTCCGGGTCATAACCCGCCTCAAAGTTGACTAAAACCCGTCAGGAACAATTTGTCAACCTATCTTAAAAATTTTAAGTCTTACATACTTTAAATGCGCTCGTGCGTAGGTCGAACTACGGGTATAACATTCTCCCCCCAGAAACATTCGTCGAATGTTCCTTCAAACTTACTCAAATCACAACATCGACATAGACCCTCTTAACTATTCGTTCGTAAAAAAAAAACCAAAAAGAAGCTGACATCTGAAGCGTAAATGCTAAATCAAAACTAACAGCGGGAAAGTAGGTTACACGGAGGTATAGGGAATAAGTGAGGATACTTCTTCATCATGTCATCCTCTGCTTCCCGCGTCATTTCCTCACTGTTTCGTTCGCCATAGGACGCTTGTGGAAGCGGCGTCTTTCGTCAGAAGTCGTCTAACGACGATCGAGTATCGCTATGGGACTCTCCTCATACGATAACTCCTCTGTCACTTGGACATCTGAATCGGGTGCACTCAGATGGATCTCGATACATTTCCGCAACATGGACACGTGAAAAAGCGGATGCTGCGCCTCGAATCGGACGGAAGATCTAACTCGTAGGCAACGTTGCCTACCTGCGGACAATCGATCTGCGATGTACCTTGGGCTAAGCTTCCCTTTCTTTCCAAATCTCATCACGCCGCCGTGGCGTACGCTAGGAAAACCCAATCATCTATCTCAAATTCCAAGTGTCGGCGGATGATCTGCATCGACTTTTGCGGCTACGAGTGCCAACCAGCTCTGGATAAGCACGCTTATCCAGCTGCTGGACTAAGTGCGGCGACTAATGAACTTCTCCCACCTCGAACCAGCCTATCGGTGACTGCACTTCCTCGTATAAGGCCTCGTAAGGCGCCGTCGAATCTTTGGAATGGTAGCTATTATTATATGCAAACTCCACGAGAGGCAAGTGATCCTCGGCTACCACGAAGTCAATAACCAAGCCGCGACATATCCTCGAGTGTATGCGGATAGTGCGCTCGGCTGTCCGTCTGTCACGAGGATGAAGCGCGTCTTGAGACTCACTGTGTCCCTAACCTACGAAAAGACCTCGAAGTTAGCGAGAAGCGGGCTCCTCTATCGATATAATCGACACGGGACCGTGCGGTCTCACAACCTCTCTAATATATAATCTGGCGTAGTCCTCGGTGAAACGTCGTTACGGCCAGGAAGAAAGTGGGCTGATTTAGTCAACTGTCGACAATCACCCAAATGGAATCATGCTTCCTACGAGTGGTGGGTAGTCTGTAATAAAATCCATATTTATCACCTCCACTTCCAAGTTGGAATATCGATGGCTGCTGACCAGCGGGAACGGTGCTCAATCTTAACCTGGCGACAATTCGGACGCGTGCCCACGAACTCATGGCGTCCTCTTTAGGCCGTCCGCAATACACGCATCGAGGTCATGGTACGTCTTAGTCGACCCGGATGAATAGAATAACGAGCAACGTGTGCCTCACAATCTGCGGCGAAGTCTGTCGCATCGGGAACACGGCCGGCCCTCGAATCTTAGCACCCGTGGTATTACCTCGAATAGACTCTTCTCTACGGAGGCTGCGTCGGTGCGAACGAGAATCGGATCCTCAGCGTCGCCTCTTCACCTCGCCAGCGATAGAAGACTTCGGCAACCTCTCGAATCGAACTCCATCACTATCGAGAATCAACCAAGCGAACCCCAGGCTCGCGGTGATGTAACTCTCGGACCGTATCCTCTTCTGCGGGTGGACATCAGACGGACTACCCATAGATCTGCGACTAAGGGCATCATGACCACGTTGGCCTTCCGGGTGGTATAGAATATCAACATCGTAATCCTTAAGTAGTTCCAACCACCGTCTGCTGCATGAGTTCGGCTCATACGGTGAAGATGTCTGGAGACTCTTGTGGTGCGTGTAAATGTCACATGAACTCGTATAAATAATGCCTCGGATCTTGAGGCATGAATCACTGCTGCTAACTCCAAGTCATGTGTGGGATAGTTCTTCTCATGCTTCCTAAGCTGTCGAGATGCATAAGCTATAACCTTGCCGTCTTTGCGTCGCACCAAGCGCCAAACACTGGCGTCGCGATAAACCACGTATCCGTCTAAGCCTGCGGAAGAGTAAGAAGCTGGGCGGTCGTCAACTTCTCCTTTAGCAGTGAAAGCTTTCCTCACAAGTATCCGTCCACGGAATATAGGCGCATACGAGTCGGCTTAGTCAAAGTCTTTGAAATAGAAGCAAACTTCTCTACAAACCTCAGATAATAACTGCGAGGCCCAGCTGCGCGCCTCGTCGGTGTAGTGGAGTGCAGGCAAGTCTTGGCTGCTTCAATCTTTCTTTGTATCAACAGAATACCATCGGCCAGATAACATGCCACTAAGAAAGCCCGGCCTAGCGAACTTCGCTTCGAGAACTTGGCATCTGTTGCCGGTCTCGGAGGACTCGTACCGTCGCCGAATGATCGTATGCTCCGCTGCGTGCGCGAATACACGAAGATATCATCAATGAAAACTATAACGAACATATCGAGAATGGCACGAACACCCTATTCATCAAATCCATGAATCTTCTTTGGGGCGTTGGTCGACGAAAGACATCACCTGAACTCATGGTGCCCATCAGGGTCTGAATGCGATCTTTGGGATATCTACCTCTCTAACTCGCACTGATGATAACGGACCGTAGGTCTATCTTGGAAAAACACTTTGCACCTGCGGTGGTCAAACAAATCGTCAATCACGGGGAGGATATCTATTCTTGATAGTTACCTTGTTTTGCAGTAATCAATACACATCTGTGGCGTCCATCCTTCTTTTACAAATAACAGGTGCTCCCGGGGAGAAACACGGCCTAATAAAGCCTTTCTCGATAAGTCTTTCAGTGGTCCTTGATTCCTTCAACTCTGCGGTGCCATCCTATATGGCGGAATAGATATCGGTCGAGTATCTGGCGCGAAATCAATGCAAACTCAATCTCCTTTCGGAGGATGCGGAAGCTAAATGCGGGAATACGTCCGGAAACTCTCTAACGGCCCGGGTGAAGGTCGGTACTTCGCCTCGATGTCGAATACGAACCATATGGTAGATATACCCTTCCGCACCATCTTCCTAGCCTTGAGGTAAGAAATAAACTTACCCGCCGGCGGCTGTATTCCCTTCCACTCGATAGCGGCTCGTAGAAAGCTGGAACCGAACTAGTCTCTCTCTGGTCCACGTTGGCGTAGCAAGATGCTAGCCAATCCATACCCATAATCACGTCAAAGTCTGTCATATCCAACTCTATCAAGTCGGCTGAGTCGGCGACTATCTATAGTCACGGGGCAAGCCTTATACACTTTCGGCTACCTGAATCGCCTTTGGCGTAGCCACTCGAAAGGTCTTATGGACTCGGGCTCATCCCTATTCTCTTGGCAATATGAGGAGATATGTAGGACAAGGTAGAACACGGATCTATCAAAGCATATCATCACGAAGAAACCAATAATGTACTGTGGCGACATCGGCGGCGCCTCACGGTCTGTCGGTGGGCATAGCATATATGCGGTTACGAGGACCGCTAGATGGAACCCTACCACGACCTCTGCGCGGCTGTGGACCCATAAGTACCACGCCCTCGGGCGTCTAACCATCGAAGATGAAGATCCGACAAGCGATCCGTCGGCTGAGCAGTGGGGCTCCCGCCGCTGGGGCGGACAATCCTTCTTGAGATGGCCTGCATCCAAGAGTAACAAGCTCGAACCCCTACGACACTCGCTGGATGAGACCTACCATCGAGCGCACGAGATGAGGTGGTCTCGATTGGTGTTGGTCTGCCTCACGAAAACACGAAGTCTGGGCGCGACTGCTCCCGAATAACCTGGCGATCGGATCTCCTGCCGAAAAGCGAGAAGGAGCACTGCGTCTTTGGTGGAATGTGGACTATACTGCTGCGAGTGCCCGCCTCGAGAACCGCCACGAGACCTGCTTTGTCGGCCTCTTGGGTGACCCGTATCTAGTGATCTTGCCTCTCTGTCCTCGATCCACGTAAATGCGCTGCGTCTGGAAATATCCATCCACGGTGAAGAGCCACCCCAAGCATCGATAGTCATGTGACGGTCTAGCCCATCACGTATCTATGAACCACATGCGCCATATCATTACAATGGTGTGCGCATATCGGCGAGTCAAACTCAGTGTACTCACGATAGTCCTCCGTCTGTCTCAAGGTCAAGAACCTATCTACGGGCTCTCACCTCGGGGGCAAGAAATGGTCTAAGGCGCCTCTGTGAACTCCTCGATCGGTGGAAGAGCATCTCGCCCGCCGACAATACCGCGACTCAAACAGTTCAACGATATCGCGTAACGGTAAGCTAGTATAACGGACTCGGTCTCGATGCCCTAAGAACTGCATGGTCATTGTATCGTCGGACAAATTCCTGCGGATCCTCATCAAATCTCGAACCATAGAACTTCGGGTGGGTGACAACCCGAAATCCGAATCAGTAAGCTATCGGCTCACAGGGTTAGCGCGCTGCTCTGTCGTTGCCACCCTTACTATCTTTGGTCGATAGAATCTGTTCCCGTAATCTCTGTACTCGGGCCACATTGTGGGTGGAGAGCTCGTCTGCGATCTCGATGGCGCGTCCGGCGCCTCGAACTCGGTGATGGCGGCGGCGTGGAACTCGCCGCCTAAACATCATCTCTCGGTAAGGATTGGGCTGTGCCTCGTGATTCTCCGCGTCCCACTAGCGGCACCCTCGGTGCCTTGCCGCCGGGCGCGGTTGCCTTGCGTGGAGGCATAAGCGATACATAAAGGAAAACATCGGGGAGATTCAACCTATAACTTCGGCTCTATTGCACGATCTTAGAGTGAAAGAATGGAAACCAATCCTAAATATCCTGCGGCCTCACGATTATAGATGTGGTGCGCGACACGCGATAATCAAGACTCTACTGACACGCGATGCGTGGACACTTTCAGAGGACTAAGCGCTCACGATACCACTTTTGTCACGACCCGACCGGGGCGCGACTAGTACCTTCTTGGGTACCACTGTCGGTATAAGTCGAGAGAATAGCGTGGAACATAACACACACATAACTTCAAAAAAGGGTAAATCATAAGCGGCGGTAGATAAAGTCGCCTTATAAACATACTTAAACAAAGTATTTGTAATACAACCTGGTTCTTATAGCCCAAAATATATAGGTGGCCACAGACCTAAAGATAACAATTGTGGCGGGGCGGGCCGCCATACCACGAATATACCTGATGTCTATAACATCGGGGAAAAGGCGTACCAACAAAATAAGCTTAGGAGGATGGAGCTTCGACAGGAACAATGATCCTAGGAGCGAGGATCCACAATCTTCTTACCACTTTCTGCGGCATGAGCGCGGCCCAGAAGGGGTCGATACCTGATATGTACCAAGTATGTAAAGTGGAAAATCGTAATGATAATAACATAGTTTAAAAGTAAGCGTAGTCATGGAAGATAGTCAAAATACCTTTTCTTGTGCCTTACTAACAATGAGAGTGACAAGTATATATATAAAATCTGCGTAAAATAGGGGTCTCATGATCACAACGGATACCGCGCGTAGTATCAATAAGCACTCCTACTCTCGCGGGACTATTTCACGCATAAGCCTCGCGAGGACTCGCGTGAGGTATTCCTCGCATCGTGGGTAGCAAATCCACGGAACAGGTGGTATAACGTCTTGGGGTTTTCCGCCATTTATACTCTTACCACAAGCGGATGGTATAACGTCTTGGGGCTTGCCTCATTTATACTCTTACCAGGCGGATGGTATAACGTCTTGGGACTTGTCCTCATTTATACTCTTACCTGAAGAAGGTGGTATGGCGTCTTGGGGCTTGCCTCATTCATACTCTTACCACGGAGAAGGTGGTATAACGTCTTGGGGCTTGCCCTCATTTATACTCTTACCACAGCTCAAATAGTCATCATATCATAATAATAATAAGTTAAGAAAATTTATAACTTCTTTTTAGTCTTGTTCACATACTCTCTCATTTTAGTTTACTTAAGGCACTTAACCATATCTTTAATAAAAGAACAGGAATTTAACCCAAGTACTACATACTTGACTCTTTCAAAAGTGACCTTTCTTATACATAAAACCTTTTGGCAATTGGTGCCTTTAAACCAATTTGCCTTTCATAACTCAAGTCATTTGCCCTTACTTATCTTACTTAGAGTAAATCTCTTCTCATTAACCTTTTATCAAGTTAATAAACCAACTTCCCATAAAGTTGTCTTATTAACCTTATACTTTAGTAAAATCATACTTTTCCCTTCACCAGGACTTTTACATTTTAAAGCGACAAGTCATTTTATACTCAAACAAGTAAGAACACCCAATCTTGTACGTCTACCGTACTACATAGTTTCATCTATTCATGCTCAAGAGATAGGAAAGCTTCACATACCTCTTTGGTCAATCCTCTTGCCAAGTCCAAACTACATGAGTAATATTCAACCTAAAATAATCATGATACGCTTGTTAACCTCTAATCTCAAAGTAGAACAATCCAAGTTCTAAGTCACTAAATTCTATGGAAAATTGGGCAGCATTTCCCTTGTTTCTACTCACTTTGCCACCTTTTCTCAAGGCCGAATTTATCATCCAAACACCACAATTAAGGCTCAACAATCCAACATTTTAAAGGGGATTACACATCCATACTTGGGTGTGTAAAATTCTGCCCCACTAGTTACAACAATTCACTTATCACTTCTAAGGTAGTTTTTAGGCTACAACATGCTCATAATCACTTCTTAGCCATTTCTTTCATACCCAAACCACATTTCTAACATGCAAAGATTCTAGAAGCATTATTTACTACCACAAGTTCTTTCTTCTAAACATGCAACACTTAGAACTAATTCTAAAGGAAGAAATGTTACCTTAAAGTTTTAGCCAAAACTTATTCCAACTATTGCTAGCTTCCTTGCCAAGAACACCACCACAACAATGCCAACAAGCTAGCTACAAGCTGCCTTTTCTTGCTCTTAACTTTCAGATTTTTCTTGGGTTTTCTTAGAGAGAAGGAGGGCGATTTTAGAGAGAGAGAGAGTGTGAAGATGAAAGATGGGAAGAATGACCAAGTCTTGGTCAATATATTGCATGAGAAAATCAGATGGGGACACTTGTCACCCTCCCATGGTCTCTTTTAAACAAAAATCGGACTTTCTAAGTTTTTCCGCCCAAATTTCCCGCCTCGGCGCTTCCGGCCGTGCAAACCTCGCGGGCTCTCGATCTTTCGCGCGGCGCTGCTATCCCGGCGCGCGGCTGCAACTGCGACCCTTGAGAACATTAGGCGCGCGCCACGCATCCGCGCGCGGCGCCGCCGCCGGAACACATTTCTGTCCGACTGCGCACTGAACTTGTAACCCTCATAACTTTCTACTCCGACGTCCTATCGACGAACGGTTGGTTGCGTTGGAATCTAGACTCAACGAACTACGCCCTAGGCCTTTGAAACACTTAGGAACTCTCAATATTCCGGGTCATAACCCGCCTCAAAGTTGACTAAAACCCGTCCGGAACAATTTGTCAACCTATCCTTAAAAATTTTAAGTCTTACATACTTTCGTACGCTCTCGTACGTAGGGTCAGAACTACGGGGTATAACATTCTCCCCCCCTTAGAAACATTCGTCCCGAATGTTCCTTCTAGGCTTACTCAAATCACAACATCGACATAGACCCTCTTAACTATTCATTCGTAAAAAGAAGCTCCACGAGCCACAACATACGTAAGTCAGAATGCTAAATCAAAACTAACAAGAGGAAAGTAGGTTACCCGGAGGTATAGGGAATAAGTGAGGATACTTCTTCATCATGTCATCCTCTCGCTTCCCACGCCATTTCCTCCTGTTGCCGCCATAGGACGACGGCCACGCTCTTCGTCCGGTCGCTCTAACCCGACGATCGAGTATCGCTATGGGACTCTCTCATACGATAACTCCTCTCACGTTGACATCCCGAACCGGTGCACTCTAGATGGATCTCCAATACATTTCCGCAACATGGACACATGAAAATCGGACGCACCGCCCAAATCGGACGGAAGATCTAACTCATGTGCACGCCTACCCTACGGACAATCTGATACGGCCCAATGTACCTTGGGCTAAGCTTCCCTTTCTTTCCAAATCTCATCACGCCCTTCATGGGCGATACCTTTAGGAAAACCCAATCATCTATCTCAAATTCCAAGTGTCGACGCCGATGATCTGCATACGACTTTTGCCGACTCTGAGCTGCCAACAACCGCTCCTGGATAAGCTTCACCTTATCCACTGCCTGCTGGACTAAGTCTGGCCCGACTAACTGAACTTCTCCCACCTCGAACCAGCCTATCGGTGACCTGCACTTCCTCCCGTATAAGGCCTCATAAGGCGCCATCTGAATACTGGAATGGTAGCTATTATTATATGCAAACTCCACGAGAGGCAAGTGATCCTCCCAGCTACCCCTGAAGTCAATAACACAAGCCCGCAGCATATCCTCAAGTGTCTGGATAGTGCGCATTTTTATCTGTCGTCTGTCGAGGATGAAACGCCGTCACGAGACTCACTGTGTCCCTAACCCCTTCAAAAGACCTCCGAGTTAGCCGAGCCGGCTCCTCTATCTCGATATAATCGACACCGGACCTCGCAGCCGTGCGGTCACAACCTCTCTAATATATAACTGGCATAGTCTCACCGAGAACGCTGCTCGACCGGAAGAAAGTGGTGATTTCACAACTCGTCGACAATCACCCAAATGGAATCATGCTTCCGAGGTCCCGGTGGGTAGTCCGTAATAAAATCCATATTTATCACCTCCCACTTCCAAGTTGGAATATCAATGGCTTGCATCAGCCACCGCTTCTCGTGCTCAATCTTAACTCGGCGACAATTCGCATCGCGTACGAACTCCGCAACGCCCTCTTTAGGCCATCCACCAATACACGATCGAGGTCATGGTACATCTTAGTCGACCCGGATGAATAGAATAACGAGCACCGTGCTCCCCAAAATCACGACGAAGTCTGTCCACATCGGGAACACACAACCGGCCTCGAATCTTAGCACCCCATCAGCGCTACTCAAATAGACTCTTCTCCTTCGGAGAGCCGCACTTCTAACCAGAATCGGATCCTCAAACCGCGCTCTTCACCTCTCAACGATAGAAGACTCGGCAACCTCTCGAATCCGAACTCCATCACTATCGTAATCAACCAACCGAACCCCAAGGCTCGCCACCGATGTAACTCCCGGACCATATCCTCTTCTCCTCCGTCGACATCGATGCACTACCCATAGATCTGCGACTAAGGGCATCCACAACCACATTGGCCTTCCGGGTGGTATAGAATATCAACATCGTAATCCTTGGGCAGTTCCAACCACCGCCTCGCCGCAGTTCACTCCTCCGTGAAGATGTACCGAGACTCTCGTGGTCCGTGTAAATGCCCACATGAACTCCATATAAATAATGCCTCAGATCTTCAAGGCAATGAATCACCGCCGCTAACTCCAAGTCATGTGTGGGATAGTTCTTCTCATGCTTCCTGTCGCCGAGACGATAAGCTATAACCTTGCCGTGGCCGCATCAAAGACGCACTCCAACACTGACGCGTCACAATAAACCACATATCCGTCAGGCCCTCCGGAAGAGTAAGAATCACGGCCGCCAACTTCTCCTTTAGCAACCTAAAGCTTTCCTCACAAGTATCCATTGCTATCTGAATATAGCCGCTTAGTCAAAGCGTGTGAAATAGAAGCAAACTTCTACAAACCGATAATAACTCGAGGCCCAAAAGCCGCGCACTCGTTCGCGTCATGTGGCAAGGTGCCGCCAAGTCTTGGCTTCAATCTTTTGTATCAACCCAATACCATCTACCCGATAACATGCTAAGAAAGCCACCGACGCGTAACACCGTAACTCGCGACTTCGAGAACTTGGCATACAATCGCCGGCCTCTGAGGACTCCCAATACCGCCCTCAAACGACCAGTATGCTCCGCCCGCGCGCGAATACACCAAGATATCATCAATGAAAACTATAACGAACATATCCAAGAATGGCTCAACACCCTATTCATCAAATCCATGAATACCGCCAAGGCGCTGTCAACCCGAAAGACATCACCGAACTCATAGTGCCCATACCGGTCCCGAATGCTTGATCTTTGGGATATCTACCTCTCTAACTCTGCACTGATAACTGCATCGTAGGTCTATCTTGGAAAAACACTTTGCACCTCGCAATGGTCAAACAAATCACAATCCCGGGAGGATATCTATTCTTGATAGTTACCTTGTTCAACCCTCAGAATCAATACACATACGCAATGTCCCATCCTTCTTTTTACAAATAACACGGTGCTCCCTGGGAGAAACACTTGGCCTAATAAAGCCTTTCTCCAATAAGTCTTTCACCGGTCCTTCAATTCCTTCAACTCGCAGTGCCATCCTATATGGCGGAATAGATATCTACGAGTATCCGCGCCAAATCAATGAAACTCAATCTCCCTTTCGGAGGATACCCAAGCTCATCCGAATACATCCGAAACTCTCTAACGACCGAATCGATCAAGGTCTCGATGTCGTTTTCAATACCGAACCATACGGTAGATATACCCTTCCGCACCATCTTCCCAGCCTTGAGGTAAGAAATAAACTTACTCCGCTCTGCGACGTATTCCTTCCACTGGATAACGGCTCGTTCGAACCGGAACTAGTCTCTCTCTACGTCCACATTGGCGTAGCAAGACGCTAGCCAATCCATACCCATAATCACATCAAATCGTCCATATCCAACTCTATCAAGTCGGCAGTGGTCCGACGACTATCTATAGTCACTGGCAAGCCTTATACACTGCGGGGCCTACCATCATCGCCTCGCGTAGCCACCTCGAAAGGTCTTATGGACTCGCTCATCCCTATTCTACCGCAATATGAGGAGATATGTAGGACAAGGTAGAACTCGATCTATCAAAGCATATACATCACAAAGAAGAAACCAATAATGTACGTGACGACATCCGGCGACGCCTCCCGGTCTGTCGGACATAGCATATATGCGGTTCGAGGACCGCTAGATCGAACCCCTACCACGACCCGTTCGCGCGCCGCGGACCCATAGTACCTCGCCCGGGGCGCCTAACCATCGAAGATGAAGATTCAAAGAATCGATCCTGGTGAACGGGGCTGGGGCCCGCCTGATCTTGACAATCCTTCGAGATGGCCGCCGCTACAAGAGTAACAAGCTCCCGAACCCCTACGACACTCGCCGATGAGACCTACCACATCAGCGCACCAAGATGAGGTGGTCTCGATTGGTGTTAGTCTACCGCCTCCCCGAAACTCAAGTCCCGAGCGCCGACGCTCCCGAATAACCTCGCTGACGGATCTCCGCCGAAAATCGAGAAGGAGCACTGGCCGGCCGGAATGTGGACCTATTGCCACGAGGCTGCCCGCCTCGAGAACCGCCCGAGACTCCTGCCGGCCTCTTGGGTGACCCATATCTAGCGATCTTGCCTCTCTCGCCTCAATCCCCTCTCACGCATCTCGAAATATCCATCCCCTCGGGTGAAGAGCCACCCCAAGCAGTGTCATGTGACGGTTCAGCCCATCACGTATCTATGAACCCCGCTCGCCATATCGCCTACAATGGTGTGCGATATCTCGGCCAGGAGTCAAACTCAGTGCATTCTCGATAGTCCTCCGTCTGTCTCAAGGTCAAGAACCTATCTACACGGGCTCTCCTCACCTCCGGGCAAGAAATGGTCTAGGAACGCCTCGTGAACTCCTCCCAATCGGGAAGAGCATCCTCGCCTCGACAATACCGCGACTCAAACCGTTCAACGCAATATCGCAGTAGAATTAGCTTCAGTATAATGCACTCGATGCCCTAAGAACTGCGTACGCTTTGTCGAATCAGGACAAATTCTGCGGATCCTCATCAAATCTCGAACCATAGAACTCGGGTGGGCATAACCCAAGAAATCCCGAATCAGAATCGCTTCGGCTCTAGGGTTAGCCGCCGCTCCTCGACCGTTTCCGTAATCTCGCCTCGAACTCGGTGAATTTGGCCGGGCGACGACGTGGAACTTCGCCCTAAACATCATCTCGTAAGGATTGGGCGTGCCCTCGTGATTCTCCGCGTCCACTAGCAGCACCGCCTTGCCGCCTTCGGGCATGCTGCTTTGTGGAGGCATAACGATACATAAAGGAAAACATCGGGGAGATTCAACCTATAACTGACACTTATTGCACGATCTTAGAGTGAAAGAATGGAAACCAATCCTAAATATCCCGCAGCCTCGCGATTATAGATGTGGTGCACGACACCGATAATCAAGACTTACTAGACTCGGCTGGACACTTTCCGAGGACTAATCGCTTCGATACCACTTTTGTCACGACCGAGCCGGCCGCGACTAGTACTTTTGGGGTACCAATCGTCGTATAAGTCGAGAGAATAGCAATGAACATAACACAACACATAACTTCAAAAAAAAAGGGTAAATCATAACTGGCCAGCCGATAAGGCTGCCTTCCATAAACATAATAAAACAAAGTATATGTAATACAACCGTTCTTATAGCCCAAAATATATAGGTGCCTGCACTTAAAGATAACAAGCTGTGGACGGGGCCCGCCATACCTGAATATACACAATGTCTATAACATCGTGGGAAAGACCGTACCAACAAAATAAGCTTCGGAGGATGGGGCTTTCGACAGGAACAATGATCCTAGGAACGAGGATCCACAATCTTCTTACCCTTTCCTGCGGCATGAACGCAGCCCCCGAGGAAGGGGGTCAGTACACAATATGTACCAAGTATGTAAAGCTGGAAAATACTGTAATGATAATAACATAGTTTAAAAGTAAACTGTAGTCATGGAAGATAGTCAAAATACCTTTTACTGTGCCTTACTAACAATGAGAGTGACAAGCATATATATAAAATACTGCATAAAATAGGGGTCTCGTGATCACAACAGATACCGCCCAGAGTATCAATAAGCACTCCTACTCCGGGACTATTTCACCCGCATAAGCCTCACAAGGACTCGCATGAGGTATTCTCGCATCGTGGGTAGCAAATCCACCGGTGGTATAACGCCTTGGGGTTTTCCTCATTTATACTCTTACCCAGGCGGATGGTATAACGCCTTGGGCTTGCCCTCATTTATACTCTTACACCGGATGGTATAACGCCTTGGGACTTGTCCTCATTTATACTCTTACTTTGAAGAAGGTGGTATGACGCCTTGGGGCTTGCCTCATTCATACTCTTACCCTGGAGAAGGGGGTATAACGTCTTGGGGCTTGCCCACCTTGATACTCTTACCCTAGCCCAAATAGTCATCATATCATCCTAATAATACGTACAGCAAAAATTATAACTTCTTTTTAGTCTTGTTCACATACTCTCTCATTTTAGTTTACTTAAGGCACTTAACCATATCTTTAATAAAAGAACAGGAATTTAACCCAAGTACTACATACTTCACTCTTTCAAAAGTGACTCTTCTTATACATAAAACCTTTTGGCAATTGGTGCCTTTAAACCAATTTGCCTTTCATAACTCAAGTCATTTGCCCTTACTTATCTTACTTAGAGTAAATCTCTTCTCATTAACCTTTTATCAAGTTAATAAACCAACTTCCCATAAAGTTGTCTTATTAACCTTATACTTTAGTAAAATCATACTGTTCCCTTAACCAGGGACTTTACATTTTTAAAACGAACAAGTCATTTTATACTCAAACAAGTAAGAACACCAAATCTTGTACGTCTACCGTACTACATAGTTTCATCTATTCATGCTCAAGAGATAGGAAAGCTTCACATACCTCTTTGGTCAATCCTCTTGCCAAGTCCAACTACATAAGTAATATTCAACCTAAAATAATCACGCTTGATCGACATTAACCTCTAATCTCAAAGTAGAACAATCCAAGTTCTAAGTCACTAAATTCTATGGAAAATTGGGCATTTCCCTTGTTTATACTCACTTTGCCACCTTTTCTCAAGGACGAATTTATCATCCAAACACCACAATTAAGGCTCAACAATCCAACATTTTAAAGGGGATTACACATCCATACTTGGGTGTGTAAAATTCTGCCCCACTAGTTACAACAATTCACTTATCACTTCTAAGGTAGTTTTAGGCTACAACATGCTCATAATCACTTCTTAGCCATTTCTTTCATACCCAAACCACATTTCTAACATGCAAAGATTCTAGAAGCATTATTTACTACCACAAGTTCTTTCTTCTAAACACGCAACACTTAGAACTAATTCTAAAGGAAGAAATGTTACCTTAAAGTTTTGGCCAAAACTTATTCCAACTATTGCTAGCTTCCTTGCCAAGAACACCACCACAACAATGCCAACAAGCTAGCTACAAGTGCCTTTTCTTGCTCTTAACTTTCAGATTTTCTTGGGTTTTCTTAGAGAAGAGAGGCGATTTTAGAGAGGAGAGAGAGTGTGAAGATGAAAGATGGGAAGAATGACCAAGTCTTGGTCAATATATTGCATGCAAGAAAATCAGATGGGGACACTTGTCACCTCCCATGGTCTCTTTTAAAACAAAAATCAGACTTTCTAAGTTTTTCGCCCAAATTTCCCTGCCTTCCCATGGCGCGGCTACCTCCGCTGGCTCTCGATCTTCGGCGCGCGGCCTGCTATCCGGCGCGCTGCAACTTCTGCGACCCTTCGAACATTAGGCGCCCTGCATCCGGCTTACGCTACTGCTTCGCCGAACACATTTCTGTCCGACTGCGCACTGAACTTGTAACCCTCATAACTTTCTACTCCGACGTCCTATCGACGAACGGTTGGTTGCGTTGGAATCTAGACTCAACGAACTACGCCCTAGGCCTTTGAAACACTTAGGAACTCTCAATATTCCGGGTCATAACCCGCCTCAAAGTTGACTAAAACCCGTCCGGAACAATTTGTCAACCTATCCTTAAAAATTTTAAGTCTTACATACTTTCGTACGCTCTCGTACGTAGGGTCAGAACTACGGGGTATAACACACCCGTCCTAAACTTACCATAAAAATGAAGCCCAACTAGGAGCTATAAATACCAACGTTTGACATGCAGAAGCAGGGATCAATCATCGAGAATACATACAGCATCGTGCCTAAACCCTTCTCTTTCCTATTCAATTTACTACTACCTGTTCTACAAACCAATTTTTCACAAATTTCCCTTCGACGATTCGGGAAAACCTTTGCCGTCGCCTCAGTTCGCTACCCACAGAAGGTCCGGAAACCTATTCCCTTTCTATTACGGAGTTATTTAATTGGTATTGTGTGCTCTGCGTGATAGGATTTATATGTTATTTTTATCAAATCTGTTTGACTTAACTCAGTTTAGTCACTGTTCTTTTAGATAAATCTGTCAGTTGTGGTTCTCAATATTTGTGGTGTCGATTCTGTTTTCTAGCATATGTGTGTATTCGATTGTATTTTTATGGGTATGGTTAGGTATATAACATTCGTATAAGGATCCTAGATCCACTTCTTTGTGTTGATTATCGGCTATTAATTGTGATTATCTAAATGTCGATTTGAATATTCTATTTTGTAGACTTTATGAGTATGCATGTTCATATGAATATTTAGATGCATGTTGTTTGTATGGGGTCTTTTATGCTATCTCTGGATATTCATGGTTAGGGAATAGTATGGTATTGTTTCATCTTCAAAGATCACTATCTGTGGCATTTAAAGATCTGTCTATTAACTCATTTAAACACTCTTATAATTGGATGAAGTAGTGTCCTGTCTCGGCAGTCCTTTAAAAAATTGCATTGAATCAGGCAGAAATATATGCTACCTGGTCTTATGAGTAATTTGTATCACTGTCCTACCTAAATTTGGCCCATTTAGACCATGTCTATGTTACCATTTGAACCATTTTTTAGAATGTATGAATGGGTGTTAGTTTGCCTAAGTTGTGTTCTTTCTTGGGATGTCATACTGAGGGGTATATAGCATGAGGGTGACCACCAGTGGTTATGTAAGGAGCCATCAATTTACCTAGAACTAAACTGAGTTTGTCCTATAATGAATATATCTAACTATTAGTCTCAGAAATATATGCCTCACTTCTTTTGAATCTGCCATCTAATGTATCGATGATCGTATGTCGCAACAGATATACCTGCTGACTTTGCCTCATATCTGCACTGTTGCCCATTATCTGATAGGCTGTAAAAACTGCATTAGTATACATTCCATGTATATGGGTTGTATACCTTTTAGGGTTATGTGAGTGTCTTGTGTATATCAAATGGCTAGATATATTAGAAGTGAGTTCGTAAATGGGCCTATTTGGGTGATAACATCATTTTCGAAATCTGGAGAAGTAAAAGAAAATCTGATGCTACTGGGCCTGAATTACTGTTTTCTGCATACTGGGCCCATCATTTAAATAATACCTCAAAGTGTTTATCTGCTGGTAGAATCCCGTATCTGTATTGCCGCTTAACACCGCAAATACGTATTTGTGTGTTTAATTTAACATTCCACTTATTTCGTATATGATGGAGTTTATATTATTTACTAATCCTTTTCTTTTCTTTTTTTTTTACATGACATGCATCGAGAGAATAATCAAGAGTCTCGGTATGAGACTCACCATGATCTCCATATCGTCAACCACACTTCCGCCGCAGGGCTTCCAAACAACTATAAGATAGATGGTGTCGCCATCCGTTCTAGACGTTACATCAACTCCAATCTCACTCCTCCCTTGCTTATTTATTTATGTATTTATTTGTTTATTTATTACTGTTATATTTGTCAATCTTGTAATTAATAGGATAATTAACTCTACTAGTCTTTGAATACATTGGAAGTGTAGTTTAAAAGATAAATTCGTCCCTTATCTATTCTAGGTTCATATAAACCTAAATCTAAAATAATTCAATTAACCCTAGCTATGCTTTAGTCATATAGTTAATATATCTCTTCATGTCTAATTCTTAAGAAACAAGTTTTCTCATAAACTCTTCATAAATATCATAGGAAGTAAATTTTGGCATACACGTATAAAAGTAATTTCATAATTAAGAGTCTTAACCTTACATATACTAATAGGAGCAATTTTTCATTTTTGTCAAATAAAATAATTTCATAAATGCATAATTAGCTTTACATATTTTTGTGAGTATTAGAAAATCCTTTTTAGTTATCAAAATATATTCTTTTAGATACTTGCCACATCCTTTACTTGAATAATTTTCTTTCTAAAACATACAGATAATCAACCTATGTTTGAACGGACAACCGCGAGTTAGCGGATTCTAAAGGATGTCTAACCCCTTCCCTTTAGGATAATAAGGAACCCTTACTCAGAATCTTATTTAGTTTCACAGACCATTAAATGGAGTTAATGTTGACTTTAATCGGTTAGCATTTAGGTGTCCTAATTCACCCAATTAATTAGGTGGCGACTCCCTTAACATTTTAAACATTTTTACATTTTTTGGGAGGATAACCATTCCGTCGCGCATTCAAGCCTGAGAGTTCAAAATTGGGTGCGACAATCGTTAACAATGTCCTCTGACAGAACTGACGATACTTAGATAAAAATAGAAAAACCTTTGAAGAGTTAAATTGAAGCAGAAATAATAAAGACACAAATGTTTAAATTTACATAGGTTATATTAATATATAACCTATGATGGTCAATGACCAAAAGTATTGTATATATATATATATACAATTGAATATATTCCTTCTCTTACAAGATTTACAAAATAATACAAAGGAATAAAAATGGTGAAGTCGCAGATGACTTACATGCCTGAAAAATCTAACTAAGTAGATATAGATAACATCTCATTATAATTGCTTCAATAAAGAACTAATCTAGAATCTAGTCAACAACTATAATGTTGGACATAATGTCGTCGAAACGCTCAGGCAACACAGTGATCCAGTTTTAGATCGTGATATTTTTTAGAGCTCTCTCTTGATCTTTTTCTCTTGTAATTTTTGGATATCGATCCTTGATGTAGCCTCTCTATTTATAGTAGAGAGTCTTCCTTGAAATGCTCAATGAATCATTGTGGAAGTTGAGCAAAAGGTGGGCAGCTTGACCAAATTTGTTGGAGATGAATGTGGAGCAAAATCCTCCAACATCTTGGACTTGTTCCCTAAGTTTAGCAACACCTTTGGATTTGGTATTCCCATGTGGATAATCAGCTCAACAAGTTCCTTGCCAGGTCACTTTACCATTGTGGTAGAAATCCCACGAGATAAGCTTCAGTCCTTGAAGAAGGGCAAAACTGTTATCAGAATGTTGGTCCGAATGTCAAAGACATTTGTTCCAACATTTTGGTTTTTTAACTTAGTACTGAAAATTTTATGTTTAGGAAAAATGTCATAACATCAAACCAACATTAACATCAATGATATATTATAAGTCGACATGTGGTCTACATCACATTCTTAGAGAATGTAGTATGTCTCACTTACTACTAGTAATAGTTACTAGTGATGGATACATGGATACTCTTAGAGGGTATTGACATGCCCTGCTGATAAACTATTTGTTATACATGTCTAGAGTATTATCATCATCTAGGAGAAAAAGGTCATTTGACTTGAGGTCAATACGCACCTGCTTTGTAAAGTAATGTACTTTGATCCTGTCCTAAGCTTAAATTCCATATAGGATAAGACATGGCTTGAATTGGGTACATTATGATACAGACTAAGGTGGTAGTTGAGCCAAGAATATGATTCATTCCTCGATTAGATATTCGAGAGAACACTCAGCTTCTCAGTGATATTAGGTCGACCAAGTCATTGGCCAATGCAAGAGACATATTTGAGATATGATCTAGTTGTCGACTAATATAGATGAGATAAAGTTATCAAACCATTTGGATAGACACTTGGCAAATCCTAAGCTTGATCGAGTGTGTTGAAAATGAAAGAAACTTATCATCCCACATAGAGGCTGTGTTTACTAAGAGTCTTGTAAACGTACTTCACATATTGAGTTAATCACCGGCGTAGTTTAGGAGTTCTATGTGAACCTTAATTTGATTAAGAGTCGATGTGAGAAGGCCTAAAGGGTCACACTAAGTCGATTGTCTTTTCGGTCTAAGGGTATATTGAGAGAGGATAAAATATTCGATTTAGAATCGAGATATTTTAACCAATAATAATTTATGAGATAAATTCCATTTGATGGAAATTATTTAATTAAGTCAAAATTAGATTTTAGATTTAATCTAAATTAAAACGTGCAGAAATATTGGAATTCTGAAGTTTGCGACAATATGGTCTTATGTGCCTAGAGGAGTTATAATAATGGCACACAAACTTCATCTCATTTGACTCGATTGGGAGCTTGACTTTAGATCCCCTCTTTCACAAAGCCTATTCTCCCAGATTTGTCAAATAAATGCAAGCATACTGCATTAAGTAAGTTCTTGTACCCAATACCTGCGTGTAATGGTTGACTGACACTCCAAATCTCATTCAATTTGAAGGTACCTGTATTGAGCTTATGGAAGGTTGCTTCAGCTAAATTCAACTTTGCACTAATCTTACCAAATTCAAGATCCTTTTTGGTAAGTGTAACCTCTAAGCGGGTTATTGTGCCTTTTAAACCTGCATTCTCAAGAGTTAAAGATTTTAACTTTGAGTCAAGTTGTTTGGATTTTAGGATTAAGTCTTTACAAAAAAATTGCAAGTCCTTAATCATGTCGTCCTTAGGATCAACTTGATCGTCAAAGCTAGTCTCACTACATGAAATAGTACTAGTAAAGCAATTAACATCAGGATAGTTAAAATATTCATACCTTTCGGATGTTTCTGGACCTGCAGATGTCGTCGCAGATATTGACGCAACTGTGGTGACATTTGAGACAACACTGTTGATGACATTTTCATTGTCTGAGAGAGACCGTTTGTAACCAGTGGCCAGCATTGCTTGTGACTCTATTTCTTGATCTTCTTTCTCTTCTTCTTCATCATCACTAAGAGAAACCCACAGACTTTTACCAAATTTTCTTAAGGTATTTGCACATTCATTTGCATAATGACTCATCCTGAACAAGCATGACATTGCACATAATCTAGTTGTTTGGGATCAAATTTGGTTATGTCTGAGTTGGTTCTCCTTAGTTAATTTCCTCTTTGTACTATAGGAAGAGGGTTAGTGGACTTTTGATTGAAGCCTTCATTTTGGTGCTCTTTGGATTTAAATTTATTTTTATTATTGTTGAACTTCCTTACCATCGAATTGAATTTTCGAGTAAGGAGGGCAACATTTGCATCATCACCAATTTATTCAAGATTTTCATCCTCATCATCGACGTGACTCTCTAAGGAATTAGCTTATAGTGCTATATCTTTGCTTTTATACAATGTCCTTTGATTCTCCATATTCATCTCATAAGTTTTGAGAATACTCATTAAAGTATGAAGGTCCATTGTAGCAAGATTGTAAGCTTCTTCAATCGCACATATCTTTATATTGAACTTTTCAGGAAGAGAACAAAGTGCTTTTTTCACAAGTTGATTGTTGGTTAACGGAGAACCAAGAACTTGACATTCATTAGAGATGTTAATCAACTTTTCAAAATATGTTTTAATATCCTCCGTCTCTTCCATCCTTAAATGTTCATATTTACTCATGAGCATACGAAGTTTCGTTCTACGAACACTGGAGCTACCTTCACAATATGTTTGCAAAGTATCCCAAACATCCTTGCCTGTAGAGAAATTTTGTATGGGCTTGAACATGTAGAGATCAACCCATACAAAAATAACATTTAAGACTTTTTCATTGAAGCTTGCATTGTTGGTTTCTTCCACACTCCATTCGAATTCAGGCTTAGCAAGAATGTCTCCTTTCTCATCCGGTGGTAGCATTGGAACAGTATATTCATTGGTAATAGATCTTCATGCTCTAATATCAATGGATTTGATATGAGAGCGTAGGAAAATTTTCCAATAGACATAGTTTGATCCATCTAAAGTCTACCAATTGTTGAATTAGCTAGATCCATAGTTTATGTCACGACCCGACCCGACGGGCCACGACCCGGTGCCCTACCTGGGCACCCTTATACCCATCTGTCACCTAATTACACGGATACCAAGGATAATGTAGTAAACTGTAAATCATATCAAAATAGGCAAGCCGACAAGGCTGCCACTATATACGGGAACATCCCAAAATGAGTACCACAATATAGCTGGCCAAACACATATACAAAAACACATCTACCACCCACAACTGTCTACAGACCTCTAAGAATACGATAATGAAGTCTGACGAGACAGGGCCCCGTCGTGCCCCTAAATACGCATAAGTCCGAAAATAAGGTTTTGTACCAAAATGACTTAGCTCCGAATCAATGGAGCTCTCTAACCAGCTGAACATGAATCCTAGACCGGAGGATCACCAAACTGAGTACATGTACCTGCGGGCATGAACGCAACCCCCCGAGGAAAGGGGGTCAGTACGAAATAATATACTGAGTATATAAAACATGAAATATTGTAAAGAAGATCATAACTGGCCAAAAGATAACATGAGACAAGTATAATAATCAAATTACCATTTCAACGGTGCCACATAAAAATGAGGGTCAACTGTGGCTTATAAAATTAGTATCTATTTACATATAACGTATCCCGACCCTCTAGTGAGGGACTCGATGGAATCATCATAATCATGAATACCTGTCCATATAATGTATCCCGACCCATTATGGGACTCGAAGAGCTCATCATCATCGTATATATACATATAACGTATCCCGGCCCATCATGGGACTCGGTGAAATGATATAATCACATCAAACACGAATAGAGTAATGAGCAACTTTATACAATTTAAATCATCATCTGACTCTCATTGGAATAATAAATAACTTTCACTTAGAAAATCAAGGCACTGTTATATTATGTATCATTAAGAATTAAGATTCAATAGAACTATGTACGTTCGCCGAACACTCACTTTATAAAAATCATGCCAAAAGAATAAAGAATAGTTTCACATACCTTTTAGTCGAACTAACCAACTCAATATTAGAATACGTCTCGTCTAGTACTTCAACCTATAATAATGGTAATACGTCCGTCAATCCTATGATTACTAGCATACTTTATATCGAATGACGACTCTTTTTTCTATAAGAATTTGGGCAGCACTTCCCCTATTTATATGCACATCCACAACTTACAAACAAGGTAAATAATACCAATAACTAAGCACAATTCAAGGATATACCAAAACAGTCCATAAACCCGACATACGCCATTGTTATACATCCTTATTCTTTACATTATGGAGTACAACCTAAACAACAATCAAGGTGATTAATACACCAATTTCTCATGTCAATCTAACTCCTCTAATCATGTTTAAACAGCCCATTAAAGCCCATACTTCAACAACAATAAAAGTGGAATGTGAAGCTTTTCTACACATTTTTATGCCTTAATTCCTTTAGGACATATATCCACAACTATAACAACGTAAATGTAGGTTCATAACTGAAATTTCCAGCATCTTAACTTAGCAAAACAAACCCTTAAAATAGTCCAACGATTTCATGAATGTCACGGGAACAAGAATACAATACCATGACTCATTTTATAATTCCTTTACCTCCAATTCATATCCCAACAATTCCATATGAACAACTACAACTTAACATCAAGATTTCCTCCATTTTTAACATGAAAAACAGTGATGAAAATAGCAACACAACACTCAAACCCAATGTAGTAAAACAATCCCAAAATCGGCTACAATCATCCAACCATTCACATGCATTATCTTAATTCCAAATTTTTCCTAACACAAGTTCATTTCTTAATTACAACATCATGCAACTCTATTTATACAATAAGAAGAAAGAAATATTACCTTAATTTAATCCCGAAAACAGTCCCTAAAATCGGTCCAATGCTCAAGCTTTCTTCGCCATTTTTATCGTTTCTTCAACTCCAAAATGACATGCATGTGTTCTATAAGTTTAATCCACCTTTCTCACATGTTTTTCTTTCAAAATTTTCATCTTAAAATATGGAATTTTGGAGCAAAGTTTTCGGCCAGCAATGGCGTTTTTGCCACTGTTTTGGGTGCAATTCTTGGCTTCTAATTTAAGAGAGGAACTTAATCTAGGGAGAAGGAGATGAGAGCTTCAATTTTTAGTTATGGTAATGGGGGAAAATCGGCTAAGCTAAGAGAAGAGAGGAAGTGAGTGAAATGTGATTTGAAATGAAATGTGGGAAGATGAGGAGTTGAAAGGTTAATAAGTTTTTAGGCCCAAAATTTTTTAATTGCAATTTGATCCACATCTCACAATTAATAACCTTATGTCTCACTTCTTTTAAATCTTGAAAATCTCATAAGACCTCGTATCCTCGTTGTCGTAACTTATATAATATGTTACTAATCCATAACGGGAATATATATATATATATATATAACTATCATCATTAATTTCCAACATCACACTCGTCGTAACCAAAATTATTCCGGAATCGCATCCTTTTGTATACTATTTTTCGTATTAACATAAGTAAGTATATTTTATATCCAATATTCGAATCTTACTTCATTAATGACGTTCTTAGTTATCACCTTAAACTTACGAGGTGTAACAGTTTATATAACAGGATCAAAGACTTATTATGTCAAGTGTTGGCTCTGATACCACTTGTTGGGTCCCGGGGGTTATACTATGGAATAAACAAAATCAAACAGTAAGTAAAATTATTTGTACACTGAAACAGTTTGCAAATATCGTTAACAATGTCGTCTGACAGAACTGACGACACTTAGATAAAAACAGAAAAACCTTTGAAGAGTTAAATTGCAGCGGAAATAATAAAGACACAAATGTTTAAATTTACATAGGATATATTAATATATAACCTATGATAATCAATGACCAAAAGTATTGTATATATATATATATATATACAATTGAATATATTCTTTCTCTTACAAGATTTACAAAATAATACAAAGGAATAAAAATGGTGAAGTCGCAGATGACTTACATGCCTGAAAAATCTAACTAAGTAGATATAGACAACATATAATTATAATTTCTTCAATAAAGAACTAATCTAGAATCTAGGTAGCAACTATAATGTTGGACATAATGTCATCGAAGCACTCAGGCAATACAGTGATCCAGTTTTAGATCGTGATCTTTTTTAGAGCTCTCTCTTGATATTTTTCTCTTATAATTTCTGGATATCGATTCCTTGATGTAGTCTCTCTATTTATAATAGAGAGTCTTCCTTGAAATGCTCAATGAATCATTGTGGAAGTTAAGCAGAAGAAGGGCAGCTTGACCATATTTGTTGGAGACGAATGTGGAGCGAAATCCTCCAACATCTTGAACTTGTTCCCCATGTTTAGCAATGCCTTTGGATTTGGTATTCCCACGTGGATAATTAGCTCAACAAGTTCCTTGCCAGATCACTTTACCATTGTGGTAGAAATCCCACGAGATAAGCTTCAGTCCGTGAAGAAGAGCAAAACTGTTATCAGAATGTTGGTCCGAATGTCAAAGACATTTGTTCCAACATTTTGGTTTTTTAACTTACTACTAAAAAGTTATGTTTAGGAAAAATGTCATAACATCAAACCCAACATTAACATCAATGAAATATTATAAGTTGACATGTGGTCTACATCACATTCTTAGAGAATGTAGTATGTCTCACTTACTACTAGTAATAGTTACTAGTGATGGATACATGGATACTCTTAGAGGGTATTGGCATGCCCTGCTGATAAACTATATGTTATACATGTCTAGAGTATTTTCATCATGTAGGAGAAATAGGTCATTTGACTTGAGGTCAATACACACCTGCTTTATAGAGTAATGTACTTTGATCCTATCCTAAGCTTAAATTCCTTATAGGATAAGACATGGCTTGAATTGGGTACATTGCGATACACTAAGGTTGTAGTTGAGCCAAGAATAAGATTCATTCATTGATTAGATATTCGAGAGAACACTCAGCTTCTCAGTGATATTAGGTCGACCAAGTCATTGGCCAATGCAAGAGAAATATTTGAGATATGATCTAGTTGTCGACTAATATAGATGAGATAAAGTGATTAAACCATTTGGATAGACACTTGGCAAATACTAAGCTTGATCGAGTGTGTTGAGGATGAAATAAACTTATCATCCCACATAGAGGTTGTGTTTACTAAGAGTCTTGTAAACGTACTCCACACGTTGAGTTCATCACCGGTGTAGTTTAGGAGTTCCATGTGAACCTTAGTTTGATTAAGAGTCGATGTGAGAAGGCCTAAAGGGTCACACTAAGTCGATTGTCTTTTCGATCTAAGGGTATATTGAGAGAGGATAAAATATTCGATTTAGAATCGAGATATTTTAACCAATAATAAATTATGAGATAAATTCCATTTGATGGACATTATTTAATTAAGTCAAAATTAGATTTTAGATTTTATCTAAATTAAAACGTGTAGAAATATAGAAAAACAGGGGAGGCGTCGCGGCGCTGGTATGGCATTGGGCCCAGTTCGATTGGCCCACTGCAACTCAGTTTTGGGAAGGGTTTTTAAGACTAATCACAGTCTGATTTGTATCCTAATTTCTCCTATATATTCAGCACTTAACCTCATAATTTAGGTTACACCAATTGTACATCAACTCTACATAGAATTGACACATACTTTCTTACTTTCTGAACTTAGAGTTCAGAGATTAAAAATCCTCTCAAACCTCTGCCAAGATTTCTTGGCTTTCCTGACAGAGTAGTATACCGTAGCGAAGGCTTGATGTTATACCCCGTAGTTCTGGCCATGCGTATGAGAGCGTACAAAAGGGATTAAGACTTAAAATTTTAGAAAGATGGGTTGTCAGAATGATTCGGACAGGTTTTAGTCAACTTTGGAGCGGCATATCTCCTAGTTCATCCAGAGTTTGTAGGTGTTTCTAAGGCCTAGTACGTAGTTCGATGAGTCTAGTTCTCAACGCAACCAACCGTTCGTCGATAGGACATCAGAGTAGAAAGTTAAGGAAGTTACAAGTTCAGTGCGCAGTCGGACAGAAGAAGATCTCGGTCAGGGGCCACAGCGCCGCGGCACCGGGAAGCAGGGCCGCGACGCCGGAAGTTCTGTGGGGTTGTGGAGGTTTCAGCGCCACGGCGCCGAGGCGGAGTTTTTGGCAGAAAAACTGAGGAAAATCAGATTTTTTCTTTTTAAAAGGCCATGGGAGGGTGACAAGTGTCCCCCCCTCCCCATATGATTTTTGCATGCACTATTTATTGACCAAGTCTTGAAGACTTGGTCATTCTTCAAGCTCTCATCTCTCTCTAAATTAGAAGCTCTTCCTTCTCTCTAGAAAATTAAGAGAAAATCAAGGATTGAGAAAAATCTGAAAAGTGTGGCAAGAAGGAAACTTGTTGGCAAGCTTGTGGGAGTTATTGCGGTGGTGTTTGTGGAAAGGAGGCTAGCAAATTTTGTTGGATTAATTTGAGTAAGGCTCTAAGGTAACAATTCTTCTCTTGTAGCTAGTTTTTAGTGTTGTATGTGAAGAAGAAAGAACTTGTAGTGGTAAATATTGCTCTTAGATAAATTGCATGTAAGAAATATGGTTTGGATATGAAAGGATTGGATAAGAATGATATGTAATCATGTTGTAGCCTAAAATACTACCTTAAACTTGTTAAGTTAGTTGTTTTACATTGTGGGGCAGAATTTTACACATCCAAGATTAGGTGTGTAATCCCCTTTGAAATGTTTGGATTGTTGGGCCTTAAATGTGGCGTTTGGATGTTGAATTCGACCTTGAAAAAGGTGGCAAAGTATGTAGAAACAAAGGAAATGCTTCCCGATTTTCCATAGAATTTAGTGACATTGCACTTGGAATATTCAACGTTGAAACTAGAGGTTAATAAACGTATTACGGTCATTATAGGTTGACGTACTACGTGTGGTGTTTTGGACTTAGCAAGTGGATTAACCGAAGAGGTATGTGGAACTTTCTTATCTCTTGAGCATGATTAGTTATAACTATATAGTACGGTAGACGTACGTGATTTAAATGAAGTAAGTCCTTTTGGTATCTTTGTCTTATTTTTGAAGAATGTCTAGATTGGTTGAGTTAGAGAGTTAACTCACTTGTTCTTGAGGAATGGTTTATTCTAATAAGGTAGACAAGGATTTCTTGACAGGAAAAAGTATTTTGAAAATTGTGTAAACTGATTTGAAGTATAAGTCTCTTGGTTAATAAAAGAACGAAATTGTTTATAAGGAGTTATAACGGCTTTATGAGAAGTTAGTTATAACGGCCTTATGAAAGGATAAGAATGTCTTAATTTCTAAAGCATAAAGTTAGTATAACGGCTTTATGGGGAGTTGGTTATAATAACTTTATGGAAGGTTAAAGGAATGGTCTTCTCGAGTAAGGTAAACAAGGATGAAAGAATCGAAATTAAGTAGGGCAATTTGATTTAAAAGGCATCAATTGCTTAGAGTGTAAAATGGGAATTTTTATGTGAAAAAGGGATCTTTTGAAAGAGTAGAAGTACATAGTACTTCGGGTTAAATTCTCCGGAGTTGATTAAGCAATGAGAAGGTGCCTTAAGGTCAAAAAATGAGATTTATTTTGTAGATTAATGAAAGTCTAAAGAAGTTATGAAAGTACTTGGACGTACCGTCAGTGATGGAGGATTCCACGGGTATGCACCTTGGACATGCTTACGATGAGGGATTCCGAGGCATGCAGTATGAGGTTACCTGGACGTACCGACAGTGATGTGGGATTCCACGGGTATGCTTCCATGGTCGTAGTATGAGCTTACTTGGACGTACCGACAGTGATGTGGGATTCCACGGGTATGCTTCCATGGTCATAGATTGAGCTTACTTGGACGTACCGACAGTGATGTGGGATTCCACGGGTATGCTTCCATGGTCATAGATTGAGCTTACTTGGACGTACCGACAGTGAGGTGGGATTCCACGGGTATGCACCTTGGACATGCTTACGATGAGGATTACGAGGCATGCGATGATGAGGTTACCGGGCGTGCAAGCGGTGATGTGGGATTCCACGGGTATGCTTCCATTGTGGTTGTGACATTTGTATATTCCGTGGATTTGCTACCCACGATGCGAGGAGTACCTCATGCGAGTCCGTAGGGCTCATGCGGGTGAAATAGTCCCATGCGGGTGAGTACAGCCATTGCGAGGAATACCTCATGCGGGTCCACATGACCCATGCGGGTGAAATAGTCCCAGGAGTAGGAGTGCTTAATGATACTGTGGGGCGGATGACCTTGCTTTGACCATGAGCTTTCTATTTTCATGCAGTATAGTATATGTTTGATATTCTCATTGTTAGTAAGGCACAGTGTTCTGTAAACTGATTTTTATACATGTCTCCAGTTATTTTAGATTTATGAGGTATTTTCAGTATTTTCTAGTTTCGCATTCTTAGTACATATTGTGTACTGACCCCCTTCCTCGGGGGCTGCGTTCATGTCGCAGGTAGGGGTAAGCAGGTGGTGGATCCTCACTCTTAGGATCACTGTTCTGGTGTCAGAAGCTCCATTCCTTCGGAGGCTTGTTTTTGTTGGTACAGTTTTTCCCTGATGCTATAGGTATTATGTACATTCAGGGGTATGGCGGGGCCCCGTCATACGATTGTTATTCCTAAGTGCGTAGTCACGTTTGTGGTTTGGGCTGTAAGAACAAGTTGTACTGTTTACTTTTGAATAAGTTTAATCTATGAAAGGCGGCCTTGTCGGTTAGCCAGTGATGTTTGCTATATACAGGTTTATGTGTATTTATGTTCCACTACTATTCTCTGATGTATACCTGACGGGGTGCCCCGGTAGGGCACCAGTCGTGGCCCCGGGGTCGGGTCTTGACAAAAGTGGTATCAGATTAGTTAGTCCTCGGAAAGTGTCTACAGATCGTGTCTAGTAGAGTCTTGATTATCGGTTTTTTGTGCACCACATCTATAATCAGGAGGCTGCAGGATATTTAGGATTGGTTTCCATTCTTTCACTCTGAGATCGTGCAGTAGAGCTGTCCTACTAGGTTGAATCCTCTCTGACCTATTCTTATGTACCAGTTATTCCTCTACGCAAGGCAACCAGAGCCCAGAAGGGCAAGGAAGCTGAGGGAGCTGCAAGTAGGACGCAGAGGGCTATGAGGGCACAGGCCCAGTCCTTACCGGAGATGATGTTTCGGGTGGCGAGTTCCACGACGTCGCCAGCCTCAGCGGAGTTCGAGGCAGCAGCATCGGCTACTGAGAACACGGTACCTGAGCCTCCAATTCCACAGTCGGGGGCAGAGTATAGGGATTACAGAGAGCAGATCAGGTTGTTGACTAGCATTGTGGCGAGCGGCGCGCGAGCCGTGCTAACCCTAGAGCCGGCAGTTTAAGGATTCGGGACTTTCTGAGTTGTGATCCACCCGAGTTCTATGGGTCGAGGTCTGAGGAGGATCCTCAGGAGTTCATTTGGCAGGTGCGGCGGACTATGCAGGTGCTTAGGGCCTCAGAGACGGAGTCCGTTGTGTTAGCTTCTTACCGGTTACGCGATATTGCATTGAATTGGTTTGAGGCGTGGGTGTTGTCTAGAGGTGTGGGTGCTCCTCCAGCTGTTTGGGATGAGTTCACGGAAGCCTTCCTCGGTCACTTTTTGCCTCCTGAGACGAGGAGAGCCCGCTTGGATAGGTTCTTGGCATTGAGACAGAATGGGAGGACCATCAGGGAGTACAACACGAGTTTGATTCATTGGCGGTATCGCCCACTATTGTGGCGCACATGGCGACGAGTTCACCGCTATCCGATGGGGCTAGACCGTTACATGGTTCTGCGTATGCAGGAGTGGCTCTTCAGCCAGGTATGGATATTTCCAGGATGCAGCGTATGCACGAGGATTGAGGCGAGGAGAGTGAGGCGGCCAGTCAGCCCGGCCAGAGGGCGGGGCAGCGAGATTTCGGGATAGCTGTGGTGGGCGGCCTCGCCCGGTGGGTCTACATTTTCGCCGTCAGAGTGCCCTTCCGGTCTTAGGTGGGTGGTTTGACCGCCGGGGATATTCGGGAGCAGGTCAAGGCTCCAGGGCGGCAGGTTCACAGGTGTCCGAAGATGGTAGCCAGGGGAGGTCACCTTTGCCTCGGTGTGGTCACTGTGGTAGATCTCATTTTGGGGAGTGTCGGACTAGGTCGACAACTTGTTATGCTTGCGGCCAACAGGGCCATTTGGCGAGAGACTGTCCGACCAGAGGTGGCACTGGTGGGATGGCGCAGTCTATTGGATCAGTTGCGGGTTCTTCACCTTCAATGGCTAGGAAGGATGTTCATGCACCAGCAGGCCGCGGCAGAGGTCGTGGTAGCAGTTCCCAGATTTAGCGGTCCTTTGACCCGCCTATGTGATGTCAGGTATATCTTTGACCCTTTAGAGATTAGTATGCATGATAGGATTGATGTATGATTTAGTGTCATGAACGAAGGATATTGAGACTATGTACATGTGATAGAATAAGTTGGTAGGTACGAGCAGGCAATCCTGTTAGAATGGGAGTAAGTGGTGATGGTTCACACATTGGATTCGTTTTCCTGTTTGACTTACGATGAATGGATATGCGTGTGCGATAACTTAGGGTCACAAGTGGCATTATAAGGTCCCATTAAGTGTAGAAGTACGAGGATGTACCGAGGAATATTAGATTGGCTCCAAAAGAACATTCGGGGACGAATGTTTCTAAGGGGGGGGGAGAATGTTATACCCCGTAGTTCTGGCCATGCGTATGAGAGCGTACGAAAGGGATTAAGACTTAAAATTTTAGAAAGATGGGTTGTCAGAATGATTCAGACAGGTTTTAGTCAACTTTGGAGCGGCATATCTCCTAGTTCATCCAGAGTTTGTAGGTGTTTCTAAGGCCTAGTACGTAGTTCGATGAGTCTAGTTCCCAACTCAACCAACCGTTCGTCGATAGGATATCAGAGTAGAAAGTTATGGAAGTTACAAGTTCGGTCTTGTGATCGGACGTAAGAATATCTCGGTCAGGGGCCACGCGCGCGACGCAGGAAGCAGGGCGCGGACGGAAGTTCTGTGGGGTTGTGGAGGTTTCAGCGCCGTGGCGCCGAGGCGGAGTTTTTGGCAGAAAAACTGAGGAAAATCAGATTTTTTCTTTTTAAAAGGCCATGGGAGGGTGACAAGTGTCCCCCCCCCCCATCTGATTTTTGCATGCACTATTTATTGACCAAGTCTTGAAGACTTGGTCATTCTTCAAGCTCTCATCTCTCTCTAAATTAGAAGCTCTTCCTTCTCTCTAGAAAATCAAGAGGAAATCAAGGATTGAGAAAAATCTGAAAAGTGTGGCAAGAAGGAAACTTGTTGGCAAGCTTGTGGGAGTTATTATGGTGATGTTTGTGGAAAGGAGGCTAGCAAATTTTGTTGGATTAATTTGTCTAAGGCTCTAAGGTAACAATTCTTCTCTTGTAGCTAGTTTTTAGTGTTGCATGTGAAGAAGAAAGAACTTGTAGTGGTAAATATTGTTCTTAGATAAATTGCATGTAAGAAATATGATTTGGATATGAAAGGATTGGATAAGAATGATATGTAAGCATGTTGTAGCCTAAATACTACCTTAAACTTGTTAAGTTAGTTGTTTTACATTGTGGGGCAGAATTTTACACATCCAAGATTAGGTGTGTAATCCCCTTTGAAATGTTTGGATTATTGGGCCTTAAATGTGGCGTTTGGATGTTGAATTCGACCTTGAAAAAGGTGGCAAAGTATGTAGAAACAAAGGAAATGCTGCCTGATTTTCCATAGAATTTAGTGACATTGCACTTGGAATATTCTACGTTGAAACTAGAGGTTAATAAACGTATTATGGTCATTATAGGTTGACGTACTACGTGTGGTGTTTTGGACTTAGCAAGTGGATTAACCGAAGAGGTATGTGGAACTTTCTTATCTCTTGAGCATGAGTAGTTATAACTATATAGTACGGTAGACGTACGTGATTTAAATGAAGTAAGTCCTTTTGGTATCTTTGTCTTATTTTTAAATAATGTCTAGGTTGGTTGAGTTAGAGAGTTAACTCACTTGTTCTTGAGGAATGGTTTATTCTAATAAGGTAGACAAGGATTTCTTGACAGGAAAAAGTATTTTGAAAATTGTGTAAACTGATTTGAAGTATATGTCTCTTGGTTAATAAAAGAACGAAATTGTTTATAAGGAGTTATAACGGCTTTATGGGAAGTTAGTTATAACGGCCTTATGAAAGGATAAGAATGTCTTAATTTCTAAAGCATAAAGTTAGTATAACGGCTTTATGGGGAGTTGGTTATAATAACTTTATGGAAGGTTAAAGTAATGGTCTTCTCGAGTAAGGTAAACAAGGATGAAAGAATCGAAATTAAGTAGGGCAATTTGATTTAAAAGGCATCAATTGCTTAGAGTGTAAAATGGGAATTTTTATGTGAAAAAGGGATCTTTTGAAAGAGTAGAAGTACATAGTACTTCGGGTTAAATTCTCCGGAGTTGATTAAGCAATGAGAAGGTGCCTTAAGGTCAAAAAATGAGATTTATTTTGTAGATCAATGAAAGTCTAAAGAAGTTATGAAAGTACTTGGACGTATCGTCAGTGATGGAGGATTCCACGGGTATGCACCTTGGACATGCTTACGATGAGGGATTCCGAGGCATGCAGTATGAGGTTACAGGACGGAAGCGGTGATGTGGGATTCCACGGGTATGCTTCAATGGTCGTAGTATGAGCTTACTTGGACGTACTGACAGTGATGTGGGATTCCACGGGTATGCTTCCATGGTCATAGATTGAGCTTACTTGGACGTACCGACAGTGATGTGGGATTCCACGGGTATGCTTCCATGGTCATAGATTGAGCTTACTTGGACGAACCGACAGTGAGATGGGATTCCACGGGTATGCACCTTGGACATGCTTACGATGAGGGATTCCGAGGCATGCAGTATGAGGTTACCTGGACGTACCGACAGTGATGTGGGATTCCACAGGTATGCTTCCATTGTGGTTGTGACATTTGTATATTCCGTGGATTTGCTACCCACGATGCGAGGAGTACCTCATGCGAGTCCGTAGGGCTCATGCGGGTGAAATAGTCCCATGCGGGTGAGTACATCCTATGCGAGGAATACCTCATGCGGGTCCACATGACCCATGCGGGTGAAATAGTCCCAGGAGTAGGAGTGCTTAATGATACTGTGGGGCGGATGACCTTGCTTTGACCATGAGCTTCCTATTTTCATGCAGTATAGTATATGTTTGATATTCTCATTGTTAGTAAGGCACAATGTTCTGTAAACTGATTTTTATACATGTCTCCAGTTATTTTAGACTTATGAGGTATTTTCAGTATTTTCCAGTTTCGCATACTTAGTACATATTGTGTGCGACCCCTTCCTGGGTGCGTTCATGCCGCAGGTAGGGGTAAGCAGGTGGTGGATCCTCACTCTTAGGATCACTGTTCTGGTGTCAGAAGCTCCATTCCTTCGGAGGCTTGTTTTTGTTGGTACGGTTTTTCCCTGATGCTATAGGTATTATGTACATTCTGGGGTATGGCGGGGCCCTGTCCCACGATTGTTATTCCTAAGTGCAGTAGTCACGTTTGTAGTTTGGTCAGAAGAACAAGTTGTCATTTACTTTTGAATAAGTTTAATCTATGAAAAGCGACCTTGCATTCTTGATGATGTTTGCTATATACAGGTTTATGTGTATGTATGTTCATTGCTATTCTCGATGTATACGATGGGGTGCCGGTGCAGGCACGATCGCTTTCCGGTGTCGGGTCGTGACACTTGCACCCGAATGGACAAACGCGTGCGCACCCTTTAATAGATATTCAAAATATCAACTGTAAGTTTATATTTCATGTCTTTACAGGTTTCAATTGTAACGTAATCATACTAGACGACTCTGTTGGGGTAAATTTTTATACCCCGTAGTTCTGGCCACACGTGTGAGAGCGTGTGAAAGGGAGTAAGACTTAAAATTTTCGAAAGATAAGTTGACGGATTGTTCGGACGTGTTTTAGTCAACTTTGAGGCGGGTTATGACCCGGTACGTTGAGAGTTACTAAGTGTTTCAAAGGCCTAGGGCGTAGTTCATTGAGTCTAGTTTCCAACGCAACCAACCGTTCGTCGATAGGACGTCGGAGTAGAAAGTTATGGGAGTTACAAGTTCAGTGCGCAGACGGACATAAATGCGTTTCAGGCAAAGGCGACAGGGCCGCGGCGCCGGATGCAGGGTCGCGGCGCCGGATATACTGAGGGGTCGCTGAAGTTGCAGCGCGCGCCAGACAACAGCGTGGCGGAAGTTCCGAGAGTCCGCAGAGGTTTCGCAGCGCGGGCTGGTCGCGCGCCAAGACGGAGTCTGGTGGAAAACTTAGGAAAAATCAGATTTCTCTTTTAAAAGACCTTGTGAGGGTGACAATTGTACCCACCATCTGATTTCTTGCATGCCTTATATTGACCAAGTCTTGAAGACTTGGTCATCTTTCAAATCCCTCTCTCTCTCTAAGCTTAAGCTCCCACTTCTCTCTAAAATTCCAAGAGGAATTCAAGCCTAAGAAAAATCTGAAAAGTTAAGAACTAGAAGGAAGTTTGTGGCTAGCTTGTTGGTGTTATTGTGGTGGTGTTCTTGGAAAGGAGGCTAGCAAAGTTGTTGGAATAAGTTTGACTAAAGCTTTAAGGTAACATTTCTTCTCTTGTGGTTAGTTATTAATGTTGCATGTGAAGAAGAAGGGATGTGTAGTAGTAAATAATGCACTTAGAGTCCTTGCATGTAAGAAATGTGGTTTGGATATGAAAGAATTGGTTAAGAAGATATTATGAGCACGTTGTAGCCTAAAAACTACCTTAGAATTGTTAAGTGAATTGTTGTACCTTATGGGGCAGAATTTTACACACCCAAGTTTAGGTGTGTAATCCCCTTTGAAATGTTTGGATTGTTGAGCCTTAAAAGTGGCGTTTGGATGTTAAATTCGGCATTGAGAAAAGTGGCAAAGTATGTAGAAACAAAGGAAATGCTGCCCAATTTTCCATAGAATTTAGTGACTTTGAACTTGGATTATTCTACATTGAAATTAGAGGTTAATGAACGTATCATGGTTATTTTAGGTTGACATATTACTTGCGGTAGTTGGACTTAGCAAGTGGATTGACCGAAGAGGTATGTGGAGCTTTCCTATCTCTTGAGCATGAATAGATGTAACTATGTAGTACGGTAGACGTATGATGCACGTAATATGCACACACTTTAAACGCAAGTGCACGTTATCGTATCAAGTAGTATAGTCTTAGATAAGACCGAATATCGTCCTCTAGGATTAGGGTTCAAGTACCAGTGATCTATTTTCTAGTATCTATTTGGCGAATTAATATTTGATTGGTTGTTTATAACTAAGAATTTCAAAAGCTATTTAAATGTAAAGACTTACTTCAGGTGTGATGAGAATAGGGCTTCTATGTATCCTTACTATCCGCTTATGTTACTTGTTAATGCATTACTTATGGTGTTCTTCTTTTGGAGAAAGCAGGTTTACGAAATCGTTTTATACTCCCGTTAGGGTTATATAAACACTCAACCCCAGCATTGTTCCTTACCTAACTTTCGCTGATAAGGGTAACTCTATAGGAGGATTAAGCACAAAAACCTAGTTGACCGTCACGCACAATGCGCAAAATTAGGGTTGTTAAGCCTCTCATCAACGCTACAAATCTAATTGAGGTATTTTCATCCCCAATTCAAGACCGTCTACCCAACTTACAGCATATTCACAATCCCTCCTTTTCAGAATCTGATTAGAAATCATATAGTGATAACTAGTTGTCAATTAGCTACCAAGAATTCAACTCAATTATTGGATAGATCTCTCAATAAGAATAATAACCATAAGCATGCATTACTTTATAACATAAGGTTCAAGAATTCAACATAGAAAACCCTATAAGAGAATTAGTTCCTAGCCATGAATATGACAAGAACTAATTCAAAGTTCATCATGCAAAAACTGAAATAAATAAAGGAAAGGAAAAAGAAATTACTAAGCTAATGGTATCCAAACTCCAAGTCAAGAATCTTGAGTTGTGCAAGAAAAGGGGAACCCCCAAACCGCTAGGGTTCTCCTTATATAGTTTTAAACGCCTCCTTCTTTTCCTTCCGTGCCCGCCCAAAAATCCGTAAAGACCTAATTTTTCCGCGTCGGCGCGCCTGCTGTCGGCGCGCGCCTAAAGTTCTGCAATACGGTGTTTTGGCGCGCGGCCGATATCTCGCTGCGAGGCGCGGCCTGCAACTCCCGTGGCTTTGGATGTTTAGCGCGCGGCCATTTCTGGTCTCGAGGCGCGCTGAATCTTCTGCAGCTTTCGAATAATAGCGCCGCCAGTCCGATTTCCTCGCTTGCCACTTTCTCCGTTTCACTCTAGTACCTCTCTTTTCCTCTTTCGCTCCTTTTCCGCCATTTGGCCACTTTAGCCACTTTGACTCAAAAGAAAGAAAATCTATCCTAATACGACACTTTGTATGTACAAACGGGACAAAAGACTAACTAGATCGACTCAAAGGTGTATATAAAATACACCGATCAAATACCCCCAAACTTAACCTTTGCTGCCTCCGAGCAAAGATAAAAGAAAGAAATAAAATGATAGACTCAATAAATAAGAAAATCAACAAAGAAAATAAGCAGACTCCTGCCATTGATCACTTTTCGCATTTAATGTTAACTAGAAAAACATGAAGGTTAGCGTAATAATACGCAGGAACATATAGCATGGAATTTCAACACATCGAGCTAGATATTTCAAACTCATACTTATCATGCTTAAATGGAAGTCGGTGTACTCAAGTATGCATATAAATTCAAAAATTCCTATGGCATGCTTACTTGCTATTCTCCACTAATTCGGATATACATAAAGAGATCTTGAGGACTTTGGGGTTGTAATGTAGGCTTAGGTAGGGGTTGGTAAAGATAGGCATTTAGGCTCATTTTTCTGCACTACAAGCTCTTTGGCTTTTCAATTTTCCCTTTTTCTTTTGATTCTTTACTTCACTTCAATTCTATCCTTCCCTCTTTTGTTTTGGGAGAATGAAGTATATAATAATGTGGCACTCCCAAACTTAGGCTTTGCCTATTTCTTATTACTTTTGTATTGGGGTGCAGGACTTTATTCATTCTTTTTGTTTTCTTTTAACACAATGTACTCCTACTGTTTCATAATTTCACTTATGGTACACTTTGTGGGAATATAGGGTGTCAAAGAAGAAGTTTCAAATTTTAGGCTCAATGGGCTAACTAGTGATATTTTTAAAGTACGGGATAGAAAAGAATGGTAAGAATTGGCAATCAAAGAAATGCTCGAGTCATCTCCTAACATGCATATCCTAACTATTTCGCCTCAAATAGCAAGCGATCATAACACATAAGCATTTATCATTTAGCCTACATAACTCAAGCAAGAGACTCCAATAGACAGTTTCGTGAGTTTTGGCATCTCTAACCTAAGTGTTTAGATAGTCGCTTCCATTCCTTTACATTATTCCACCTTACTTCACTAGGTGTTTCTAGCAACTCTAAGATACATGATCTTTGACAGCAATTATGACTCAAAAAGAAAAATTTTGGTGACTCAAAATAAACATGAAACAAATAAAAAGACTTAAATAAAACATAACACGACACACAAATAAAACTAAAACACAAAACACACCCCAAACTTAAATCACACATTGTCCCCAATGTGTGCAAGACTCAAAGACAATGAACGAAAATAGGATACTTACGGACTTTGGCTAAAATGGTGGTGGTGGCGGTGGATAATGATCGACTATTGGTTGAACAAGGCACTCGGCTCGTCGATTTGTTGCCTTGTTTCTGCCGTCCTTGTACTAATGTTTGCAGGTCCGCATCATCTCCCTCGATGTTGGTACAATTGTCCCCTTGTGGGCTCAAGGTTCGCTCTTGTGGTTGGCGGTGGTGGGTCTCGCCTCATATGAGCCCCTATTTCGGCTCATCTTCATCCATGGTTGCCTCTGCGCGGTGGTGGTGCTCTTCGTCGTCACGGGTGGGGTCCGGAAAAGAGTGCATTATCCCATAGGACACCGGCAAATGGTTTCTCTCATGAGTGTCGCTGGTAAGATTGGGACCGCATTTATGCACAAATTTGTGATAAGTGAGCCATGTCCCGACCACTGTTGTCACCATCCTGCTGATTTCTTCAATGCTCTGCACTATTTCTTTCCCAACATCAATTTGCCCTTCATAATTCCATAAATCGCCTTAATCCGTCTTTCGGCACTCGGTGAAGTGCGTGGATGGAATCACGCGCATCGACAAAATCTGACCAAGCCTTGGTGCGCTTGTTGAATTGGCACCGCCGCTCGGACCCATTTCTTCCTATCTCAAAAGCAGCCCCTGGGTAGCTTACTGTGTTTGCAACGGCATTCCAGTCGATGTGGTTGGTGCTTCTAGACCATGTTCTAAAGTGATTCCAATCACTTCCTTCTTCAACATCAACTGTCTTGAGATCTGCATTTATCGCGTTTCGTTAAGGCATATCGTCCCTTACGAAGCACCCTTTCGATTCTCTGGAAAGTTGGCATAGAATTCACGCACCATTGTTGTATTCATTTGGTACTATCTTCTCGTGATTTACAAATCTCTTCCATCCCTTAGCTCAATCATAGCCCGGATGGGCTCATAAACGTCTTCTTCCCCATATGATCCCCTTTGGTAATCCATTCCCCTTTCTGGAATTACGGGTCTGGTATCAAGCCTTTTGTATCTTTGGTAGGCTTGATAGCTCACAAACCTATTTTCATCGTATTGTGGGGTTGGGGTAGATGTGGAGCCTCTTCTCTTCCTGGTGGCCATGGTTCTGGGACTTTCAATTTTAAGTGCACAAATGTTTCCTATACACTCAACAACTAGCGTGAAAACAACACCCCAAACTTCAACAATGCCCACAACCTCCTTTTCTACTCTTTTCTCCAACTTCACAACAAACTTTTCAAACTATTTCAACTACAATACTCTTCCCAACTACTACTTCCTATAACTTCAAATCAAGAACAAAGATAGGGATTACCTTTTGATGAGAAGATTCAAGCTTGTTCTTGTTTCAATTGGTGGGTTGAGGCTATGGAACGGAGCTTTTGTTGTTTGAGATAGTTGGGGATTTTAGGAATCTAAGAGTTTAGGTTGTGGTTGGGTTGGATTTGTGGAGGATTTGTGAGAAAGTTTCAAATTTCGTGGGTTTTGGAGAGGAAGGTTAGGGTTTTGAAGTTGGAATTGGGAGAATCGATTTTTTTGGGCGTTTTAAGTTTCGATTCGCCCGCGGCCACTGCTTTTAGCGCGGCGCTAAACTCGCGCTCCATCGATTTCATGCGCGCGTCGCATGGGGCCGCGGCGCTATCTTGCACATTTTTTCGATTTACGCTGCGCGCTCGCTCTGGCGCCGCGCGCTACTTGCTCGAAATCTCGCTTTTCTTGCTTTATTTCCTGTACTGCCAATCCCATCACAAAACACAAGACTCCAACCGTGAGACGTTTCGAGACAAAAATAAAATAAACTTAAAGATGTAAATTAAAATAACATAATTGAAAACGTTGGGTTGCCTCCCAACAAGCTATCTTTAACGTCTTTTAGCGGACGCAAGTTCCTTAGACTTACTAGCCCCGGGTGGATTAAGTCCCCAACTAATCCATTTCCGCCACATTTGGCGTTTCCTTTCTCCTTTTCTTTTTAGCATTATCGGTAGTAGGGAGTTCCTAACAATTACCTCATTTAGTGTCATCTCAAAGAAACCATGCTTGCTTTCGGGCTCATCACTCTTTGGTTGCATTGCAATGGCTCGCATGGGGGTTTGGTGGTGTTGATTGCAAAACACCCACTTACAGTTCTTGGCTCAATGACGTGTTTAAAAACTTTAAACACCATTTCTTCATTCTCCACCCTTAGCGTTAACTCTCCTCTTTCAACGTCAATCAAGGCTCTACCCGTTGCTAGGAATGGCCTCCCCAATATGATAGGGATTTCCGCATCTTCTTCCATATCAAGGATGAGGAAATCTGCAGGGAAGAAGAACTTTCCTACTTTCACAATCACGCCCTCAATCTTGCCCATGGTGAACCAACGTCTGTCGGCTAGTTGCAGACTCACAGTGGTTGGTTTGGCCTCTCCCAACTCCAACCTTTTAAAAACTGATAGGGGCATCAGATTTATACTCGCCCCCAAATCGCATAGAGCTCTGTTGCAAGTCACCCCGCCATCTTGTGCAAGGTAGTGTGAAGCTTCGAGTCCTTAAGCTTTGGTGGCAACTTCTTTGAATAGCACTACACTCCTCTTAGTGCTACTATCTCATATTCGCCTTCTTTTTTTCCCAATATCTCCTTCATAAACTTGAAATAGGATGGCATTTGCTCTAATGCTTCTATGAAGCGGTATGTTGATGTCTGACTTCTTGAATACCTCCAAAAATTTGGAGAATTGTTTATCCACCACCTTCCTCTGAACCTCCGGGGAAAAGGAATCTTTTCAGATACTCCTTCTCCGAGTTTTCTATCACCGGGCTAGGGCAGCCACCTTCTCTTTTCTAATGCTTTCTCTCAACCATCGTCAAGTGGTCGCTTCCAACTGTTTTCCACTTCTCAACTGCACTGCCTTACACTGCTCCCTTGGATTTACCTCTGTATTGCTTGGCAATGTCCCCTGTGGCCTGATGTTTGTCTGCTTTGCTAGCTGTCCTACTTGTGTTTCCAAATTTCTGAACGAGGCTCTAGCTTCGCAAAAAGCGCGTCAGGCGTTGGCAATCTTTATTTACTTTCGAATCGTCTGCATTCTTGCTGGCGCGCATTCTGTTGTTGGTGGGGCTTGAGTGAAGGGTTGATTCTCGCATCTTGGTTACGATCGGCCTATCACGGTCTCGCTGCACGATATTGGTTCCGTTGGCCTGCATCGTTCTGGCCATTCCGATCTCCTTTCCATGAGAAATTTGGGTGATTCCTCCACCCTGGATTATAAGTGTTGGAGTAGGGGTTGTTGTTGCCTCGATAATTACTTCATGCTCGACACTCTGCTGCTCCATTGATACATTGTTGGGATCATTGAAGGACACTATCAAATGTATGTGGGCCACATATCTCGCGACTTTTGGGCATGCATGCGGCGTTCATCGACACAGATGTATCGCTAGAAGAGCCACTGGGCATTGGCGACAATAGCATCTACGTGGACCCATGGTTCTTCTTCCACTAGTCGCCTCTCTCGGTGACATGGTTGTTAGTGGCCATATCTTCTAATAACTCATGAGCGCCGTGGTGTTTTCCTCATGAATGCTCCACCTGCTGCATCTATGATGGTTACGGTTGTCAGCTTTCGGTTGTAGAAGATGTGGACCAAGTTCCACAACTCAACGAATGGTGTGGACACTTCCTCTGTAGATCCTCGAACCTTTCCCATGCTTCATATAAGGACTCTCCATCACTTGGTAGAAGTTATTCAACTCCTCTCAATTTGCTTACAAGGCGGAAAGAACTTAGCTAGAAATTTCGGCTACCATGTGAATATCGAATCGGTGGCGGGAATTCAACCATACTTTTGCTCTATCCTCGAGTGAGAAGGAAAGAGCCTCGACGGCGTCATCGTGAACCGTTATATCGAAAGTGGCACATAGCTCGAAATTAGCTATGTGCATGTGTGGATCCTCGACGGCGATCCAATTGCACGGTGTCTTTGTACCGTAATTGGTGGCTTTATCTCAAAATTGTTGGCTCTGTGCGGGGAGCCTAATGCAAGTCTGTGCTCCATTCACTCTTGGTAGCACATAATCTCCCAAACTTCTTTCGCCTGGATTCGGACTCTATCCTCCACATCTATCGCACTTGCCGAGGATCTCCCGGGTTAAATTGATTTTCACCTAACCCTTCTCTCACGTTATTGTTTAGATTAGCCCATCTCTATCAAAGTTGCAATTCGTTGATTCTTTGCTCGTTTGCGAGTTTTCTCAATCTGGATTGAAGAGCGAGTGTCAGCTCCTCTTCTCCTTCGCATAAACTGATTGCCTGAAATAGATCAAAAACAGAAAACAAATCACGGCACCCTGATTTTCCCAAAAATAGCGAAAAACGTAAAAATAAAAAAAAAAAAAAAAAAAAAAAAATTAAAGACCAAATTAGAAATTAAAAATAGATAATTTGATATTGAACTAATGCCTAATCCCCGGCAACGGCGCCAAAAACTTGATGCACGTAATATGCACACACTTTAAACGCAAGTGCACGTTATCGTATCAAGTAGTATAGTCTTAGATAAGACCGAATATCGTCCTCTAGGATTAGGGTTCAAGTACCAGTGATCTATTTTCTAGTATCTATTTGGCGAATTAATATTTGATTGGTTGTTTATAACTAAGAATTTCAAAAGCTATTTAAATGTAAAGACTTACTTCAGGTGTGATGAGAATAGGGCTTCTATGTATCCTTACTATCCGCTTATGTTACTTGTTAATGCATTACTTATGGTGTTCTTCTTTTGGAGAAAGCGGGTTCTGAAATCGCTTTATACTCCGTTAGGGTTATATAAACACTCAACCCAAAGATTGTTCCTTACCTAACTTTGATAAGGGTAACTCTATAGGAGGATTAAGCACAAAACCTAGTTGACCGTCACGCACAATGCGCAAAATTAGGGTTGTTAAGCCTCTCATCAACGCTTACAAATCTAATTGAGGTATTTTCATCCCCAATTCAAGACCGCCTACCCAACTTACGGATATTCACAATCCTCCTTTCGAATCGATTAGAAATCATATAGTGATAACTAGTTGTCAATTAGCTACCAAGAATTCAACTCAATTATTGGATAGATCTCTCAATAAGAATAATAACCATAAGCATGCATTACTTTATAACATAAGGTTCAAGAATTCAACATAGAAAGCCTATAAGAGAATTAGTTCCTAGCCATGAATATGACAAGAACTAATTCAAAGTTCATCATGCAAAATCAAATAAATAAAGGAAAGGAAAAAGAAATTACTAAGCTAATGGTATCCAAACTCCAAGTCAAGAATCTTGAGTTGTGCAAGAAAGGAACCCCAAAAGCGCCTAGGGTTCTCTTATATAGTTTTAAAACGCCTCCTTCTTTTCCTTCCAGCTGGCCCAAAAATCCGTCAAAGACCTAATTTTTCCGCGTCGGCGCCGCCCTGCTGTCGGCGCGCGCGCTAAGTTCTGCAATACGGTGTTTTGGCGCGCGGCCGATATCTGGCATGAGGCGCGCGGCTGCAACTCTGTGGCTTCTCGGATGTTTAGGCGCGCTGGCTTCTCGTCTTCGAGGCGCGCTGGATCTTCTGCGACTTCTGAATAATAGCGCCGCCCCGCTTCGGGTAGCCGCGGCGCAGGTCTGGATTTCAGCCTCGTTTGCCACTTTCTCCGCTTTCGGCTCTAGTACTCCTCTTTTCCCTCATTTCGCTCCTTTTCCGCCATTTGGCCACTTTAGCCACTTTGACTCAAAAGAAAGAAAATCTATCATAATACGACACTTTGTATGTACAAAACGGGACAAAAGACTAACTAGACTGACTCAAAAGGTGTATATAAAATACACCGATCAACGTACAAGATTTGGTATTCTTACTTGTTTTAAGTATATAAAGACTTGTTTCGTTTTAAGAATGTATAAGTCCCTTGGTTAGGGAAAAAGTGTAATTTTACTAAAGTGTAGGGTTAATATAACAACTTTATGGGAAGTTGGTTTATTAGCTTTATAAAAGGTTAATGAGAAGAGGTTTACTCTAAGTAAGACAAGTAAGGACAAATGATTTGATTTATGAAAGACAAATTGATTTTAAGGCATCAATTCCCCAAAGGTTTTATGTATGAGAAAGAGTCACTTTTAAAAGAGTTGAAGTATGTAGTACTTTGGGTTAAAATTCCGATTTTCTTTTATTAAAGATATGATTAAGTGCCTTAAGTAAACTAAAATGAGAGGGTATATGAACAAGGCTAATAAGAAGTTATAAGTTTTCTTAACTTATTTATGATTATGATATGATGTGATTTGAGCTAGGGTAAGAGTATATCCGAGGCAAGCCCAAGATCGTTATACCACCTTCTCGGGGTAAGAGTATGAATGAGGCAAGCCCCAAGATCGTCATACCACCTTCTCCGGTGTAAGAGTATATCGAGGGTAAGTCCCAAGATCGTTATACCATCCGCCAGTGTAAGAGTATATCGAGGGTAAGTCCCAGATCGTTATACCATCTTGGGGTAAGAGAATATCTGAGGGGTAAATCCCCAAGATCGGTATACCACCTGTTACGTGGAGTTGCTACCCACGATGCGAGGAATACCTCATGCGAGTCCTTATGGGCTTACGCGGGTGAAATAGTCCCGTGCGGTGAGTCTGACTATCGAGGAATACCTCATGCGGGTCCACAGGACCTATGCGGGTGAAATAGTCCCAGGAGTAGGGGTGCTTATTGATACTACGGGCGAGGTACCCTGTTTTGATCATGAGGCCCCTATTTTATGCAGTATTATATATATACTTGACACTCTCATTGTTAGTAAGGCACAGTAAAATGTATTTTGATTGTCTTCCATGACTCCAGCTTACTTTTAGACTTATGATATCATTATTACAGTATTTTCCAGCTTTACATACTTGGTACATATTGTGTACTGACCCCCTTCCTCGGGGGCTGCGTTCATGCCGCAGGTAAGGGTAAGCATATTGTGGATCCTCGTTCTTAGGATCACTGTTCCGGTGTCAGAAGCTCCATTCCTCCGGAAGCTTGTTTGTTGGTACGGATTTTCCCTGATGCTATAAGTATTTTGTACATTCAGGGTTATGGCGGGGCCCTGTCCCGCCACAGTTGTTATCCTTAGAGGTTTGTGGTCACATATGTGTTTTGGACTATAAGAACAAGTTGTACTTCTATACTTTTGATTAAGTATGTTTTATGGAAGGCACCCTTATCAGTTGGCCAGTGATGTTTACCTTTTTATAAGTTATGTGTTATGTATGTTCCGCTGCTATTCTCTGATGTATACGACGGTACCGGTAAGTACGATCGCGGCAGTCGGGTCGTGACAAAAGTGGTATCAGAGCAGTTAGTCCTCGGAAAGTGTCCACAGACCGTGTCTAGTAGAATCTTGATTATCGGTGTGTCGTGCACCACATCTATAATCAGGAGGCTGCAGGATATTTAGGATTGGTTTCCATTCTTTCACTCTAAGATCGTGCAATAGAGCTGAGTTATAGGTTGAACCTCCTCTGATGTTTTCCTTTATGTATCAGTTATGCCTCGCGCAAGGCAACCGCGGCCCGAGAAGGCAAGGCGTGAGAGGCGCTAGTGGGGCGGAGGGTCACGAGGGCTGAGCCCGATCCTTACAGAGATGATGTTTAGGCGGCGAGTTCCACGTCGTCGCCGCCTCAGCAATTCGAGCGGCGAGCGGCATCGAGACCGCGATGCGAGCCTCCGTCCCACGAGAGTGTCCGAGTATAGAGATTACGGGAACAGTTCGATTCTTGACCAGCATAGGCGAGCGGCGCAAAGCGAGCGGCGGCCAACCCAGAGCCGACGATTCTGGATTCGGGATTTCTGAGTTGTCACCCACGAGTTCTATGGTTCGAGATTTGAGGAGGATCGCGGGAGTTTGTCCGGCGATTCTGACCGGACGTGCAGTGCTTAGGGCATCGGAGACTAAGTCTGTTATACTAGCTTCTTACCGGTTACGCGATATTGCGTTGAACTGGTTTGAGTCATGGGTATTGTCGAGAGGTGAGGATGCTCTTCCAGCTGTTTTGGAGGAGTTCACATAGGCTTTCCTGGATCACTTCTTGCCTCCTGAGATGAGGAGAGCCCGCGTAGATAGGTTCTTGACCTTGAGGCAGGACGGGAGGACTATCTGAGAGTACAACCTGGAGTTTGACTCCTTGGCCAGGTATGCGCACACCATTGTAGCGGACATGGCAGACAGGGTTCATCGATATGTGATGGGGTTAGATCATCATATGATTACTGCATGCTTGGGGGTGGCTCTTCACGAGGATGGATATTTCCGGAGATGCAGCGTCTGCGCGAGATTGAGGCGAGAGCGGGATCGATTAGATTTAGGCCCGAAGGCGGGGCAGCGAGTCTCGAGGCGATTTTGGCGAGGCGGCCTCGGCGAACTAGGTCACATTCCGGCCCGGCCTGAGTGCTCCTTCTCGATTTCCGGCGGGAAGGTCCGATGTCCGGGTTATTCGAGAGCAGTCGTGGCTCGGGACTTCAGATTTCGAGGAGGCGACCGTCTAATCGAGACCACCTACCTGCCGGTGCGTTCGATGCGGTAGGTCTCATCCGGCAGTGCGTATGGGTTGAGGCGTGTTACTCTTGGCGGCGAGGCCATCGAAGAAGGATTGTCCGTCCTTAGGCGGCGGGGCGTTACGATTCAGCCGGCGGTCGGTCTTTGGATCTTCATCTTCGATGGTCGACGCCGGAGGCGAGTACTTATGGGCGGCCAGTCGCGGCGAGGCCGTGGTAGGGTCGATTCTAGCGGTCCTCGAACCGCATCTATGCTATGTCGGCCAGCGGGACGGGGGCGTCACGGATGTCGTCACGTATACATTATTGGTTTCTTCGTGATGTATATGCTTTGATAGATCCAGTTCTACATTGTCCTATATATCTCCTCATATGCGGTAGAATAGGGATAGAGCGAGTCCATAAGACCTTTTGAGGTGGCTACGCGATGAGTGATTGATGGTAGCCGGCGGGTATATAAGGCTTGCCCGATGACTATAGGCGATCGTTAGACTCTAGCGACTTGATAGAGTTGGATATGACAGACTTTGATGTGATTATGGGTATGGATTGGCTAGCGTCTTGCTATGCCCATGTCGATTGTAGAGAGATTAGTTCGGTTCCAGTTTCCGGGTAAGCCGGTTATCGAGTGGAAGGGGAATACTGCGTCGCCAAGGGGTAGGTTTATTTCTTACCTCAAGGCCCGGAAGATGGTGCGGAAAGGGTATATCTACCATATGGTTCGGGTATTCGATCATCGAGGGTGATGTACGGACCTTGATCGATTCGGTCGTTAGAGAGTTTCCAGACGTATTCCCAGACGAGCTTCCGGGTATCCCTCCTGAGAGGGAGATTGAGTTTAGCATTGATTTGGCGCCAGACACTCGACCGATATCTATTTCGCCATACAGGATGGCACCTGCCGAGTTGAAGGAATTGAAGGACCAACTGAAAGATTTGCTGGAGAAAGGCTTTATTAGGCCAAGTGTTTCTCCCCGGGAGCACGATGTTATTTGTAAAGAAGAAGGATGGGGCGCTGCGTATGTGTATTGATTACAGCGGTGAACAAGGTAACTATCAAGAACAGATATCCCCTCCCCAGGATTGATGATTTGTTTGACCCGTTGCAGGGTGCGAGATGTTTTTCCAAGATAGACCTGCGATCTGGTTACCATCAGGTACGAGTTAGAGAGGCGGATATCCCAAGCGCATTCGGGACGTGCGCACTATGAGTTCAGGGTAATGTCTTTCGGGTTGACCAACGCCCCAGCAGTATTCATGGATTTGATGAATAGGGTGTTCAGGCCATTCTTGGCTATGTTCGTTATAGTTTTCATTGATGATATCTTGGTTTATTCGTGCACAGAGCAGGAGCATACAGAGCATTTGCGGACGGTATTGGGAGTCCTCCGAGACCGGCAGTTGTATGCCAAGTTCTCGAAGTGCGAGTTCTGGTTGGCGTCAGTGGCTTTCTTAGGACATGTTATCGGGGCCGATGGTATTCGGGTTGATCAAACAAGATTGAGGCGATCAAGACTTGGCGCACTCCACTACACCGGAGGTGCGCAGCTTTTTGGGCCTTGCAGGTTATTATCGGAGGTTTGTGGAGAAGTTTGCTTCTATTTCAGCACCATTGACTAAGATGACTCAGAAGACAGTTGTGTTCCGGTGGACGGACACTTGTGAGGAGAGTTTCCAGTTGCTAAAAGAGAAGTTGACGACCGCCCCAGTTCTTACTCTTCCAGAAGGTTTAGATGGATACGTGGTTTATTGTGGCCAGCGTCGGTGTCGGGCTTGGATGCGTCGATGCGGCCTGACAAGGTTATAGCTTACGATCTCGGCGGCTTAGGAAGCATAGAAGAATTATCCCACACATGACTTGGAGTTAGCGTGATGATTCATGCCTTGAAGATGCGAGACATTATTTATATGGAGTTCATGTGGACATTTACGGACCACAAGAGTCTCAGATATCTTCGGCTAGAGGAGCCGAACTTGCGGCGAGGCGGTGGTTGGAGCTACTTAAGGATTACGATGTTGATATTCTATACCACCCGGGGAAGGACAATGTAGTTGCGGATGCCGCCAGTCGCAGATCGATGGGTAGTGCATGCGATGTACATCCGCAGAAGAGGATATGGTCAGAGTTAGATCGGCTAGCGAGCCTTGGGGTTCGTTTGGTTGATTCGATAGTGATGAGTTCGGATTCGAGAGGTTGCGAGTCTTCCATCGTCGAGGAGGTGAAGAGGCGTGATATGAGGATCCGATTTTGATGCGATCGAGATGCATCTCTCGAGAAGGAGAAAAGTCTATTTGAGTAGCGCTGATGGGGTGCTAAGATTCGAGGGCGGTTGTGTGTTCCGATGTAGCGAGGACTTCGGCGGTGCAGGGAGGCACGCGGTGCTCGTTATTCTATTCATCCGGTCGACTAAGATGTATCATGACCTCGAATCGTATATTGGTGGAATGGCCTTAAGAGGGCGTTGCGGAGTTCGTAACCGATGCGAAATGTCGTGAGTTAAGATTGAGCACGAAGCCGGTGGTACATTGCGGCTATTGATATTCCGACTTGGAAATGGGAGGTGGTAAATATGGATTTTATTACGGTTACCTTCCACTCGGGAAGCATGATTCTATTTGGGTTATTGTCGGCGAGTTGTGAAATCAGCCCATTTTCTCCCGATCGGACGACTTTTGGCCGAGGATTATGCTAGGCGTATATCGGGAGATCGTGAGGCGCACGGAGTTCCTATATCGATTATTTCGCAGAGAGCCGGTTCTGGCTAACTTCGGAGGTCTTTCGAGAAGGGATTAGGGACACAGTGAGTCTCGATGCGGCGTTTCATCCTCGGACCATCGGCGGGCCGAGCGCACTATCCGGACAACGAGGATATGCTGCGGGCTTGTGTTATTGATTTCAGGGGTAGCTGGGAGGATCATTTACCTCTTGTGTAGTTTGCTTACAACAACAGCTACCATTCCAGTATTCAGATGGCGCCTTATGAGGCCTTATACGGAAGGAAGTGCAGGTCACCGATAGGCTGGTTCGAAGTGGGAGAAGTTCAGTTAGTCGGGCGGACTTGGTTCGTGACGATGGATAAGGTGAAGCTTATCCAGGAGCGGTTGTTGGCAGCTCAGAGTCGGCAGAAGTCGTATGCAGATCATCGACGTCGACACTTGGAATTTGAGATAGATGATTGGGTTTTCCTAAAGGTATCGCCCATGAAGGATGTGATGAGGTTTGGGAAGAAAGGGAAACTTAGCCCAAGGTACATTGGGCCGTATCAGATTGTCCGTAGGGTAGGCAAGGTTGCCTATGAGTTAGCTCTGCCGTCCGATTTGGAGGCGGTACATCCAGTTTTCCATGTGTCTATGTTGCGGAAATGTATTGGAGACCCGTCTAGAGTGCACCTAATTCATGATGTCCAGGTGACAGAGGAGTTATCGTATGAGGAGAGTCCCATAGCGATACTCGATCGTCAGGTTAGGCGACTTCGGACGAAGGATGTGGCTTCCGTCAAAGTCTTGTGGCGGAACGAGAATAGGGAAGAGATGACGTGGGAAGCAGAGGATGACATGATGAAGAAGTATCCTCACTTATTCCCTACACCTCCAGGTAACCCACTTTCCTGCTTGTTAGTTTTGATTTAGCAATTATGCTTGAGTAATGTTGTGGCTATGTGGAGCGTTTTATTTGCAAGAATAGTTAAGAGGGTCTACGTTAAGGTTATGATTTGAGTAAGCCTAGAAGGAACATTCGGGACGAATGTTTCTAAGGGGGGGAGAATGTTATACCCCGTAGTTCTGGCCACACGTGTGAGAGCGTGCGAAAGGGAGTAAGACTTAAAATTTTCGAAAGATAAGTTGACGGATTGTTCGGACGGGTTTTAGTCAACTTTGAGGCAGATTATGACCCGGTACGTTGAGAGTTCCTAAGTGTTTCAAAGGCCTAGGGCGTAGTTCGTTGAGTCTAGTTTCCAACGCAACCAACCGTTCGTCGATAGGACGTCGGAGTAGAAAGTTATGGGAGTTACAAGTTCAGTGCGCAGACGGACATAAATGCGTTTTAGGCAAAGCGGCGAGCGCGGCCGGATGCGAGGCATGGCGCCGGATATACTGAGGGGTCACTGAAGTTGCAGCGCCGCGGCGCTAGGACAGCAGGGCCGCGGCGCCGAAAGTTTCGAGAGTCCGCAGAGGTTTCAGCGCCGCGGCGCCAAGGCGGGATTCCTGGCGGAAAAACTTAGGAAAAATCAGATTTCTCTTTTAAAATACCTTGGGAGGGTGACAAGTGTCCCCCCCCATCTGATTTCTTGCATGCCTTATATTGACCAAGTCTTGAAGACTTGGTCATCTTTCAAATCCCTCTCTCTCTCTAAGCTTAAGCTCCCACTTCTCTCTAAAATTCCAAGAGGAATTCAAGCCTAAGAAAAATCTGAAAAGTTAAGAACAAGAAGGAAGCTTGTGGCTAGCTTGTTGGTGTTATTGTGGTGGTGTTCTTGGAAAGGAGGCTAGCAAAGTTGTTGGAATAAGTTTGGCTAAAGCTTTAAGGTAACATTTCTTCTCTTGTGGTTAGTTATTAATGTTGTATGTGAAGAAGAAGGGATGTGTAGTAGTAAATAATGCACTTAGAGTCCTTGCATGTAATAAATGTGGTTTGGATATGAAAGAATTGGTTAAGAAGATATTATGAGCATGTTGTAGCCTAAAAACTACCTTAGAATTGTTAAGTGAATTGTTGTACCTTATGGGGCAGAATTTTACACACCCAAGTTTAGGTGTGTAATCCCCTTTGAAATGTTTGGATTGTTGAACCTTAAAAGTGGCGTTTTGATGTTAAATTCGGCCTTGAGAAAGGTGGCAAAGTATGTAGAAATAAAGGAAATGCTGCCCAATTTTCCATAGAATTTAGTGACTTTGAACTTGGATTATTCTACATTGAAATTAGAGGTTAATGAACGTATCATGGTTATTTTAGGTTGACATATTACTTGCGGTTGTTGGACTTAGCAAGTGGACTGACCGAAGAGGTATGCGGAGCTTTCCTATCTCTTGAGCATGAATAGATGTAACTATGTAGTACGGTAGACGTACAAGATTTGGTATTCTTACTTGTTTTAAGTATATAAAGACTTGTTTCGTTTTAAGAATGTACAAGTCCCTTGGTTAGGGGAAAAGTGTAATTTTACTAAAGTGTAGGGTTAATATAACAACTTTATGGGAAGTTGGTTTATTAGCTTTATAAAAGGTTAATGAGAAGAGGTTTACTCTAAGTAAGACAAGTAAGGACAAATGATTTGATTTATGAAAGACAAATTAATTTTAAGGCATCAATTGCCCAAAGGTTTTATGTATGAGAAAGAGTCACTTTTAAAAGAGTTGAAGTATGTAGTACTTTGGGTTAAAATCCCGGTTTTCTTTTATTAAAGATATGATTAAGTGCCTTAAGTAAACTAAAATGAGAGGGTATATGAACAAGGCTAATAAGAAGTTATAAGTTTTCTTAACTTATTTATGATTATGATATGATGGATTTGAGCTAGGGTAGAGTATATCGAGGGCAAGCCCAAGATCGTTATACCACCTTCTCGGGGTAAGAGTATGAATGAGGCAAGCCCCAAGATCGCCATACCACCTTCTCCGGTGTAAGAGTATATCGAGGGTAAGTCCCAAGATCGTTATACCATCCGCTTGGTGTAAGAGTATATCGAGGGTAAGTCCCCAAGATCGTTATACCATCCGCCGGGGTAAGAGTATATCGAGGCTAAGTCCCCAAGATCGTTATACCACTGTTAGTGGATTTGCTACCCACGATCGAGGAATACCTCGTGCGAGTCCTTGTGGGCTTACGCGGGTGAAATAGTCCCGTGCGGTAGTCTGACCTATGCGAGGAATACCTCACGCGGGTCCACAAGACTTACGCGGGTGAAATAGTCCCGCGAGTAGGGTGCTTATTGATACTACAGGCGAGGTACCTGTTTTGATCATGAGGCCCTATTTTATACGATATTATATATATACTTGACACTCTCATTGTTAGTAAGGCCTGATAAAAGGTATTTTGATTGTCTTCCATGACTCGGCTTACTTTTAGACTTATGATATCATTATTACGATTTTCGGCTTTACATACTTGGTACATATTGTGTATCGACCCCTTCCTGGGGCTGCGTTAAATCTGCGGTAAGTAGCGGATTGTGGATCCTCGTTCTTAGGATCACCATTGGTGTCGAAGCTCCATTCCTCCGGAAGCTTGTTTGTTAGTACGGATTTTCCACGATCTTATAGGTATTTTGTACATTCGGGGTATGGCGGGAGTCTGTCCATACGGTTGTTATCCTTAGAGTGCAGTCACATGTGTTTTGGGCTATAAGAACAAGTTGTACTTCTATACTTTTGATTAAGTATGTTTTATGGAAGGCAGCCTTATCGGTTGGCCAGTGATGTTTACCTTTTTATAAGTTATGTGTTATGTATGTTCCGCTGCTATTCTCTGATGTATACCTGACAGGGTACCCCGGTAGGGTACCAGTCGTGGCCCCGGGGTCGGGTCGTGACATAAATAAGTTAACAAAATTTTAAACTTCTGATGTGCCCTACTTGAGCCTAGTGTAGAAACCAGTTCGTTACGAACATGGTGCACGACGAATAACGTGTAGGAATGGATGATGATCGACATATGCGTTATTGATAATGGTGGTTGGTTGTAAAGGACCCGAAATCTGAACCCTAAATTAGATTTAGGGGTTGGACGATTTTTAGAAAATCAGTGCGGAAACTGCTTTGAAAAGGATGTCGGCGCCGTGACCCTATTATAGGGCGCCACGATGCCAATTAGGGTTTCACGGCGGCCGCGCGGCGCCGGTCACGGTAATTCCAGGGTCGTGATTAAAAGCTTCATTTTGAAATTCGGAACTCACTGGAACTGAAGCGCCGCTACCCTAATTCACATAAACAGAAACCAAAGTTTCTGGTTGTTCAGCGCCGCGACACCGGATTTCCAGAATGTTAAAAATATCAGTTTTCAAAAATTAACCCATGATTATTATTACACAGTATGTTGGCGTACTGTTTACGTGCTAAATGATCGTATTTACCTTACTAAGTTTAGTGTCCGCAATCATGCTTGGATAGGCGGCGTCCAAAACTAGTTTAGAGTCCGCAATCATGCTTGGATAGGTGACGTCCAAAATTAGTTTAGAGTCTGCAATCATGCTTTGGTAGGCGGCGCCCAAATACATGTTTAAATGGTTTGAGTAATGTTTGAAACATGTAATAGTTAATCTTGAATAAAATCCTGAATTAAAATGTTCCCCAAAATTTAATACAAGTCTCATTTATAATGAACACGTCGTCTGTTATAATTGATTGTGGTACAAAATCCTTTTCGGCGAGATGATTATTTATGCCCCAGCATTTGCTCTAAGTCTACGAGGACTCAGACCCTTTCATAGATGCATATAAATGTTGTAGTAGGTGATAAACCTTCGTGAGTATTTACATCCCAGTGTTTGCTCGATCAAGGCAAAGCCCACTTAGATATATAATTGCAGTCGGATAACGGGGTTGATTTGCTAGACTGTCTTGGCGCCCCAGTGTCGGACAGTCGAGGGACGCAAATCGTATTGTTTATAACATGTGATCAATCAAACTTGCAAATTATTTTTAATTAGTTTAGAGACCTACCGGATCATGTTGTTGAAGTTATCAGCCTCAGCAAACGCGGAGACAACATGAGTCTGGATCTTGGCCCATTATGACCGTATTTGATATGAGTCTGTATTCTTTCATGGGGGTAAAAGAGTATGTTAAAATAGTGGGAGCTAATTTAAACTAAAGACCATGTAAATTAGTTAACGAATGTGTTCAATAGAAATTATATTAGAATGTTAATTTCAAGTCTATATTTTCTTCAGTTACAATGTCGAATTTGTCACTTAAAATGTTGGTTGAAACAAAAAAGCTGAATGGAGCCAATTTTCCTGACTGGTTAAGAAATTTGCGTTTGGTGTTGCGATTGGAAAGATTGAGTATGTATTGGATACAACACTCCCTATAGTCCTGCTGAAGATTCTGAAGCATACGCCCTGTTTGACAAAGCGGCCTATCAAAAATATCTTGATGATGCTATTGCGGAACAATGTGTCATGTCATCTTCTATGACTCCTGAGTTACAGAGACAACATGAAAATATGGGCCCTAACGAGATGCTAGATTACTTGAAGAGTCTCTATGACTCACAATCTCAGACAATGGAGTATGAACTGTTGAGAGATCTCTTTAAGTGTAAGTTGACCGAAGGGGGCCAGGTGTCACAACATGTTTTGAAGATGATTGGGTTAATATAAAGGTTAGCTTCGATTGGAACGAAGCTGCCCGTAACAGTTTCTGTCAACCTAATCTTGAATTCTCTTCCTGTTTCATTTGAGAACTTTATTGTAAATTACAACATAAATGGAACTAAAGAGAATCTCCCGAGGCTTCATAATATGTTAAAGACCTTCGAATCGTCCACTTCTAAAGGTAAAGTTGTGCTCATGGTGGGCTCATCTAGTAAGTTCAAGCCTAAGGGTAAGAATGTGCAGAAGAAGAAGGGTAGGGCGGTTGCCGTTACACCCAAAGCTATGACGCCTCGAAGAGTTGTTCAAAAGAAGTCCAAGGTAGCTGCTGATGTTTGCCTCAACTACAAGAGAAATGGGCATTGGAAGAAGGACTGTACAGCCCCAGGGGGAGACAAAGCACAAGGTTCTTCTAGCCCTGCTGGACAAGGTATGTTTGTTATTGAAATAAATATGTCTATAACTAATTCTAATTGTTGGGTATTAGATAACATTTGTGGCTCACACATTTGTAACAATGTTCCGGGGCTAATTGACAACAGAAAGGTTGGACCTTGGGAAGTAGATCTACGCGTTGAAAATGGAGCAATAGTTGATGTTAAACGTATGGGGACTTATAGACTAAATTTACCTTCAGGCTTTTGTTTAGAACTTAATAATTGTTATTTTGTTCCCTCGTTAACGAGGAATATTATTTATGTCCATATGTTTGACATTGAGGGGTTTTCCTCATTTATTACCAATGGAAGTTATGTTTTATCTTATAATGATTTTATTTCTGGAAATGCGCCGCTTGTGGATGGATTGTATGTTTTAAACTGTAGCCATGAAATTTTCAATATTCAAAATAAACGAGCTAAAATAAGTAATCCAAGAAATCCCATATACTCATGGCACTGCAGACTTGGTCACATCAATTAATCAAGGATAACAAGATTAATGAAATTAGTTTACCTAGAACCATTTGACATAGAGTCATATGGTAATTGTGAATCTTGCTTAAGAGGAAAGATGACAACCAAATCACTTTCCGAGAAAGCGGTGCGTGCCAAAGAGGTGCTTGAGTTAGTACATACCGATGTATATGGGTTATTTTCAACTCAAGCTAAGGAAGACTTTCTTTATTTCATCACTTTTACAGATGATTTCTCAAGGTATGGGCATGTGTATCTTATGAAACATAAGTCTGAAGCTTTTGAGAAGTTCATGGAGTACAAGTCAGAAGTAGAAAAGCAACTTGAAACAAGTACTAAGACTCTTTGATCAGATCGATGAGGTGAATACTTAAGTAAACAATTACTAGATTACTTGAAGCTTCATGGAGTTCAATCACAATGGACACCTCCCGGAACACCACATATGAATGGTGTTGCTGAGAGGAGAAATCAGACCTTATTAGATATGATTAGATCCATGATGAGCTTCTCAGTTGTACCAACATACCTATGGGTATATGCATTACAAAGCTCAATCTATATTTTGAACAGAGTTCCTTCAAAGTCAGTAGAGAAAATCTCCATATGAGATATGGAACGACAAGAATCCAACACTTAGACACATGCGATCCTGGGGGTGCCCTACATATGTAAAGAAGTTGCTTACTGACAAATTGGAATATAAAAGTGAGAAGTATTATTTTGTGGGGTATCCTAAGGAAACAAGGGGATATTACTTCTATCTTCCTGGTGAACATAAGATTATTATTTCCAGAAATGCAACTTTCCTTGAAGAAGATTATGTCTACAAGGAACATAGTTACAACAAGATAGAACTTGAAGAAATTCAAGAAGTACAAAATAATATAGAGAATGAACCCTTGTCAAATGACCTAGGCAAGGATTCAATGGGAGTATTTGATGATGATTGGGTACTTAGAGTACGCCCTTCAGCCAGTGGAAGTGATGTGAGGGATAATGTAGAAATGCAAGACTCTCATGCACAACCAATAGAGGATGACACAATGGTTGTGCAACATCCTATTCAAAATGATATTCCTGAAAGTTCTCAAGGTGCTAGATTGTACAACACACAAACACCTTCTCACAATCAAAATACAACAAATGCTGAAACGTAGAATATTCAACTCCGTAGGACCACTAGGACTCATCGTGCACCTGAAAGACTTAACATCCTTATTGAAACACACAATGAGATAGATATTCCTGATGATGATGAGCCTACTACCTATAGAAAAACAATGTTAGACATTGATTAACAGAGATGACAAGAAGCCATGAAATCCGAAATAGAATCCATGTACATAAATCAAGTATGGAACTTAGTTGATTTGCCAACAGGGGTTAGACCCATAGGATGCAAATGAGTCTTCAAGAAGAAGATTGATGCATATGGTAAGGTACAGACTTATAAAGCAAAATTGGTGGCTAAAGGTTATAATCAACGGCCTAAGGTCGATTATGATGAAACCTTCTCACCTGTTGCAAAGATCAAGTTCATTCGAATTTTGCTTGCAATAGCTGCATATTATGATTATTATATTTGGCAAATAGATGCTAAAATTGTCTTCCTCAATGATAATCTAATTGAGGAGGTGTATATGATACAACCAGAGAGTTTTACATCCAAGACTCAACCTAAAGCGGTATGCAAACTACAGAAGTCCATTTATGGGCTTAAGCAAGCCTCAAGGAGTTGGAATATTTGCTTTGACAAAGCAGTCAAATCATTTGACTTTATTAGAAACAAAGAAGACCCATGCATTTATAGTAAACGCACAAATGAGAGTATTGTCTTCATTGTCATATACGTACATGACATATTGATAATTGGAGATAATAAGACTCTCATGCAACCAGTCAAGGAATGATTGTCCAGTACCTTCATGATGAAGGACTTGGGTGAAGCCTGCTACATTCTTAGAATTAGGATCTACAGAGATAGACCTAATAGAATGTTGGGGCTATCACAGTCCGTATACATAGATAAAGTGCTAAAATAGTTTTCTATGGAGAATTCCAAGAAAGAAAATCTTCCTATAGATCAAGGCATCAAGTTATCAAAGAAGGATAGTCCTTCTACTATTGCAAAACTTGAACGCATGAAGAGGATCCCATATACTTCAGCTATATGATCAATCATGTATGTCATGACCTGTACAAGGCCAGATGTGGCCTATGCACTTAGTATGACTTGCAAATTCCAGCAGAATTCTGGGGAGGAACACTGAAAAGAAGTCAAGAGTATTCTTAAGTATATTAGACGAACTAAAGAATATTTCTTAGTCTATGGTGGACAAGAAAAGTTATTATCTACTTAGTACACTGATGCCAGCTTCCAGACAGGTCTTGATGACTTCAAGCCTCAGTCTGGTTATGCCTTCATTTTAAATGGTGGAATAGTGAGTTGGAAAAGTTCCAAACAAGCTACAACTGTTGATTCAACTACTGAAGCCGAATACATTGCAGGATCGGAAGCTGGTAAGGAAGTTGTCGCGATATCTGAGTTCTTAAAAGAACTAAGAGTTGTTCCAAATGTCACTTGTCCAATAACGATTTATTGTGACAACACTGGTGCGATTGTGCAAGCTAAGGAACCATGATCAACGTACAGAAATAAGCATGTACCAAGGAAATACCACATACTTAGAGAGATAGTGGAGACTGAAGAAATAAAGTTAGTCTATGTTCCCATAGATAAAAATCTAGCAGACCCGTTTACTAAACCAATAAGCTTAGTCAAACATAATGGTCATTTCAAAAACACGGGCATTAGATACGTTTGAGATTGACTCTAGGCCAAGTGGGAGATTGAAAGTATATATGTCCTAGAGACAATCATTTTAGGGACACATGTACTTGAACACATTCGTATTATTAATGAGATTAATATATTTATGGTATTTGCAATTACTGAATTATTATTTGATTGTTTGTATTATTCATTAATGTGCATCCCTTTAACTAAACGTTGTCATTGATAGTGTGAGATATTAATGATAGAACATAGTTCTTAAAGTAGCCTCGACTGATGATCATTGAGAATGAGATATCAATGATATATTATAAGTCGACATGTGGTCTACATCACATTCTTAGAGAATGTAGTATGCCTCACTTACTACTAGTAATAGTTACTAGTTATGGACACATAGATACTCTTAGAGGGTATTGGCATGCCCTACTGATAAACTATTTGTTATACATGTCTAGAGTATTATCAGCATGTGGGAGATAGAGGTCCTTTGACTTGAGGTCAATCCGCACCTGGTTTGGAGAGTAATGTACTTTGATCCTGTCCTAAGCTTAAATTCCTTATAGGATAAAAGATGGCTTGAATTGGGTACATTGCGATACTGTTAGGCGTATTTTATATACACCTTTTGAGTCATTTTTAGTTAGTCTTTGGCCCATGTTTATACAAATACGTGTCATGTTAGTATAATTTTTTTTTGAGTCACAGTGGTTTAAAATGACACATTGGAAAAAAGAGGGTAGAAACAGAGGTTTAAAGAGACGAAAAATTGGCACCCCGGACGAAGGACATGGTGGCGCCACTCTATCAGCAAAAGCAGCGCCACAGTGCCCAAAGATCTGACGAGTTGCAGGAGTTTCGGCGCCACGGCGCCGGTCTCAGGGCTGTGGCGCCGACGCGGGTTTTCAGCCAAATCCGAATGGGAATGGGCCAAGACCAAGAGGGAAAAGTTGGGAACGTTTTTGGAGGATATAAAAAGGCCTTATGGCAGATTTTTGAAGAGTTCCACAATCCCTAACTCTACACAACACATAGTTCTTGAAAGCTTCAAGATTGGAGGCTTGTTCTTGAGTAATTCTTTTTCTTACTTTATTTATTTTTCAGTTTATGTTGGATAATCTTTTAGTTCTTAGCATGTCTATGGCTAGGAACTAAACTTTAATTAGGACTTTCCATTCGAATCACTTGAACCTCGTTTTATGATTTAATGCATGGTTTGGTTTCTTCTTTATATAGTTGAGATTTATTCAATAATTGCTTTGATTGCTTGGTAATTAATTGATCACTAATTATCATCACATATATGATTTCTAATCGAGATCCAAAATGGGAGATTGTGAATATGCTATAGTTGAATAAACATAGGTTAAAATCGTGGACGAAAGTACCCCGATACTTGTGTAGTTTAATAGGTTATTGTTCTTAATCCTCCTTTGTGGTAAATCTTATCATCGAAAGATAGAAGAGTTCTGCATCGGGGTTGAGTGTTTATATATCCTAACCGGAATATAAAACGGATTAGTTAACCTGCTATCTCAATATAGAAGAAGAACTTTTATCATTGCATTAAAGATTAAAGCGAGCGGATAGTTGAGGAGATTGGAAGCCCTATTTCCACCATATCTGATTTAAGTAAAGTAATTTAGTTAACTTTTATAATTATTTAGTAGTCATAGATATAAACAACCATCAAAATATTGATCACCAAATAGATACCATAGGATAGAAATTGGTAATTGAACACTAATCCCTGAGGACGATATTCGGTCTTACCCGGACTATATTACTTGTCACGATACGTGCACTTGCGTTAAACGTGTGGATAAAGATAAACCTCTAACAAGTTTTTGGCGTCGTTGCCGGGGATTGGCGTAGTTCAATATCAATCTATCTATTCTTAATTTATAATTTGGTTTTTTATTTTCTTTTATTTTATTTTATTTGTGGAACCGTGCGTCGTGATCCGTTTGTTGATTTTGATCTATTTCAGGTATCTAGTTTATGCGGAGAGGAAGATGAGCAGATACACTTGTTCCCTTCAACCCTGAGATCGAGAAGACTTGCAAGCAGAACCGGCGAAACAAAATAATCTTGGACTTAATAGCCATGCGGGATCGACAGAATAATAATGAGATGAATGAAGAGATGGGTGATCACCAACCCAACTAAAGAATACCCCCAGGGTTGCAGAATGATGAAGAGGAAAGATTTCAGGTCTAGGAAGAAAGGAGTCTGGGAGACTATGTGCTACCAAGAGTGAATGGACCACAAATATGCATAAGACTCCCAGCAATATGAGCGAACAATTTTGAAATAAAGCCTGCGATCCTGAGCATGGTGCAACATACAGTTCAATTTGGAGGGTTACCATCTGAAGACCCACATATGCACATTGCAAATTTCTTAGAACTGTGTGCAACGTTCAAATATAATGGTGTTACTGATGACGTCATCCGGTTGAGGCTCTTTCCCTTCTCACTCAGGGATAGAGCAAAGGTTTGGTTGAATTCCCTGCCTACAGATTCTATATTTACATTGCAAGATCTGGCACAAAAGTTCCTGGCAAAGTTCTTTTCACCTTCCAAAGCAGCCAAACTGAGAGGAGAGCTGAACAATTTCTACCAGACTGACGGGGAGTCACTCTATGAGGCTTGGGAGAGATTTAAAGATCTACAGAGAAAGTGTCCGCATCATAACATTGAACTGTGGAATTTGGACCATATTTTCTACAATGGGCTAAGTGGGACAACAAGAACCATCATTGATGCAGCTACAGATGGAACCTTCATGAAGAAGACAACACATGAGGCCCATGATTTTCTAGAAGACATGGCCACTAATAACTATATTCCAGATGATAGAGGGGTAAGTGGAATGAGAGCGATAAGAGTTCATGAGATCGATGCCATTATAGCGCTAAATACACATGTTGCTCTCTTGACCAAGCAACTTCAGCAGAACACAATGTCAGTGAATGCAGTTCAGATGCCAATGAATTGTGGGTTTGTGGGGGTCCTCATACTTTTGATAGGTGCCCATCAGCAGACCCCAACAACATCCCTATTGAGCAAGCAGAATGTCAGGCAGTGGGAAATTACCAGAGGCCCCAGAACAACCCTTATTCAAACACTAACAATATGGGGTGGAGGAATCACCCAAGCTTCTCATGGAGGTGTGACCAGGGGCAGCAGAATCAATACAGAGGCCAATACCAGAATCAACAACCATTTAATCAGGCCTCATCTTCACAACAGTTCAGTGCACCTTGCCTAAAAGAAAAGCTAGATGAATTGCGAGCAGCCTTGTTGACACTTACAAATTCACAGACCCAGTTCATGGCAGAGACAAGGTCATCCATAAGGAACTTGGAAACCCAAGTTGGACAGCTGACAAAAATGGCAAATAACGAGCCGAGGCACTCTTCCCGATATCTGAGAGATAAATCGAGCGATGTCGAGCGATGAGTTGAGAAGTGGGAAGCAGTTAGAACCAGTTGCTCCTGAACCTGCAGTGGGGACTGAAAAGGAAGCTGAGATTGAGAAAGAGGGGTTCTTGATGGCGCTCTATTTTAGAGAGGCTCGCTTGATTCGGTAAGGAGTACACAGAGAAGATCCCCTATCCTCAGAGGCTTCAGAGAAAGACCCAAGATAAGTAGTTCTCAAAGTTCCTAGAGGTTTTCAGGAAATTGCATATCAATATACCCTCCATTGAAGCGTTGGAACAATCGTCTACCTACTTCAAATTTATGAAGGAGATCCTTGGAAAAAAGAGAAAACTAGTGGAATATGAGACCATAGCACTAACTGAAGAGTGTAGTGTCATTTTGCAGAAGAAGCTGCCCCCAAAGTTGAAAGATCTGGGGAGTTTTACCCTACCTTGCACGATAGGGAATGTGACTTGAAACAGGGCATTATGTGATCTAGGGGCTAGCATAAACTTGTTACCCCTATTTGTATTCAAGAAGCTAGGATTGGGAGTAATCAAGCCAACTACAGTGAATCTACAGCTAGCGGACAGATCAGTGGTGCATCATTTAGGCATCATTGAAGACGTGCTCATCAAAGTGGGGAAGTTCTTCTTCCCAGCAGACTTTCTCATCCTCGACATGGAGAAAGACGATGAAATTCCCATTATTTTGGGACAACCATTCCTCGCCACTGGGAGAGCATTGATTGATGTGGAAAAGGATGAGCTAAAACTGAGAGTTGAGGACGAGGAGATGATATTTAAAGTATTTAAACCCTCTATTGAATCCTCAGTCATAAGCTAATGTCTCGCAGTCAGCACAGCTGCCACATCATTTAAGCCAACACAAGCCAAAACCAAGGAGAGCAGTCCGCCAGCACAGGTAAGTATTTATAAACACCCTCTTGAGAAAAAAAAGAAAAATACAAATAGAAAACTAAAAAGAAAGATGATCATGAAATGGATAGGCTGTGGGGTTAAATTACCCCAGGCTTCTTGATAAGGAACTTGCGTCCGGCTCTGAGCGTTAAAGGCATTACTTGGGAGGCAACCCAAGGTTTTAAATTTATGCATTTTTAGCTTAGTTAGAACAGTCTCACATCTGGTATTGTTTTTGATGTTGTGATGCTAGGTGCAAGGCCAAAAACATGGAGCAAAAGCAGCACCACATCGCCCAATCTCAGGGTCGTGGCGCCGGAAAATTCGAGAGCCGCAGAAGTTAGGGCGCCACGACGCCGACATGCAGAGCCGCGGCGCCACCCTGAAATTATTTGCCATGCATTACCCGCCGCTACCGCCACCATTTTTAAACCATAAGTTTGTAAGTTGTCCCGTCTTTTTTTTTATTTTTGAGTCTTGCACACATTGGAGACAATGTGTGATTAAGTTTGGGGGGGGGGGGTTCTTAGTTTATTTTTGATAGTTTATTTTTGAGTCTATTTTTGTGTGTTTGAGTCTTGTTATTGTTCATTTTTATGTCTTATATGAGTCTAATTTTTTTTAATGATCATGCATGCTGTAGTTACTTGAAACGCCTAATGAAGTAAAGTGGGATAATATAATGGAATTAGAAGCAGAAAATCTGATAAGTTAGATATGCCAAGAATTCTTGAAATCAAATTATTTGGGGTATCTTTTCGGGTTGAGTGAGGTCCAAGATCCATTCTTAACAATAAGTATGCTAATGAGAAGGGCAATTTTGATCCCAAAGTTTGACGACACACAATCTTAAAGAAACAAAAGGACATCTGAACTCATCTAGGAATGTTTTGGATGGCTAGTTATTCGGTAGTTGAACTCCAGCGACACCACAATCAGACTTCACCCAAGGAAATTTACAAGCTTCTCTGCTTTCACTTCACTTTATCGCATCCCGAACTCTCATCGGACGCTATGAACACCATTGCCAAGGAGTTGACTCTCTGAGAAAGCTCGTTCTGGTCCTTAAGGTAAAGTTTATGAGTTACACAATGGATGTACGGGAATAATATACAACTACAACTAGTGCTTTGAAAGGATAAACTAATATAGTTACAATACAACAGGCTTGAAGCCTAACAAGAGTTGTGACAATCACAACAAGTTTGATGATCTTGTGTCTTCGTTTTTGAATGCTTCTTAGAGTCTTGGATCTTGAGATCTTCGTTGGAACTGCAACAAGCCCCTTGATCTTTATAACCTGAAACCAAAAGACACTAAATCTGATAGTGTTACAACGGCGCTGCTTAGTCGAGTGATATTCACTTTGTCTTTAATACATTATTGCCCCGTATATATCCTTTTACGATATAGGCAACTGTCTCCCAAGATAAAACAATAACTAAACAAATGAGCAAAAGAAACTCAAGTGTTTCTCAAGAAGAACCTTTGAGTGTATGAAAGATATGCTAGAGAGGAAGAAGTTCAGAAAATTCTGAACTATACAAGACTAGGTGTGTTCTACAATTGAGTCAAGGGCCTCAATTTATAGTGTGTGTAAGATGTCTTCTCATCTAGCCAACTAATGGCAATTAAGACCATGTAATGACACTAAATGAGGGGTTATAATTTAACCAAATAATGGCTAAATTCAAATGTCAAATAATAGTTAAATTTAAATGCTAAAGAATGGAGGATTAATGCTCCAAAACCAGCCCAAAACTCAGAAACTTTCCATCTTACGTAGACCACACTGCCTCCGAATCGCCACGACGCCTCAGATCTAGTGACCAAAACCAACATTAGCGCCGCGATGCTTGGCTGGAGGAACCGCGGCGCTCCGGCGCCGCAGCTCTGACGGTTCTGCGCCACGGCCCTTCGTGGCTCCGTGGCGATTTCCGACTCATTTCATCTTTTACACGTCGTATACTTCTTCCTTCGTTTACCAATGTGGAACACATTTCATTTTACCAATGACCATCCATCATTCTATGTCTCAAACATTTACTCACGTATCAATATCTCTTTCACTAATGAAATTTACGATACTTGACACTACGTGTGTGGAAACTGCGTTTCCAACGTGCGGGATCCCAATTGTTCGAGTCATAAATAATGGGTTAAACTTAATTTCACATTAGTAAATTCTAACAATCCCCTCTTGAAAGAAATTTTGGCGCACTCACAAGGTGTCTTTCTAGCAGTCTTTCGGCGGATCGATGTTGCATCTGGATAGGGAGTCGTGGATTTGAACCTTCCATAGTAGAATACCATCGGATTTACTTACTGCGCGGTGAACGTGATGTCTTGAACCATCATTGTTTAGTGTAAGCCAAGACAATGATACCAACACAACTTTTCTTACTCTGTTCTTCTTAAAGTTTTGTCTGTTGTGGTCGTGGACACACTTTGATTTTTAAGTGCGTTCATTTGAGGCGACCAGTCCTAGCACTTAAATAGGTGGTCTCCTACCAGGTATCCTGCTATACCCCACTCCACGTGTGTTAGGAACCATTAAAAGTTTCCCCAAACCTAACCTCAACCGTTGATGATCATTAAAGATTTTAGAAACTTAACCTTTACCCACCATGCAGGTAGAACTTTAAGATCTATCGCGGAAATGACTTTGAATTCATGTTTTTATGAAGAAATTATCTGAAGTTCTCTTGCTTCCACCGAAGCGCTTGTTGCGATATTTTTGTTTGCTTACGCAAGTGTACTTATCGCTCAAGTAATATAGTCTGTAAGACCGAGTTATCGTCCACATAGACTGGTTTATCAAGTACCGAATATCCAATATATGATATCTATTTGGTTAACGTTCTTTGATTTGGGGTTTTTAAACTAAGAATTAAAATTAAGTAAAGGGCAGGAAATAACTAAGATAATAATACTTCGGGTTTAAAACTGTTATGAAGGGAATTAGGGTTTCCAATCTCCTCAACTATCCACTCCTTCACTTGTTAATGCAATACCAATGACTCTTCTTCTTATTAATATAGCAGGTTAACGAACATGTTCTATATTCCGGTTAGGACATATTAAAACTCAACCTTATGTAGAAACCTTCTATGATAGATTTTACCACACAGGAGGATTAAGAACAATAACCTTAAATACTACACAAGTATTTAAGTACTTTCTTCCACGATTTTAACTTATGTCTAAACAACTACAACATATTCAAATCTCTCTTTTCAGATCTCGATTCGAAATCATATGTTATGACAATTAATGACCAGTCAATTATCAAACAATCAATACAATATTGAATAGATCTTAATATAGCTGAGAAGAAATCAATAACTATGCATTAACTATATGAAAAAGTTCAAGCGATTCGACGGAAAACCCTAATAAAGAAATTAGCTCCTGGACATTGTCATGCTAAGAACTATTTTAATATCCAACATAAATTGAAATAAAACAAATGGAAGAAAAAGAACTTGGACAAAAGTAGTCTCCAATCTTGCTCTATAGCCTCCTTTCTATCCTCCAAAGTATGATATGAAATAAGACAGGGTTTCAGGGTTTTATATCTGAGAAAAACTGCATTTCGGACCCTTTTACCCTTCAGCAGATTCGGCCCAAAAATTCCACAAAAGCTCGTCGCGCTGCTGCCAAGCGCCACGGCGTCTGCGACGGTGAAAATGTTTTCCAAATCTCCAGAATTTTTACGCACCGGCCCTAATTCTCTCAGTCGCGGCTCAGCAAGCGTCGCGGCTCTTCATGCCTTGCGCCTTGGCCCTTGAGGCTGCTTCGTCAGGTTTCGCCAGATTTCTTCCATTATTTTCGGGACTTCTTAGGCTTCATTTCTTGGGCTTTTTATTATGCAATTCCATCCTCAAAAGCAGTATTTTCTCCTCTATGACCGATGTGACTCAAAAGAAATAAAAATAAACCTAATATTATACTAAACGCAAAAGAAAAGAGTAAAATACTAACTAAAAAGGACTCAAAAGTTTGTATAAAATATACTCAACACACACCCCCAAACTTAAAATTTACTCGCCCTCGAGTAAAGCACTAACAAAAACAAAAACAAAACCAAAAAAAAGACTCTATGAAATGGATCAAGTAGCTATATTAATATTGCCTCAAAAATCATGAATGAAAATTGAGATAATATTTTAGAACACAACATGAATTTTTAGCAATCTAGAATTTCAAATTAGATATTTCGCAAATTCAATTAGATCATAATCACTGAAATACAAACACCTAACCTATGCATGTCAATTTCATTCCATCTTTCCCAAAATTTTATAGATCTGCCTACTTGATATTCTCCATTAATCATAGACATACACATTAGGGATCTTCAGTACTTTCAAGGGTTGTAATGTAGGCTTAGGCAGGGGTAGATAAAAGTTGACATTTAGGCTCAATTTCGTACCATAAGCACCATTTAACTCATTTTTCCTTCTTTCTAACTTTATTTTTAGTCTCATACCTATTTTCTCCCCTCTTTTCTTTTTAGAGAATGAGACACATTATCAATAACAAGCACCTCCAAACTTAGGCTTTTGCATATTTTTCATTGGGGTGCCTCAAATTTTTACTCTCTTTTTATTGCTTTTTCAACACTTGTCATCCCAATAATTTTCAATTATCACTTATGGCACACAACCAGGGAATCATAGGGTGTCAAACAAAGATATTGTTTAGGCTTAAAGAGGCTGAGTAAGGATACAATTTATGACAGGGTAGGTAATGAACGGTCAAAAGGGTTATCAAAGAATGCCTGAATCATTTCCCTAAACATGTACATCTTAACTATTTTTCCTCAAATAACAAGCAAACAGGTTTTCTAGACATTTTCAACCTTTCTTTCCATAATTGACAACACATAGGCTAAGCACAAATATCTCAAATAATTAGATGTCATGAATTTTTGGAATATCTAACTTAAGCACACAAATTTTTGCTTTTAATTTCATTACATTATTCCACTTTATCCACTCAATATCTTTAGCAACTACACATACTTGATCCATAAAAAAATAACACATAAAACAAACAAAACACAACAAAAAGACTCAAAACAAAACACAAGAACAAAGTAAGATCCCCCCCCCCCCCAAACTTGATTGACACATTGTCCCCAATGTGTAAAGACTAAAATTAAAGGGACAACTTACAGACACAAAACAACGGTCATAACTGTTAGGCGTATTTTGTATACGCCTTTTGAGTAATTTTTAGTTGGTATTTTACTCGTTTTTATTATGTTTAGTATAGTAGTAGGTTTGTTTTTCGTTCTTTTGAGTCACATCGGTGCAAAATGGTAAAATGGCAAAAAGGAACGAGAAATTGGCAGAAAAATGCTCCCGAGGCGAAAAGGACGAAAGTTGGCAACTTAGAGCGAAAGAAGGCAGCACCGCGGTGCCACTGTGCAGAATCGCGATGCCATATTTACCGAGGAGCCACAGGACTTTCAGCACCGCGATGCCATCAGGCAGCACCGCGGTGCCATTTGTGCTGAGAAGCTGCAGGAGTTTCGGCACCGCGGTGCCGGTATGTAGAACCGCGATGCCGACGCGGTAAATTTCAGTTCCGAAGGCAAATTGGCTAAGGGCATATTGGTCCATAGGGCACGAAAATTGAAGGATATTTAAGCCCTAGAAATTAATGCTATGAGGGGGGTTCATTCTACAACTCAACACAACACAAGGCGGATTTGGAGCTACAATTGAAGACTTTGTTCTACGTAATTTTCTTTCTTTCGTTTTTAATTCAGTTATGTATGTATATTGTGTTAGTTCTTAGCGTGACTATGGCTAGGAGCTAAACACTCTATTAGGACTTTCCTTATGAATCGCTTGAAACTGTTATTTATGAATTAATGCAGTAGTTTGATTTCTTCTTCGCTTGATTAAGATTTAGTCAATATTTGGTATGAATGTTTGATAATTAATTGATCACTAGTTATCATAACCTATATTATTTCAAATCAAAAACCGAAAGGAGAGATTTGAATATTCTGTAATTGACTAGACATAGGTTAAAATAGCGAACGAAAATACCTCGATACTTGTGTAGCATTTTAGGTTACTGTTCTTAATCCTCCTATGTGGTAAATCCTATCATAGAAATATAGAAGGGTTATGCACTGGAGTTTAGTGATTATATGTCCTAACCGAATATAAGACTGTCTAGTTAACCGCTATCTTAACAAAGAAGAAGAATCATTATAGTTGCATTAAGGATTGAATAAAGTGAATAGTCGAGGATTTTGGAAGCCCTAATTCATTCATAATTGATTACAACTTTATTAGTTCAAATCTTGAAATTATTCTAGTAGTTAAATAAAAAACCCAATCAAATATCGATTGCCAAATAGATAACATAAAATAGATAAACGGTACATAGAAACCAATCTCTGTGGACGATATTCGGTCTTACAGACTATATTACATGTGACGATGCGTACGCTTGCGTGAGCAGTCGAAATATCGCCTAACAAGTTTTTGGCGCCGTTGCCGGGGACTGACGTACATCTAATATCGAATCATCTGTTTTTATTTGTACTTTGACTTTATTTTTATTTATTTTTTTATTTTAAATTTTACTGTTAGAACCGTGTGCCTTGATTTGTTTGTTGACTTTGATCTGTTTCAGGAATCTAGTGTATGCGGAGAAGGAGAAGAGCAGATACATTTGTTCTCTTCAACCCTGAAATCAAAAAACTGTGCAAACAAAACAGGCGCAATAAAAGTATATCTGAGTCAGTGACCATGAACAACAGACCAAATCAGAATGGGGTGGACAATGAGGTTCCTGAGAATATAAGGGAGTCAATACAGGTCCCAGCAGAGAGAAGTTTGGGGGACTATGTTCTTCCCACGGTCACAGGTGCACAGACTTGCATCAGACTCCCAACTATGGGGCCAACAACTTTGAGATCAAGCCAGCCATCCTGAGCATGGTCCAGAACACAGTACAATTTGGGGGACTGTCATTTGAAGATCCCCACATGCACATTGCAAACTTTCTGGAGTTGTGTGCCACTTTCAAATACAATGGTGTTACTGATGATGCCATTAGACTGAGGCTCTTCCCGTTCTCACTGAGGGATAGAGCCAAAAGCTGGTTGAACTCACTGTCTGCCAACTCCGTCACTACCTGGCAGGACCTGGCCCAAAAGTTTCTAGCAAAGTTATTCCCTCCTTCCAAAGCAGCAAAGTTAAGAGGAGAATTGAAAAATTATTACCATGTGGATGGTGAGTCGCTCTATGATGCATGGGAGAGATTTAAGGATTTGCAAAGAAAATGCCCACATCATGGCATAGAAAAGTGGATGCTAGTCCACATTTTTTATAATTGATTGAGTGGTACTACTCGTACCATCATTGATGCTGCAGCAGGGGGTGCTTTCATGAGAAAGAGTGTCAATGAGGCACATGAGTTACTGGAAGATATGACTGCCAACAATCATCAAGGGGCAGATGACAGATCAGTGACCAGCATAAAGGCTATGGGCATACATGAAATAGATGCCATCACTGCCCTGAACGCACAGGTGTCCCTTTTGACGAAGTAACTGCAGCAGAACACCATGTCCATGAATGCAGTCCAGATGCTTGTGAATTGCGAGCTTTGTGGTGGACCGCATTCCTTTGACAGATGCACATCGGTGGACCCTAATAATGTGCCAATGGAGTAGGTACAGGCGGTTGGGAACTTTCAGAGGCCTTATAATTCCAACACATACAACCCAGGGTGGAGAAATCACCCTAACTTTTCGTAGAGGAACAATAAGCCTCAGCAACAACCATATCAATGTGGTTACCAGAACCAGCAGGTGCAAAATCAGGCTACCACGTCCCAGCAGTTTAGACCACCTATACAACAAGAGAAGCCTAATGAACTGAGAGTTGCATTGCTTACACTCACCAATTCGCAAAAGCAGTTCATGTCTGAAACAAAGTCCTATCTCAGGAGCTTGGAAACACATATTGGGCAACTTGCAAAGATGGTAACCAACATGCCGCAGGGCACTCTCCCAAGCAATACAGAGGTAAATCCTAGAGAGCAGTGTCAAACAGTGTTGTTGAGGAGTAAGCGATTCAGAAGAGTTGCTCCCCGCATGATGGTAAGTGAGAAGGAGTGTGAGAAAGCAGCTGAGGTAGAGAATGAGGGGGTCACTGAGGATCGCCCTACAGTTGAGACAGCTCCACGACCACCTTTGAGGGAGTACGTTGATAGAATCCCTTACCCTCAGAGGTTACAAAATAAGGCAATTGACAAGCAATTCTCCAAGTTTTTGGAGGTATTTAAGAAGCTTCACATAAATATCCCTTTCATTGAAGCACTAGAACAGATGCCAGCATACTTTAAATTCACGAAGGCGATACTTAGAAAAAAGAGAAGGCTAGCGGATTACGAGACAATATTTTTGACAGAGGAGTGCAGTGCCATCCTGCAAAAGAAACTGTCTCCTAAGCGGAAGGATCCAGGGAGCTTCACCTTGCCCTGCACTATTGGTAAGGTGACAAGCAACAAGGCGCTATGTGATTTAGGGGTCAGTATCAATCTCATGTCTCTGTCTGTCTTCAAGAGATTGAGTTTGGGTGAAGCCAAACCAACCACAGTGAATTTGCAGTTGGTCGACCGAACTGTAGTGCACCCTAGAGGCATAATAGATGATGTGCTGGTCAAGGTGGGAAAGTTATTCTTCACAGCAGACTTCCTCATTTTTTATATGGAGGAAGATGATGAAATACCCATCATTTTGGGAAGTCATTCCTTGCAACTGGGAGAGCCCTGATTGATGTAGAAAAGGGAGAACTGAGACTAAGGGTTCAGGAGGAAGAGATGGTGTTCAAAGTGTTCAATTCCTCCATTGAATCCCAATCCATCAACAAGTGTTTCGCAGTCAGCACAGCTGACACAACAGTTCAGCCAGCACGGGCCAAATCTAGGGAGATCATTCATACATCGGTGAACCCACAGGTCAGCAAGAATGCTGAAACAAAAATGAATGTCATGAAAGCCGTCGAATAGGTAAGTCTTACTGAATCCTCTCCTATGAAAAAGAAAAACAGAGTGAGAAAGAGGAGGATGATTTTGAAATAGATAGGTAGTGGGGTTAAAATACCTCAATAATTTAATGAGTAACATGCGTCCGGCTACAAGACGTTAAAGACAGCGCTACTTGGGAGGCAACCCAAGGTCTTAATTATGTTATTTAAATTTTTTGTTTTAATTTGTTTTATTTTAAATTGAACAGTCTCACTTTTGGTATTTTTGTGGTGTTGTGATGACAGTGGAGGAAGCGAAGACTAAGCACGAATAAGATGATGGAAAACACAGAATTGGGGAGCACCGGTCACGTTGCGAGGCGCAGTAGTGCGATTGTTCAGAGAGGTCGCAGGAGTTTCCGCATCGATGCCGATATGCTGAGCTGGTGCCGAATAATCGTAACGCCACAGATTTTGGCACCGCGTGCCATCGTAAAGATCTTTGGGATGGGATTTCTAAATTAAAAGCCCTAATCCCCCAAATCTTTTCCCACACAAAAACAAATCCTTCCTCTCTCTAAAAAGTCTGAAAATCCCTTTCTATATCCATAAAAATCTCCCACAAACTTCCCCAAATTCTTCCAAGAATCCCTACACAAACCCTCACATCTTGCACCACCATCATTCCTTTCAATTGGGTCAAGAAATTGGTGAAGAACAACTCTTCAAAAAGGTAATCTTCATCAATATTCTTGTAATTTCAAGGCTAGTAGGGAAAGTAACTTGCAAGTTTGGGGGTGGTACGAACTGTGGTGGTAGGGTGTTGTGTAGTTGTGGGTGTGTGCTGCATTGGTTGTTCGTTGTGTAGTTGAGTGAATTGAGGAGTATTGTGGTGTAGTTGTTGTGTATTGCTGCTATGGTCTGATTTTTGGTTGATTATTATTGATTGTGTGAGTGATAGTTGTTGGGAAACCTCAAAGAACCAAAGAAAACGCTGCCGAAAATTTTCCAACAAATCTTCACTATGGGCTCTAGGAAATGAACTTCAAGAGCTTCTATATCTTCATCAGCCCCAGAGTATGATGTTACTCGGTTCATCAACAAACAGGCGGATGATCGATACAATAAGATTAGTACTAGGGCATTGATACCAGAAAGAGGCATGGACTATCAGGCCATGCCATTTGATGATGATGATGACTACGAGCCTATTAGGGCCATGATTGAGGCAAATGGGTGGAGAAGGTTCACCAATCCGGAGAGGATCTCACTTCAGAATTCTAGCCTTGTGAGGGAATTCTATACGAATTATCCCGAGCAAAGGAATGGGAGATGCTTTGTTAGAGGAAAATATGTGCTCGTAAGTTCTGAAGTTGTGAATGCGCTGCTGAGAACTAATGATGTTGAGGACCAAGGTCAGATGTTGGTCAAGAAACGTCAACCACATCATTTGGAATGTAGTTGCGAAGACATTGTGCTACCCAGATGCTGAGTTTAATTTTGCTTGCAACAGATCCAGGAGACTTGCTCGGTGCCAATTTAACAGAACAACCAGAGGATGGCTATTTGTAAGTGCACGCTTAATTCCGTCAACTTATTTTACCAATGTGCCCACAGACAGAATCAAGCTCATCTATGGCATCATGACGGCCAAGATAATTGATGTTGGGAGAGAAATAGTGCAGAGCATAAGGGAGATTAGTAGGCTGACTATTACTGGCGGATTGGGACATGGTTCACTCATTACTGCCTTATGTGATAGACATGGAGTCCCAACATTCGCCACTGATATCTTAGAGAAGAGTCAGTCTGATGTGACATACAATTTAGTGCACTCCTTCCTTGACCCCAACCCAGGACCAGCAACAAGGGGAAGGGGCCCAGCAGCAGCAGACGCAACAACCATGGATGAGGAAGATCCTGAGGCAGAGGCACACAATGAAGCAGGTGAAAGCAGCCATCAACCTCTCCTTTCCTTAGAGCCTCTAATGCTAATGATGGAGCAGATGCTCTTGAACCAACAAAGGATGCTGCGGAATCAAGATCAAATGATGCAAGACCATCAACACCTGACCCAGCGTGTTGATAATTTGAGTTCCATGTTCACCCAATGGACAATACAGTATCCGCCGCCACCACCACTATTTTGAGCCGCTGTATGTCTGTAAGTCGTCCCGTTTTAATTTTTAAGTCTTTTACACATTTAGGACAATGTGTAGTTTAAGTTTGGGGGGGAGTTTTCATTTTATTTTATTTTTGTGAGTCTTTTGTTGTTTTTATTTTATTTTTGTGAGTCTTTCGCTGTTTTTGTGTTTTATGTGAGTCAAAAAATTATCATGCATGTTGTGCTTATTTGGAACGTCTAGTGAACTAAGTGGATAATGTAGTGGAATGAGAAGCAAAAATCTGTGTGCTTAAGTTAGATATGCCAAAAATTCATGAAAATCTGATTATTTGGAATATTTGAGGCTTAGCCTGTGTGTTGTCAATTGAAAATGACTGTGAAGTCTGCTTGCTTTCTATTTGAGACGAAATAGTTAGGATGTACATGTTTAGGGAGATGACTCGAGCATTTCTTTGATAGCCCTTCATTACCTATCCTGACAATAAATTATATCCCTAGTCAGCCCCGTTGAGCCTAAAATAAGTTGTTTTCTTTGACACCCCATGATTCTCTCGTGTGCTATAAGCAGTAATTGAAAAATTGGGATGAAAAAGAGTGAAAAAGAAATACAAAAAGAGAGTGAAAAAATGATGCACCCCAATAAAAAAATGTAAAAGCGTAAGTTTGGGGTGCCTATATGAATTGATTCATGCTCTCAGAAAGAGAAAAAGGGAATGATATGTATGAACTGAAAAGAATACCAAAAAGAAGGATAAAAAATTGAATGAGAAAAACGCTTATGGTACGTAAATTGAGCCTAAATGCCTACTTTTGCCTACCCCTGCCTAAGCCTGCATTACAACCCTGAAAAGTCCTGAGGATCTCTAGTATGCATGTCTATGATTAGTGAAGAATATCAAGTACACATGCCCGTAGAACTAAATGAAATTGACATGCATATGTTAGGTATTCATGCTTCCATTACTTGTGATTGAAATGAATTTGCAAAATATCTGACTTGAAATTCTAGATTGCTGAATTCATGTTATATTTGTTCCTGCATATTATCCCAACTGACGTTCATGTGTTCTAAGACTTTCTGCATCTGCTTGATTTGAGTATTTGAGTCTTTTTTGGTGTCTTTGTCTTTGTTTTTATCTTTGCTCGAGGGCGAGCAAAGATTAAGTTTGGGGGTGTTTGTTAGGCGTATTTTGTATACGCCTTTTGAGTCATTTTTTGTTGGTATTTTACTCGTTTTTGTTGTGTTTAGTATATTAGTAGGTTTGTTTTTCGTTCTTTTGTGTCACAGCGGTGCAAAAAGGCAAAAAGGAACGAGAAATGGGCAGAAAAGGTGCTCCTGAGGCGAAAAGGACAAAAGTTGGCAACTCAGAGCGAAAGAAGGCAGCACCGCGGTGCCACTATGTAGAACCGCGGTGCCATATTTACCGAGGAGCCACAGGACTTTCAGCACCGTGGTGCCATCAAAGATCGCGGTGCCATTTGTCTTTGAAGGCTGCGGGAGTTTCGCCGTGATGCGGTATCACGTAATCGCGGTATCGACGCGAGAAATTTCAGTTCCGAAGGTAAATTGGCTAAGGGAAGATTGGTCCATAGGGCACGAAAATTGGAGGATAATTAAGCCCTAGGAATTAATGCTATGAGGGGGGTTCATTCTACAACTCAACACAACACAAAGCGTATTTTGAGCTACAATTGGAGACTTTGTTCTACGTAATTTTCTTTCTTTCGTTTTTAATTCAGTTATGTATGGATATTGTGTTAGTTCTTAGCGTGACTATGTCTAGGATCTAAACACTCTATTAGGGTTTTCCTTATGAATCTCTTGAAACTGTTATTCATGAATTAATGCAGTAGTTTGATTTCTTCTTCGCTTGATTAAGATTTAATCAATATTTGGTATGAATGTTTGATAATTAATTGATCACTAGTTATCATAACCTATATGATTTCGAATCAAAAATCGAAAGAAGAGATTTGAATATGTTGTAATTGACTAGACATAGGTTAAAATTGCGGATGAAAGCACCCCGATACTTTTGTAGCATTATAGGTTACTGTTCTTAATCCTCCTATGTGGTAAATCATATCATAGAAATATAGAAGGATTTTGCACTGGGATTGAGTGATTATATGTCCTAACCGAATATAAGACAGTCTATTTAACCGCTATCTTAACAAAGAAGAAGAATCATTCTAGTTGCATCAAGGATTGAATAAAGTGGATAGTCGAGGATTTTGGAAGCCCTAATTCATTCATAACTGATTACAACTTTATTAGTTTAAATCTTGAAATTACTCTAGTAGTTAAATAAAAACCCCAATCAAATATCGATTGCCAAATAGAAAACATAAAATAGATGAACGGTACTTAGAAATCAGTCTCTGTGGACGATATTCGGTATTACATACTATATTACTTGTGACGATGTGTACGCTTGCGTGAGCAGTCGAAATATCGCCTAACAATAACGGAGGTTTGGGAGGAAGTTCTTGAAATTGCATAGGCTTCGGGCTCTTTAAACCTTTGGCGCCGCGGCACTGCAGGTTTTACGCCGAGGCTCTAATTCCTCCGAAAAATCACTGGAGCTACTGCTACAGAGGCGTCGCGGCCCTTCAAACCTGCGCCGCGACGCTTAGCCTAAAATTTTGTGTCCTCCAGTTTTCAGCATTATTAACCCTTTGCCCTTCGGAGTTAGTCTCTGCATTTATCTGTCATCCAAAATCATCAAACATACCGGATCGTGAGACTGTTCAAGACAAAATAAAACAAACTAAAACAAAAATTGAAATAACATAATTAAAACATTGGGTTGTCTCCCAAGTAGCGCTGTCTTTAACGTCATTTAGCCGGACGCAGATGCCTTGTTCACTCAAGGGGGTAGATCACCCCCATAGCATATCCATTTCATTATCATCCCTTTCCTCATTCTCCTCTTCTTTTTGCCCACTTTCACCAATACGTCTTCAATTATACCTCGGAGATGTACGATTGAGCGATCAGCTAGCTGCAAGTTGACTGTGATTGGCTTTGCTTCCCCAACCCAAGTCTTTGAAACACAGAAATGGGCATCAGGTTGATACTTTCCCCCAAATCACACAAAGTCGCTTTCATGTAACCTTTCCTATAGTGCAAGGTAAGGTGAAACTCCCTGGATCTCTCAACTTCGGAGGAAGTTTCTTCTGTAAAATTGCAATGCACTCCTCTTTCAGCGCCACTATCTCATATTCTTCTAGTTTCCTCTTTTTAAAGAGGATATCTTTCATAAACTTGATATACGCTGGCATTTTCTCCAAAGCTTCAATGAACAGGAGATTGATGTGCAGCTTTTTGAAGACCTCCTAAAACTTAAAAAGTTGTTTGTCAAGAGATTTCTTCACAAGTCTTTGAGGGTATGTAATTATGTCTGTATATTCCCTCATGACTGTTGGTTGAGCCTTCTCTAAAATAAGGCGGTCATCAGTAACCCCCTCTTTCTGTGCATCAACTGTCTTCTCCACCTCATTCTTCTTTTCAATCAGTGGTTGGGGTGCAACCTGCTCTAACTGTTTACCACTTCCCAGGCTGATTGCCTGACACTGCTCTATTGGGTTCATCAATGTGTTGCTAGGGAGATTCCCCTGCGGCCTGTCACTCAATTTCTCTTCTAACTGTCCTATTTGAGTCTTCAAGTTCCTAATAGAGGATCTTATTTCCTCCATGAACTGAGTCTTGGAGTTGTTTAGGGTTGAAAGTGAGGACCTGGTCTCTGTCATGAATTATCTTTGGGAGTTGGCCAGGGTTAACAGTGCTGCTCTCACATCATCTGGCTTCTCTTGTAGGATTTGTGGTCTGGGATGATGTTGTTGGATATGTCCCTGAGGAGATGGATTGATTTGTTGAAATAGCTCCTGAAACATAAGTTGCTGCCCTTGGTCATTCCTCCATGCAAAGTTGGGATGATTTCTCCACATCTGATTATATGTGTTGGAGAATGGATTGTTATTGGGCCTTTGAAAGTTTCCCACTGCCTGAACCTGCTCCATAGGCATATTTTTTGGATCCACTGTTGTGCACCTATCAAAAGTATGGAGACCCCCACAAATCTCACAACTCACTGCTGTCTGAACAGCTTTAACGGGCATGGTGCTCTGCTGCAACTGCTTTGTCAAAGTGGAAACCTGGGCAGTCAACGCAGTGATAGCATTCAACTCATGAACCCCAACCACTTTCCTGCTATTTGTTGCTCTCTCATCTGACCACTGATGGTTGTTGGTGGCCATGTCTTCTAATAAATCATGTGCCTCATTTGAACTTTTGCTCATAAAGGTTCCCCCTACAGCAGCATCAATTATGGTACGAGTGGTACCACACAACCCATTGTAGAATATGTGGACCAACATCCACTTCTCAATCCCATGATGCGGGAACTTCCTCTGTAAGTCTTTGAACCGCTCTCATGCATCATACATTCTCCCTCTATCTGGATAAAAATTATTAAGCTCTCCTCTGAGCTTTGCTGCCTTCGATGGAGGGAATAATTTAGCAAGAAACTTCTGAGCCAAGTCTTGCCATGTGGTAATGGAGTTCGCCTGCAAGGAGTTCAACCATCTCTTGGATGTCCCTGAGTGAGAATGGGAAGAGCTTCAATCGAATGACATCATCAGTAACTCCATTGTATTTAAATATTGCACACAATTCCAGGAAATTTGCCAAATGCATATGGGGATCTTCAAACGGCAACCCCCCAAACTGAACTGAACCTTGAACCATATGCAAGATCGCTGGTTTTATCTCAAAATTATTAGCTTCCACAGCTGGAAGCCTGATGCAAGTCTGCACCCCTATAATTTTTGGCAATACATAGTCCCTTAGGCTCATCTCTTCAGGATGCGGGACTTGCCCCATGACAGTCGGTAACTCATCATTCACCACATTATTGTTTTGTTGATTTTCCATTGCTAAATAATCAGCAATTCTTTTATCTTTCCTGTTATGTCTGCACAATCTTTCAATTTCAGGGTTCAAAGGGACAAGAGTGTCTGCTCCTCTCCTACTTCGCATAAACAAGTTTCCTGAAATCAAAAACAATCCAACAGATCAAGGAAGAAGTGTGTTCTAAAATTTTTTTTAAAAAAAAAAACCAAATTAGAAATAAGACAAGATAAATTTGATATTGATAGTACGTCAGTCTCCGGCAACGGTGCCAAAAACTTGTTGCGATATTTCTGTATACTTACGCAAGTGTACGTATTACTCAAGTAATATAGTCTTTATGACCGAGTTATCGTCCATAGAGACTGGTTTGTCAAGTACCGAATATCTAATCTATGGTATCTATATGGTTAACGTTCTTTGATTTGGGGTTTTTAAACTAAGAATTAAAACTAAGTAAAGTACAGGAAATAACTAAGATGATAATACTTCGGGTTTAAAACAGTTATGAAGGGAATTAGGGCTTCCAATCTCCTCAACTATCAACTCTTTCACTTGTTAATGCAATACTAATGACTCTTCTCCTTATTAAGATAGCAGGTTAACGAACATGTTCTATATTCCGGTTGGGATATATAAAAACTCAACCTTATGCAGAAACCTTCTAAATTTCTATGATAGATTTTACCACACAGGAGGATTACGAACAATAACCTTAAATACTACACAAGTATCGGGGTACTTTCATCCACGATTTTAACCTATGTCTAAACAACTACAGCATATTCAAATCTCATTTTTCAGATCTCGATTTGAAATCATATAAGTTATGACAATTAATAGTCAGTCAATTATCAAACAATAAATACAATATTGAATAGATCTTAATATAGCTGAGAAGAAATCAATAACTATGCATTAACTGTATGAAAGAATTCAAGCGATTCGACGGAAAACCCTAATAAAGAAATTAGCTCCTAGACATTGTCATGCTAAGAACTAATTTAACATCCAACATAAACTGAAATAAAACAAAGAGAAGAAAAAGAACTTGAACAAAAGTAGTCTCCAATCTTGCTTTGTAGCCTCCTTTCTAGCCTCCAAAGTATGATATAAAATAAGACAGGGTTTCAGGATTTTATATTTGAGAAAATTTGTGTTTCGGACCCTTTTACCCTTCAGCAGATTCGGCCCAAAAATTCCACAAAAGCGTGTTGGCACCGCGGCGCTGCTGCCAAGCGCCGCGACCCTAAATCATCACAAAAATCTGGGAGTTCACTGGAGTGTCTGCGCCGCAGCGCCTGCGACGGTGAAAATGTTTTCCAATTCTCTGGAATTTTTACGCCCCGGTCCTAATTATCTCATCCGCGGAACAGCAAGCGTCATGGCTCTTCATGCCTTGCGCCACGGTCCTTGAGGTTGTTTCGTCCAGTTTTCGCCAGATTTCTTCCATTCTTTCCGGGACTTCTTAGACTTCATTTCGTGGGCTTTTTATTATGCAATTTCATCCTCAAAAGTAGTATTTTATCCTTTATGACCGCTGTGACTCAAAAGAAAGAAAAACAAACCTAATACTATACTAAACGCAAAATAAAAGAATAAAATACTAACTAAAATGACTCAAAAGTGTATATAAAATAGACTCAACAACGCTCAATTGAACCTTTACGACTTACTTTTCCCATTGAACCAAATTCTTGGGATCTCCAATCAGTATGGTTGGGTATCCACCGTATCAGTTCGTATTGTTTGGGTTTTAAGTCCATTCCCCTAGACCGGCTCTTGATCTTTGGGTAATCCCTTAATTAAAGGGTCTGGTATATCCTTTGATTTAGTAATCAAGGATATGTCACATGATCAACTGCCATACGGTCTTATGTCTACGACAGATATGTTCAGACGCCGTCATCCGTGCCCTTACAGTGTATAACTGACGAAAGCACGAGTTACTCCCAATAAGAGACATCCTCTAAGAGGTCGTGAAGTTACTCAACTTCTCATCATACTTTGTACAAAGCGATAAACTCTGATTCCATCACAAATCAATCGATGCAAGTTTGCTTAGAGGATTTTGCAAAGACACACCATACACATCCACGTTTGGTTGTGGTGTTCTTCAAGTCTGATGTCCAGTTTGAATCAATGTGTTCTCCCAGAACCGCTGGACATCCAGAATACCATAACCCATAGATAAGAGAATAATTTAGATGTCATCACATCCTATCTAACACCTTCTATTGGTCATTACCAATAAACCTTAGTTAAACCGATCTCTTTTATGAGCCGATACAAGGTCAGTTGTAGTGTGTAAGATACATTAAACTACAGGTGCCTACATCTATCGCTCCTGATATATGGGTGCACCATGATTCTAATAAATTCTATGATTCATATCCATTAGTGACTTCAACGAGACTGTCAAAACACCTCAAGTGAGTTGGTTTAGACTAGTCTGTTAGATGTCTTAGAAATGTCAATTCCTAAGATGTCATATGTAATACCCATATCATTCATATTGAAATATCATTTCAACATACTCTTAGTCTCTAGGATCAACCTAGGACTTCTCACTGTGATCAACATGTCATCTACGTAAAGGCATATCATGAACGAGTCAGAATTACCTTTCATGCAGACACATTTGTCACACTCATTAATGGAGAAACCCTTCGATAGTAGAGTACTATCAAAGTTTTTGTACCATTTCTTCGGGCCTGTTTCATCCCGTACAGAGATTTGACAAGTCGACAGACTTTCTTCTCTTCCCTAGAACCACATACCTCTCAAGTTATTCTGTATCACTTTCTTCTTCCACTTTCGAACTCTTGATTTTCCAACTGTTGGCTTTCTAGCTTCAGAGTCAATATTTTTGTAGTCAGATTCATTGTTTATGTTTTATCTGAAACTTCCAGGACCAAAATATAAACATTTCAGAGACCAGAATGGAAGTTCAGGAAGAAGCCCAACAGTCCACAAAAACCAACTCTCCGGTTAGGAAGACTGTCTTAACATACATGTCACGCAAGACTGCGGTGACCCTGGAGGTTAAGATATTCACATAGGAGCACATGTCCAAGTAGTCGAGGCCTTATACTCGTCAGTAAATCCATCTACTTTTGTACTCAATTTGAGTATCCACTTTTATAACCCATATGTTCTTTTCCCAGAGGAAGATCAACCATCACATAAGTGTGGTTCTATCTGATAGAGTTTATTTCTCTCTTTTAGCTTATTTCCAAAGCAGCGCTTCTGGAGATGACAATTCTTTGTAATTGTCCATGGTTATTTTTCAACCATATAAGCTAGAAGGCCTCGAACAAGTCTTTGTCCCCTATTTGTGCTCTGTCTCGGTTCAATATCTAGAATCCCTGAGTTCTGTAGATCTGGAGCATTCAGCTCCGGATAGCCAGCAATTTTCGAGTCCTAAAGATCTGGAATGTCTAGTTTCGGACAGTCAGGCACTCGCGGGTTCTTATTAACCTTGAGCAATTATTTCTTTTTCCTTCTAAAGGAAAGTTATCTTTAAAGAATTCAGTCTTCTTTGACCCAAGATTCCATAAGCACTGTTGTTATTTTCAGATCCAGTGGATATACAATCTACAGTCTTAGGTCCGACTTGACCTATTTTGGCTTTGATATCTCAACACTTGCCACACTACCCCATATCACAACATTTGTATATGGTATTCTTTCCATGTTTCACATGGAGAGTTATTCTTATCCTTATGCGGAGTTCTCATTAAGACTCTGTGATAAGGATCGTCTTGCCCACAAATGTCTTGGGCGAATGGATCAGCGCTTGGCTAATACCGTTAGACTGAGGTGAGTAAAGAGCAGTCGTTTGATGAACGATGCTTCATATTCTCCCTTCTATCCCTACAAATTCCTCAATCCGTAGACTTTCAACTTCTACTTTCGAAGCGTCGCGGCCCTGCCTGAGAGGCGCCGCGGCGCCTGAATTCCAATAGCCAACCAGGCTTCAACAAGTTCATCTTTATTCTTCAACAAAGGATGCAATACGTTGTACTACCGTCAATGAAGATCACAACGTACTTGTCTCCCCCCCTCTATTTGTACAAACATCAAATCACATACGTAGGCGTGACTATGTTATAGAGGAGTGACGCTTCTTTTGCTATTCTTTTGATGGAATGAAAAGGTGTTTTTGCCTCTTCGTCTACCTCACATTCATTTGAGGGTTTATGTCGACAGGCGACAACAATCTCAACTTAGTTAGCTTTGAATGACTTTCTATATAACGTGTCTTAATCTGTGAAGGCATAGATGCACGGATTACAAATATATCATTCATTTGGCTACAGTTTTACTGTACCACTCTTAGTTATTATATACCCGTTGGACTAGACTCATGCCATGTTGACCAACAACATCCTTGAAACCAAGTTTGGAACATGTATCACCTCTTTTAAGAGTGATCCCATTCCGTGAAGTCCTTTGAGGACAACCTCTTCAACTCCTTTTACTTTGGAGGTGGTGTTTCTTCACATGAAAAACCGTTTGCCCGTGGTTAGGGAGTAACCAGATCGTATAAGATCTAGCTAATTTGGCTCACTCCAGTCGCCCGTAGGCTTTGTATGACTGAGTGTCCACTACTATCTTGTCAAAAGACGGATCTTCTATGGGAAATAGTGGCAGGTTTGTCTCTATTCCTCTAGTCCTTGTCCTTAGTCCTCAGATTATCCATAAATCCAATTTATTACAATCTAAGTCCATTATTTTTAGGTCGATGTTTACAACAGTCCAATCATAAACGGGAAGGTAAGTGAGGTTAAACTTCTGATTTTAAAGTGTATAGAATATAAGTCTCAACAAAAACACTTCATATTCCTAGCCTTGCTTTATTCACTTTTATTAAGAAATTATCTTTTAATCTCAACTTTTACAAGGAAGACTAATTAACTCATACCTTTGGAATCTGGCCCATGTCAGTCACGTGTCCAAATCCTCATTACCATAGGATGAAGGCTTTCTGATATGAGATGGAACATCATCTTCAGCCTTCTCCTCATGTCCCAATTGACATCCTCAACCTCTCGTGGACGCTTGTTTTCACCACTCTCGGGAGTGGTGACAACAAGGAAGATATTTAGCCTTGCCATCATCACTATCAGCATTATCTTTAAGTTCAGGATCAGCAACAGAGACCTCCCATTTGACGAAAACAGATCTGTAACTATCTCTGTCAAAGAGAGACCCAAAACTAGGACCAGATTTGTTGACAGAGACAGTGTTTGAACTGTTTATAGAACTGTCAACAGAACTGGTTTCAACAAGAAAATCACAGTCAGATCTAGGATCATATCTGGTGGCATACATCTTTCTAGCACTAGTACAAATATTGTCTTAAGATTGTAAGTTACACAATGAATGTACGAGAATAGTATACAACTACTACTAGTTCTTTGAAAGGATAAACTAAAATAATTACAATACAACAGGCTTGAAGCCTAACAAGGGTTGTGACAAGCACAACAAGTTTGATGATTTTGTGTCTTCGTTCTTGAATGCGTCTTTGAGTCTTGGATCTTGAGATCTTCGTTGGAACTGCAGCAAGCCCCTTGATCTTTAACCTGAAACCAAAAGACACTAAATATGGTAGTGTTACAAGGGCGCTGCTGAGTCGAGTGATATTCACTCTGTTCTTAAGACATTATTGCCCCGTATATATCCTTTAACGATATGGGCAACGGTATTCCAAGATAAAACATCAACTGAACAAATGAGCAAATAAAACTCAAGTGTTTCTCAAGAAGAACCTTTGAGTGTATGAAAGATATGCTAGAGAGGAAGAAGTTCGGAAAATTCTGAACTATACAAGACTGAGGTGTGTTCTACAATTAAGCCAAGGGCCTCAATTTATAGTATGTGTAAGATGTCTTCTCATCTAGCCAACTAATGGCAATCAAGACCATGTAATGACACTAAATGAGAGGTTATAATTCAGCCAAATAATGGATAAATTCAAGTGCCAAATAATGGAGGATTAATGCTCCAAAACCAACCTAAAAGTTAAAAACTTTCCATCTTCCGTCGACCACACTGCCTCCGAAGCGCCACGGCGCCTCAGCTCCAGTGACCTAAACCAACATTAGAGTCGCGGCGCTTGGCTGGAAGCGTCACGGCCCTTCGAGGCTCCACGGCGATTTCTGACTCGTTTCATCTTTTACACATCGTATACTTCTTTCTTCGTTTATCAATGTGGAACACATGTCATTTAACCAACGACCATCCATCATTCTATGTGTCAAACGTTTACTCACGTACCAATATCTCTTTCACTAATGAAATTTACGATATTTGGCACTACGTGTGCACGTGTGTGGAAACTGCGTTTCTGACATGCGGGATCTCAATTGTTCGAGTCATAAATAATGGGTTAAAACTTAATTCCACATTAGTAAATTTCCAACAAAGTTTTCATCCACCTACTTCAAATCTTCCTTAATTTATTCCGATGATGTGAAAAACTTGAGCAATCTAGCTAGAATCGTAGCCTTTTAACAATTCTATGTGCATAGATTTGTTGTTGTTGCTGTTGTGTTGTGTGCTTGTGTGTCTTGTTGAATCATCCTTGCCGATTCCTGACCAAGATCTAAGATTTAAACTGTGGAATCTCTTATTTTGGACTGGGTACCTCAATAATGTTTTCTCCTCTATTTCTCAGCTAATGTTAATTCTACAATGGGATGAGTCGAAAGGCTAATACCACCAGTAGCAGTCTTAACAGCTTCTGAGTTACAGGTTTAAACCTGCATATCGTTGTACCCAGTATTTTTGCCATTCCTGATTCTTAAATTAGGGACTTGATTTTTGTCTAGGTTCAATAATTTCCTCCCTGCACTAGGCAGTTAAGAAAAGGTATGAAAACTTGTTGTACTTGCAAAAATAAAAGCTAGGTTAGTCAAAAAATCCGCCAGTGTGTTGCCTTCCCTGAATTCATGTTGTATTATCACATTAAATCCCTCCATCAGCTTCCTTATTCTGTCCACCATAGTGATAATACACCAAGAAATCTCCCACTTTCCTTCTATAATGTTCTTCTTCATCATCAGGGAATCAGTTTCCACAATCAGAGGATGCAAATTCTTTTCCACACAGTAGCTTAAACCCTCGTTTTGGCAAGGTTCAGAATGGATGATACCTATAATCAGACCCGCCGAATAGCCCTTGCTTCGGCCACCACATTGGTGTTTTGCCCAATCTCCTGGAATTGTACATATAATAAATCTCCATTCCAATCACTCACACAAAAGCCATAGGAACTAGGCCCTGGGTTCCCTTTAGAGGCACCATCAGTGTTACACTTATACCACCTCTCCAAAGGAAGTTTCCAGTAGACAGTTTTTGCATACATAGGGGGTTTATAACCTTCTAGAAATGAGATCATATCAGACCATAAGAAAGGGATATTCTTAAGCCGTGGAAATCTGACTTTAGCTAGGTAAAACATGTTATTATTAACCTCATGAATGACTCTTTTTAGCCTTACCTTGCCTTCATGCTTGATAGCATTCCTTCTCTTCCATAATTCCTAAGTGATCATAACAGTGACTGCATGCAAAATAGGCTTGAATTTCTCAGCACAATTAATCTTCCACCAAGTCCTGATTGCCTGATGAATCTGTACCATGTTCATTTGAATGCCCACTGCACTCTTGAACACTCCACATTTCAGAAGCAAAACTACCTGTCAAGAAATATATATAAAACATCAAACAAAAGAATATTATTTTAATTTTCTCACAAGTTAATCTAAACTACAAATTTAGCCCTAATTGACCCATCTAAAAGTTGGGCTAGTTGGCTAGAACTGCACGAATTTAAATAGGCTAAAGGTATTAAATGGGAGGATTAATTTTGGAATTTTGTCACCCATAATTAAAATCTACTTGACTTGATTATGTAAGTATATGTTTACCCGACAACACATAGATGTTGAATTCATCTAGTAAAATGTTTGTTGTTGAGGGAATCGAAAATATGTAGAGACGTAGGTTACAAACCTCGCCAATACCAAAACAGGCCCCTGTGATGACAACAACTTTGCCAACAACATTTTCGCTAAATACAGAACGGAAGCTGAAGTGAAGAAACTTGAGAAAGAGATACAGTGGCATGAAGAAGATGAGTTCTGTTATGGCCATATGAGGTAAATAAGTGTCCAAAAGTTTGTTGATCAAATTCAAGACAAACTCCATTGCTTCAGAGGGTTTTTTGCAGCAATAACCCCTCTTTCTTGCTTGAGTGGAGCCGATACAACGGTTAAAAAAGGCAAAGCACATGGCAACAAGAAAACTCACAATCCATGAACTGACACGTAATGTTGTTATTATGTTTTGTTTAGAAAGAAAGGAATACGAGAGACGGAATAAGTAGTAGTTCGCCAACCTCTCTAACTAATCTACGAAGCAAAAAAAAGAAAGAGCTTCGCTCGGTTGGCCTTCCTATGCCGACGAACGCCTCTTTTCTCTTCTCTAGCCCAGCTCGAATCGCACACTGCATGACCCATTTCTAGCCCAGCTAAATTCGAATCGCACACTGCATGGCCCATTTCTTAGGGCAGCACTCCCAACAGAGTTTTTTCCATAATTTTTTCCATTCACAGAAGTTCGGACGTGATATCTGGTCAAGGGTGGGGTATACTATAACCCATGTTGGTATATAAACGAGGTAAAGTGCAACTTTTTGTCTCCTCTACTTTCTTTCTTTCCTTCCAAAGCAAGAAAAAAATATGTAACAAAGTGACTTGGTACAGAAATGTAGAGGTTCAATACCAAGATAATGTTGGTATATAAACGAGGTAAAGTGCAACTTTTTATCTCCTCTACTTTCTTTCTTTCCTTCTAAATCAAGAAAAAAAAATGTAACAAAGTGACTTGGTACAGAAATGTAGAGGTTCAATACCAAGATAAATGGCATTCAGTTCCCTTCGTTAATCAACAATCTTAAGTTACAGGAGCTTACACCATTAAGAAAAACAGTTTTATTTTGATCTCAATTGTCAGCCTCTTCTATCCACCTAGTTACACTACACCAAAATGAAAAGATAGAAATTAAACCACTTCCTGTCCAGTGTGCATCTGAATTTTTCTGACATTATTCTTGCGAAGTGCAGTTTACAATGAATCTGATCCTCAATCCACTTTTATATGTGGAGATAAGACGGGCGCCGGGTAAACATATTCCTGTAATCCAGTCACGTCCAGAATTACCTTGCTCGGTGCCTCTGTTGGAGGTCTCCCTGGCCCCGGGATCAAAAACCAACGTTGGAACCACTCTACCAATTCAGGGAAAAAGATTCTGTAGTAGAATAATGTCTTGAACCATGCTGGCTCTGTTAGATAGTTGTCTCCGCGGCATGCACTTTTCACAATTGATCTCGCACACTTTTCCACTGGCAATATCGGTGTCAAGCTCATTTCAACCTGGTACCAATCGCAACAAATTCGATGATAATGCTATCTTTTTGACAAATAGGAGAATAAATAATTGTAATGTGGTTGAAGATAACATTAAAAGAATAAAAGTGCATGTCTAAAACTTTTAGATGAGGTGATCGCACAATTCAACAAACATAAGTAACGTACATCTCTCATTACTTGGTTTACTTCCAACTTGCCTTCCGTGGTTAGGAATTTGCCTTTTGTCAACTCAGATTCAACTAATCCAGGAGTGACAATTGTAATCCCAATTTGGGTCCCAATCTCTACCCGCAACGTCTCGAAGAAACTAATCATTGCAGCTTTACTTGCCTGTAGTAACACCAAATTATATTCAAACATAGCTAGGCATGAGAAAAATTTAATTCAAAGTCGTAGACAGATTAACATACACAATATAAACTGATTCTGGCTGCATTCAAATAACCAGCTGATGAAGTGATTGCTATGATTTTTCCCTTGGTTTCCTTCAAATGGGGAATGGCAAAGTGTGTAGTATAAACTGCGCCCCAGAAATTTATGTCCTGAGAGTATAAAATACGCCAAATTAATCTGATTCTGATTCCCAATATGTTCATAAACCAAACAAACTCGGAGACATTTACACACTTTGTGCAACGATGAGATGCCCAATTAGCTTTTCTCAGGAGAAAAAGAGAATATGGTTACCATTGCAGGTGCAGCGTTGGTGACTTCTATAAGGTCCTCAAACATGTACAGGGGCGTCACAGCAGCATTGATCACCAGATGATCCACTACAGGAAAATTATAAACATAATCATTTATATTTAAAAGTTAAACATAGTTGACACAATTCTTTTACATATAAAACAAGATCATTCGCAGTTTAATTTATTAATTTTCTACACTTACATCTACCAAAGTTGTTTATGGCTTCTTCAATTAATCGCTGGCAATCTTCAACTTTGGAAACATCAGCATGCACAGGAATAACATCTGGTGCTCCAAGCCAATAGGCCATGTCTGCTACTTGCTCAAGACTCTGGCGCCTTCTTGCCGCAAGAACTAGACGTGCACCTTTTTTAGCATATTCATAGGCCAAGTGCTTCAATCACATAACAAACTCAAACTAATCAACCAAGGTTTGAAAAGGACCAATATCTCTAATAATTATCAGTCTAGTAATTAAATATTTACACTAAATTATATATACGGTTAGGTTTCTGTTAAGAGCTGCTGGAACAGAAATCAATTGTTCATTGATAGAGTAAACCAGAGAAGAAGAGAAGAGAGAGTTCAGAAGTTGTGAAAGAGAGAAAAATATTTGCATGTATAAGAGTTGAACCTTTACATTGTTCGAGTAGTGTGTTTATATACACATACACACATCTATACCATTGCTAAAATATCTAATTACTAACTCCAAAATTTCTAATAGCTATGTAACTAACTTTGACCATCTAACAAACTTTGACTAACCAACTGCATAATAGCCTACTTTACTCCTCATGGTACCCTTGTACACTTCTCTATTATTTCCACATCCCCTCAAGCTAGGAGATATAAAGATGTTCTTCATGCCTAGCTTGGACACCAATCGAATATGATGAGCATTGCCAAGGGCCTTGGTCAGTAAGTCAGTAAGTCAAGGTTGTTCTGCAGAGCACAAATAAGCAACAGATACAAGTCCTTCCTGAATCTTCTATGAAATGAGAGTCAATATGTTTGGTTCGTTGGTTCGTTCATGAAAAACAGGCAGGTCTGATTAGAAGTTCCAAAATGAGTGGAGCTAGAGACGAGGATGGCACCGTGAATGCTTAGCCAGAATAGACCAAGCTAAGCAAAGAGGAACCTATCCCAGGCATAGCTCTATAATTACCGAGACATGTACATACAAAGATTGTTCTAGCTTATCTCCTTAGTATTTGTTCTCGAAGGTCTTCGTTTCCGTGTAGAAGCAAACTCTCCAAACACAATGTGGAACCTGAGGAAAGACTCCCTCAGCAAATCGATTTGGAATTTCAAAGAGAAGGAAATTAGGCCCTTAAGCCGCATTTCCATATCCTGGGTCTTCCCTAGGTCTTAAATAGGAAGATAAGGCGTTAGCGGACCGACTTGACAGGACCCTCGCTACTTTTAGCCCTTTCAAGAAAGAAGGCCCGCGCGAAGAAAGAAAACGTTGGTCGGAATGCCTAGAAGTATTTGTGGTCTCGTAGTACACGTCTCTTTTTATCAGTGTTCGAGCTTGCTATCAGTGAAGTTCACTCGGCAACTGAATGTCTATACCAAGCTCCTTGTACAGGCCTGCAATCTAAATTATCTCTGCAACTGAGGCTACCATGGCTCTGTATAAAGCTGATGAGCTCCTGGATTGTTTCTTAGACTTCCAAGACACAGGTTACTGTCCATACTTCACAATATAACTAGTGATGGATCTCCTACTATTGATACAGGAGCCCCAATCAGCATCACAGAAAACTTGTAGCTGAGCAGTGCCACCAGCAGACATAAAAATCCCAGATCCTGGTGCATATTTGATGTATTTCACTAACCTTAGACCAGATATATCATTTGTTGTGCAATGTTTGAGCCAGTTTAGATGCTAGGATCTTCTAGTAACTCATCAATTGTCTGAGATGATGCACTTGAAGGCTCCAGAATTGCATCTGAAGGATAGACTGATCTTATTGTATAGTTGTGAACTTCTCCATGGGCGAGGAAACACTCTTGGCACCTGCCAATCCCATATCTTATATGAGTTCCAAATAATACTTTCTTTGGTGCATAAGGATACCCTGGGAGCTTCTTGCAAATTCTATACCAAAAAAATATCTAAGTTCTCCCAAGTCTTTGATCTTGAAAGATGATTGAAGTGTATCCTTGGTATTTTGTATCAGGTTCATGTCATTTCCAGTATTCATGTCATTTCCAGTGATAAGAAGATCATCGACATAAACAAGAACAACCAATATCTTACCCTTCTCTTCATGTTTAGTGTTACTCTCTACCAGATGTGATTAATGCAGATGTGAGTTTGATATTCCACTGCCTAGAAGCTTGCTTCAATCCATATAGGACTTTACACACTTTTTTTTGTTTTTCAGTAGTGTTGAAGCCCTCTGGAAGTGTCATATATACTTCCTCATAAAGGTCTCCTTGCAGGAAGGCATTATACACATCCATTTGGTGAATTTTCCAATGTTGGCCTGCTGCTACAGATATGACTGCCCTCACAGTGGTCATCTTGACCACAAGTGAAAAAGTTTCCTGATAGTCCAGGTTCCTTTGGCATGTTCCTTTGGCTACCTTGCTTTGAATCTCTACTTCTCCTGATGCTTTGTATTTTATCTTGTATACCCATCTACATCCAATGGCCTTCTTTCCTTTTGGAAGGTCAACCGGTTCCCATATATTGTTGTTTTCTTGTGCTTGGATTTCATTCTTCATTGCTTTTATCTATCTCTTATCTGTCACAACATCTTGTCACAACATCTGAGTAGCTACAAGGCTCAGTATCAACTGATACTTTTGCCACAAATTCCTGATACATAGATGAGAGACCTGTGTAGTCAATTCCAGTAGATATAGAATATAGACATTTTGTGTTACCATGCTTGGTAACATAATCTTTGTGCCATATGGGAGGTATGTTGGCTCTGGTAGATCTCCTGGTATCAGAAGGAGCCTCTTCATGTTGCAAATCTACAGGTTTTTGAACTGGACTGATAATTGCAATAGGGACTTCATCATTGTCTGTGCCAGGAACTGCACTGTGCCTCCACATGCATCCTCCATTGGTGAGCCAGTCACTTCTATATTCTTATTTTGTGTACATATTAGAAATGCTCATTTGATCTCATGAAACCAGACGTGTCCTCAGTATCATTTGAAAAGGAAAGATTGACTCCATGAATGTTACATCTCTGCTCATAAAGATTGTCCCATTCTCCATGTCATATAGTGTATATCCCTTTTGTGAAGTCTCATAGCCAAGAAGAACATATTTCACTACTCTAGGACTAATTTATCTATTTTATTCAAAACTGTGGCAAAACACGGACAGCCTATTACTCGTAACAGGGAAGCTATTTTATTGTATAACAGTTCATAAGAGGACTTATCTCCTATTACTGATAATGGTATCCTATTGATGACATAGGCAACATTCTCAACACAAAAACCCCATAATATATCTGGCAAGTTAGCCTGAAAGAAGATGTCTATGTTTTCTCTCCACAACACCATTTTGTTGTTGTGTATATGGACAAGAACTTTTATGTGTTACACCATGGGACTGAAATAGTTCTCTACAACTTAGATTAAAAAATTATTTCCCATTGTCTGATCTCACCCTTTTTATCTTCATATCAAATTGAGTATGTATTTCAGTAAAGAAATGTTTTAGTATTGTAAACACATCTGATTTCAATCTTAGAAGAAATATCCAAGTCCACCTAGAGTAATCATCCACAATAGTCAAAAAATATTTCATTCCATCATATGTTTCAACCTTATAAGGCCCCCATACATCCATGTGCAACAACTGGAATGGTCCTGTCTTTCTACTACTGCTTACAGGAAATGGTACTCTTGTTTGTCTAGCTAATGGACACCCCCCACATTTATTCAAAACAAACCTATCATTCTTAAAATATGGAATCTTCTTCATCACATCTACAGGTACATGGCACAATCTGTGATGTCATGTAACTGTGTCAACTTGTTGTATTGCTGCTAGACATTTATTCATTTCTGCTTCTTTATTAGTATATACAGCCCTTCCTCTTCACTACCAATCGCTCTCACCTTCTCAGATGAGAGATCCTGAAACACCCAGAAAATAGGAAAGAATGAAATATTGCAGTTCAATTCTCTTGTCACTTTAGAAACCGACATGAGATTGAACCTGAATTCTGGGACACATAGCACATTCTTAAGTACTTCACCTTTGCCTAGATGATAATCACCAATATGTGAAATTTTAGTAGATTCCCCTGTGGGCAAATGTACCCTTCCTGCATTTTCTACTATTTTCTTATTTTTCAAGTTTTTATGATTTCCAATCATTTGATTTGTTGCACCTAAGTCTATAATCCATTTTAGCACTACTTTTGTACTAATAACAGATATACCTGTCATGTTTGCACTGGGACTTGGATTGATCTTTCCTGCAGCACTCCTGTTTTAAACTGAGGAGTTATTGGTGTTGACTTGGGCTGAATTGAGTTGAAATTCCTTGATAGGTCTGATGTGAGTTATATCCTGATTCAAAATTTGTTCCATGTCGCTGTTGTTGTTGTGTCTGTTCAAATGGCCTGGAACTTCCCTGACCAGTATCCTCAAACACCATATTTGCCTTCTTAGATTTACCTTTGTAATCCTCAGGATAACCATTCAACTTGTAGCAATCATCGTGCACATGTCCAGTCTTAAGACAGTAATCACATTTTATTAATTTGAAACAATCTGCTCTGAAATGTCCTTTTCCAGGGCAATATGTGCCATTTGGATTATATGGTTTACTTTGCCTTGGACCACCTCTATTCCCATTCCTTGTTCCATTCCCATTTCTTGATGTAAACATAGCAGCTGGTTCCATCATTTCCTGCATCATCTTCTGACTTTCCATCATGGCATAAACATGATTTAGATTTGGTACTTGTTGCAACATCAGCACTTGACTTCTGGCTTGGTTGTAGCTGTCATTATGTCATTAAGTCTCATCAGAAAGTGCAGCATCATTTGATATTGCAAGTGATCTATGAATTCCTTTGACATAGGATAGCAGGATGGTGGTGGTATGATTGAATCATATTCATCCCAGTAATCTTGTAACTTCGAGTAATACATTGATACCGACAATGATATCTGTCTCAATGAGACTATCTCTTTATGCAGCAAAAAGGCTCTCGAGCTATTGATTTTATCGAACCTTTCCTTCAAATCCTCCCATATCACATAGGAATCTGAATTGAATAACATTCCAGTGAGTAAATTCTTACTCACATTCCCCATCAACCACGTTACTATGATTGCATTATATCTATCCCAAAGATTGACTAATTCACCAGGGAATCCTTCTCTCCTTACTGTGCCATTGATAAATCCCATCTTATTTTTGCCTAGTAGAACCAATTTCATTGCTCTACTCCACAGAGTATAATTGTCCATACCATTCAATGTTATCCCAACCGACAACGAACCTAGTGCATCGGACGAAAACAAATATAAAGGATGACTGTGATCGATGTTCGTCGTCGACATCGCATCTACATTCACCACTTCTTCATTTGTCCCCATCGCTGTTGGATTTCTTCAAATTGTATATATCTATCCTTCCATTTCTTCGATCTCATCATACACAGATTTCTTCGAACCCTTCACTTCATGTGATTGAATTTGAACTCCGCACTGTATATGACTTCAATCCCTTGATTACTTAATTGCAAGCTTCGATCTTTTGAATGAATCGATTGCAACACCAATCTTTCGATTCTTATCGCATGCAATTGAATCTTCTCGATTCTCATCGCATGCAATTGAATCTTCTCGATCTTCACTGTGTTGTCTTTGATACCATGTTAGAGTTGCTGGAACAGAAATCAATTGTTCATTGATCGAGTAAACCAGAAGAGCAGTGAAGAGAAGAGAAGAGAGAGTTCAGAAGTTGTGAAAGAGAGAGAGAAAACTATTTGCATGTATAAGAGTTGAACCTTTACATTGTTCGAGTAGTGTGTTTATATACACATACACACATCTATACAATTGCTAAAATATCTAATTACAACTCCAAAATATTTTAATAGCTATGTAACTAACTTTGAACTTGACTTTCTTCATTTCAGGTCGAGAAGGCACCTGACCATCTAACAAACTTTGACTAACCACTTAATCAACTAATTAACTGCATAACAACTTCAATAATGATAATGATAGTCTACTTTACTCCTCACGGTACCCTTGTACACTTCTCTATTATTTCCACAGTTTCTTTACCTATCAATGTAGTTAAAATTATCAATATTCAAAACTATAGAGGTGTAAAATGGATGGGTTTGGTTGAATTTGAATGGGTTAAAATATAAAAAATTACACGCAATTATCTTTTAAATGGGTGATCTTAATTTTTTTACCTCGGCTCGTCCCATGGATAAAACTTCAAGGCCAAAAGTCAAAAAAGTTTTGCCCAAAATTTGTTGAAAATTTGGCACCATGTATCATCTTATACAAATTGACATAAAATAACCCTACTTTGTGATGTTGGCATTGAACAACCACTCAGACGTGTTTTTGGCTGTTAAATTGGTACTGCATAATCCAATAAATGCCCATTAAAATAGGGATTGATATTGCAAAACCTTTGTCTCTCTTCCCAAAATGTAATTCTCTTTAATCCGTCCCCCCAAATCTCTCAAATCACAATCGAAAAAATCTTTCAAAGTATATCCATGTATCTACAACCAATATATATGTATCAATAGGTTGTACAGAGGGGGAAATTGAGATTTGTTTACAGTGAACCGAGAGACCCAGGCGATAATTTCTATAGAGATTTTATTCCACTTTTCCAAATTCGATGAAAAGCACTCACGTTCTGAAGAAATTTGTAAGATTCGGGGTAGATGGTGAAATACGACTGAATTTCGAGGGTTATTAACTACTTGAATTTTGAAGAATGTGTCTTTAATATTGTAAAGTACCATGTATACGTTCTGACACACATTCAAAATTCGATGGGGAAAAAAATATTTCGTGAATTAGTGTTTTGGAAAAAGTTTGAGCGAGTATACATTCTGAAATTCGAGGGGAAAGATACTTTGAAAAAGGTTATTAACGACTCGGATGTGTTTGTTGGGTCTGTTGGTGCCTGGTGGATATGCACATGAATTTTCCAAGAATTGGTCATGTGTATAAGGTGTTTCATGGAATTTATGAGCGGGATGGTGTTTCGGTGAACACAATGGTTTCTGGGTTGGTGAAGAATTGTTGTTTCGAGAAGAGTATGCAGGTTATTGGTGATATGGCTGCGAGGAGAACACAGTTTGATTCTACTGCATAGGCTGCATGTGGTACTTGCTGAGTTGCAGGAGTTGGGGAATGGAATGTTGATAAACTGTTTGGCTGTTAAGATTGGGTATCATAGGCATGAGTATGTTCTTACTGGTTTGATTAGAACTTCTAAGAGTACCATGTATGCATTCTGATATAGATTTTGTGAATTACTATATACATTCAACTATACATGTTATGTAGTAATAGATATACAATTGGATATACAAATTGTGAAGGATTGGACAAATTTTTTATACATATTGTGAAGAATTGATGCCTATAGAATTATCTTCAGTTATGTATACAAAGGATAAGAATGTATACAGTGTAGCCCATACATAAAGTACTGGTTTATGTATATAAAAATACATCAAAATCATACAACGTATATCACACAGTATATACAATATATTGATATTGCATATAAAAAGGTGATATTACTTTGGATTCCGTCCCTATTATTACGATACTATTAATTTTAAGCCTGCCTAATATAGCATGATTTTAGGAGAGAATATTCTGCTCATGATTTTAGGGGGTGGATACAAGATTGACTACACGATGCCATTATTCTTAGGCCACTTTTGCTAAACACGTTTTGAGTAAAAAAAAAATCAGTTTTATGCAAGACTTGTACCTACATGTAAATTCCCAAACTTGCTTTGCCCGTGGGGCAAGTGTCAAGTAGAGCCAAAAGTTCAAGACCCACCACTAAAATCATTCTTGTAAATCACCCGTCAAAATGAATTAAGATAATAAATGAGCAATAGGTTACGCTGAAATAGATTGAATCAAGATGAACTAAGTGATGAGTCATAGACATGTGATTGATTACCAAACAAGACCAATTAAAAAAAATCTTTACTATGACTACATGTAAAAGTAGTCTAAAAACATTTGGACTAAATAGACCAAATTAGAAATGTTGGGTTACAAACCTCGCCAATACCAGAAGAAGCACCAGTGATGAGAACAACTTTTCCAGCAACGTTTTCGCTAAACAGAGAACGGAAGATGAAGTGAAGAAACTTGAGAAATAGATATAGAGGCATGAAGTGGATGAGTGCTGTTGTAGCCATATGAGGTAAATAAGTGTCCAAAATTTTGTGAATCAAACCCAAGACGAATTCCATGGCTTCAAAGCTCTAATTGGCAGCTAGCCTTGTTTCTTTTCTAAGGGAAGAGGGAGGACAAAACGTGGTGGCAGCAAAAGATACATAATCCTTGCATGAAATGAAACTGACACGTACTCTTCTTGTTTGAAGTCCACCTCAACCGCAAAGTTCCCTCTGTTTGACAATTGATACAAAAAAAAATACTATACTTAATTATTATTTCCTTCACCTCATTTTAATAAGTATGTGTTTAATTGAAATCAAAATTGAAGATTTTTATCGACTTGTAATATTAAATATATTATGATATTTAATGAGATTATAAAATCATGTTATTAAGGTTGAATGACTATAAATAGGTAAACACAATATCTAAATTATTTATTTGGTTAAGTAATTACTCTGGTAGTTCTAGTTAATTGTACTCCATTGAAGAAGTGCATAGAATTATACTCTCTAATTTTCCTTGACTCACGACAAAATCCAAGGTGAAGGGGTCATGATATGTTATTTGTCGATGATATAGTTTTGATTTACGAGATGTATGGCGGAGTTGACGCTAAATTGGAGGTTTGAAAACAAATTCTGAAATCTAAATGATTCAGATTGAGTCGGACCAAGACATAATACATGGAGTAAAGGTTCAATTACGTAACGATTGACGCCGAGGTGAAACTTGATACCTAGACCATCCAAAAGAAAAGAAAGTTTTAATATTTTTGATCTATTATCCAAAGTAATAATAAGGTTGACGATGATGTCATACATCATATTAGTGCAGAGTGTATGAAATGGAGGATCGATTCCGAAGTCTTGTGTGATAAGAAGGTGTCACCAAAATTTAAAGTAAATTCTACAGACTGGTGGTTAGATCAACTATTTTGTATGGACTGAAATGTAGGTGATTTTTAACCAAAAATATATATATTTAATCATTATTTTACCTCACTTCTTAATACTTGTATCGTCGTTTGAGTACAAATTATATTGCTATGAGCTTATTACGTGTTTTGTATGTGTAGGAAGATCGTTGGATGAAAGTGATTGGAAAATAGCTTATTTGATGCAAGTTTAGATAAGAGAATAAAGATCGGAGAATGGTCGAGCTTGCCTTGCGAGTAGCTTGACGAGCCAAGAAGTTTAGCCTCACATAAAACAGCGAAGCGAATGAAAAGGCAAGAAAGTGAATGAGGCAGGCCAAAAACATGCATGAGAGGGCTCGTAAACATACTCGCCAAGGCGAGCCCATAGACGAGCCAAGAAATAAGAGAAATTTAGAGTTGGCTAGGCTCGCCTGTGATCCTCACGAAGCGAGAGTTCAGACGAGCAAAGAAAAGTTTTCCAAACGAGTTTTGATTTGTTTATTTTATTCCATACACATTCTAGGTCATATAAATACATCCTAAGACACATTATTTTGGAGTATTCGACCTAAGGAGAGTAAGGAGCCGCCGTGGAGCAAGGGGAAAGATTCGGCAACAAGTTTTTCCTTTCTTCTTCCTATTTTACATTGTTGGTTAATGTTTTCACGTACTTTTATAAGTAGCTAATTCTCTATCTAGGATTTTGATGGAACCTTTTGTAGGATGAATTCTTGTTATGTTTATATATAATCGAGTTGTTGATTTTTTCTACTTGTTCAACTACATGCTTATTTCAGTTGATTGAATGGTCATCGATTGACTGTGCCTATTTATTATATGTTGCTTGAGAAAGAATGCATATTTAGGTTGTTTTTGAACAACGACACTCCTAGATATATGAGAGATCAATATTGTAGGTTTAGAACCTGGTTTAGAGATAAAAAAAGCTTTGACATGATCATATTGTGCGGTAAGAAATTGCTAGCTAGAGTTAGTTCGAGAGAATTACTCTAGAAAATTACTACAATTGATCGAGATATAATTGCGGTAAGTTAAGTGCTCACGATCCATAGAGAATAAATCGGTGAGATTATAAATAATATAGCGAGAAGAATTATGATAATTAGGGAAATTATAACCCTAGGCCTCTTTAATGTTGAATTCAACTCATTCTCTTTAGTTGATAATTTCTACTTCTTTATTATTTGTTAGTTAATTAGTTAGAAATAAAATTAAAAAAATTATAATTGTTCGAACTTGTCTTCTTAGTAATATTGAACAATTATAACTAACATTAGTTCTTTGTGGGATTCGCTTCCGGACTTTTAGATCGAATTATATTTGCAGCGACCGCTTATCCTTTCTAGGACTAGAGTTGAGCGTGATCAGTAGGCCAGTAAAGAACACTTACCTTCAGAAGATGAAAGTTATGGAAAAGAGAATGCTGAGATGGATGTGGGCTTACTAGGAGAGGGATAAGATTAAAAATGATGATATTTGGGACAAGATGAGAGTGGTCTCATTGGATGACAAGATGCGGGACACGCAACACAAATGATTCAGGCATGTGAAGAGGAGGTACACAAATGTTCTGGTGCAGAGGTGTGAGAGGTTGGCTATAGATGGTTTCATGAGAGATAAAGGTAGGCCGAAGAAATATTGGGGAGATGTGATTAGTTGGACATGACACAACTTTAACTGACCGAAAACTTAACCTCAAATAGGAGGTTATGGATGACACAAATTAGGATAATATGTCAGTTAGGTAGTTGAGTGTTGTATCACTTATCATTACGTACTAATAGTCGCAATATTACTCTTGTAGTTTCTTGTTATTCGATTTATGTTTCTAATTTATACTTTTTGTACTTCTATTATCGTATTATTTTGTTGTAGTTACAATTCCTTTTAAGAATGCTCTGACTTTTCTTAGTGTTTTGATATGGCTTCTGCTCTCCTATTATTTTCTTTTTTCTTCGAACTATATGTTTTTACTTGAGTATGATAGTCTATCGAAAACAACTCATCTACCTCTCAAGGTAAGGATAGTGTATGTGTATACTCTAACCTCCGCAAACTCCATTTGTGGATTACACTGTATAGTTGTGATTGTTGAATTTTCAAGGAGAAAATTAGAATTAAAACTAATTACATGATATAATTACATTTATAAGGTGACTAATTATTATTTAGTATAAACATTTTTTATAAAAAATACTTTTTACTAAGTAATTATTTTATTCTCCGTATTTTTTTTTATCCACAGGGAAATTTCTTCTGGATAACTGTTGCGCATGAACAGATCCCAAAAAAGAAAATAAAATTGTGGTGCAAGCAGTGTAAAACAGATCACACACTTCCCCTTCCCCTTCCCCTCCACAAATCCAAATTTGTCAATTATCCGTTCTCATATTCATATTAACCCCTTCAAAATCAACAAAAAAAACATGATTATAAATCTCCCCTCCTCCTCTCCTTCTTGTTCTCTCTCACAATTAATTAATTCAAGATTCCAACTTAGGATCAAAACACACTTCTCAAAATCTCTATCTTCTTCACTTATTCATTCCAAGAATCAATTTTTACATGAAAATAACACAACCCCACTTGCTAGAAGAAAAAAATTCAAGAGTTTTGCAATTCCTGAACTTGATTTTGGTGGTTTTGAGAGTACACAATCAGTTCTTGAAGCAGTTGGTGTATTAACAGCTATTATTGTAGTTCATGAAAGTGGTCACTTTCTTGCTGCTTATCTTCAAGGTATTCATGTAAGTAAATTTGCTGTTGGGTTTGGTCCAATTTTAGCTAAATTTAATGCTAAAAATGTTGAGTACTCACTTAGAGCATTCCCTCTTGGTGGGTTTGTGGGGTTCCCTGATAATGATCCTGATAGTGATATTCCACCAGATGATAAAAATTTGCTAAAAAATAGACCTATATTTGATAGGGTGATTGTTATCTCAGCTGGGGTGATAGCCAATATAGTATTTGCTTATGTGATAATATTTACACAAGTGTTGTTAGTTGGATTGCCTGTTCAAGAATCCTTCCCTGGGGTTCTTGTACCTGATGTTAGCCCTTTTCAGCTGCATCTAGAGATGGATTACTTCCTGGTGATGTAATATTAGGTGTTAATGGAGTTGAGTTAGGGAAAAGTGGGCCTGGGCCTAGTATGGTGTCTGAGGTTGTTGATGTTATCAAGAAAAGCCCAAAGAGAAATGTGTTGTTGAAATAGGAAGAGGAGAAGGGAGTGTTGATGTTAGAGTTACGCTCGATGAGAATTCGGATGGTACCGGTAGGATTGGAGTTCAACTGTCACCGAACTTCAAGGTTTCTAAAGTTCAGCCTAAGACTATACTCGAGGCGTTTAGTTTCTCTGGAAGAGAGTTTTGGGGTCTTACATATAATGTTTTGGACAGCTTGAAACAGACGTTTATGAACTTCTCGCAAACGGCTAGTAAGGTATCGGGTCCTGTTGCTATTATAGCTGTTGGTGCGGAAGTTGCAAAGTCTGACGTTGATGGACTTTATCAATTTGCTGTTGTTCTGAATATCAACCTTGCAGTAATAAATCTCCTTCCTTTACCGGCTTTGGATGGGGGTACTTTGGCGTTGACACTCGTGGAAGCAGCTAGAGGCGGAAAAAAATTTCCTTTAGAAGTAGAGCAAGGGATTATGTCATCCGGAATCATGTTTGTGATAATTGTTGGACTGGTCCTTCTTGTCCGTGATACTCTCAACCTTGATTTTATCAGGGATTTGTTATAAACAGTTGTTCATAATCTGGAAGAATTGATATTGAGAAATTACAGACAACTTGAACATAGCTCTTCCTTCTGAGACAAACGTTGCAAGGTACTTGGCTTCTCCTTGATTTCAATTTATTTCAGATACATGGATATTCCTGAACAGTTATGTTGGTATCACTGGCTCAAAAGAGAAACACCTTGCTCGTTTCACTATACAATGTATATGGAAATTTATACAAGTACAATGCGGTTACTCTAATATTCTTAATGTTGGCATGGAAGCTGAGGAAACGGGGGAAGGAACTGGTCTAAAACTTGGCGTACTTCTGATAAATTTTGTCATACGTTTCGCTTTTGTCTAAAGAACCTAGTTTAACACAAAGTTGAATTTGGCTTCTCTTGTTTCTCTTTCCTTGAATTGTATAGTGTAGCATTTTGTTTATGTCTCAAACTCTCAATTATTATAGATGATACAGATTTGGCTTCTTCCTCTTCTCTTCTCTTGGACTGGTTGATTATGTAGGCAGGTTCATTTTGGTAGAAAAAATGTTGTATTTTCTTGTAGTCTGTGTGCTCTATATCGTACTTTCTACACTCTGATGATACATGACGAGTCTTATGCTCCGATAATCATCAAGTTAAGAATGTTGTTAGCTGGAAACATGGTTATTTCTGCAGTTAAGTCATGTGTATTTCATAATTATGAAACAAAAAGGAGTTGTATAGAGGGGCTCACAACCAAAAGATGCACGAGCGAAGTTGCCACCATGAACTAAGGATTTGAAGTGTTAAGGATAGAGTTACTTTTTATTTACAGGGTAGTTGGCAAGAGCTAACAGTCCTGCTCCACTCTATACTAAGAGAGTGTTGTTGGGTCCAACTCCGTTATAAGGTTAGTATGCCAAGTAGCTTTAAATTTTGTTGTGCCGATGCACAAAGTAAGTACACCATGATTGTGTAAATCTTTGATCTTTATTGTTTTATGGTTCTGGTAATTTAACGAGATAACTAATGGTATTAGAGTATTCCCTCTACCTCAGTCCATGGCAGAGTTCGGAGAAGAGTACAAAAGTCAATAAAGTAATATGTTCTCTGCTTTTCATTTATTATTGTGTACAATATATAGTAATACATGGTTATTGACAAAGCTACAAACTAGGTAACTAATCTTTATAATTACAATGAGAATATTGACTAACCAAATATAAAAGATATACAATGATACGGTAATATTCTGGTAATATTCTATCACATCCCCGCAGTTGAAGAGGGAGGTTCTCATACGCTGAGATTGACTCGAAAATCATCAAAGAGTATGCGCGGAAGTCCATTAGTAAATATGTCAGCAATTTAATATCGGGAAGGAACATAAAGGATACGAACTTGTCCACGAGCAACTTTCTCACGTACAAAGTGAATATCCATTTCAATGTGTTTAGTGCGCTGATGTTGAACGTGATTGCCGGAAAGATATATCACACTTACATTATCACAGTAACTTAATGTAGCCTTGCAGATTGGACAGTGAAGTTCCAACAGAAGGTTGCGTATCCAACAAAACTCAGAAACGGCATTCGCTACTCCTCTGTACTCGACTTCGGCACTGGATCGAGATAAAGTAGGTTATCTTTTAGAAGATCAAGAAAGAAAGTTATCTCCTAGGAAGACACAATAACCTGACGTGCATCGTCGAGTGTCTGGACATCCACCTCAGTCAGCATCAGTGTAAGAGGTGAGACCAGAGATTGAGATTTATACAGGTATAAGCCGAAGTGAAGAGTACCTTGACATATCACAAAATACGTTTGAGTGCATTCATATGTTCATCCTTCAGGTTGTGCATATGTAAGCATATTTGTTGCACGACATAAGATATATATGGTCTCGTAAAAGTGAGATACTACAATGCTCTTGCTAAACTGCGATGATAGTGAGTCAGGTGTACATATGGAGAACTCGAAGAGGCACTGCGTTTTGAATTAATGTCTACTGGTGTGGGGGCCGATTTTCAAGACTTGCTCGTTCAAGAATCTCTTCGTCATACTTTCTTTGACAAAGAAATAAATCACCTGCATGTCTCGTAACAGTAATGCCCAAAAAATAGCTTAGAGGCCCCAAACCCTTCATAACAAACTCAGAAGCAATGAGTGACATAATGGATCAGTGAAGTGTATCAGAAGATGTAGTTAGTATGATATCATCAACACATAACAAAATGTATGCCATGTCATTAACCTTGCTATAGATGAAAAGTGAATGATTAGATTTGCTATGTGAAAAACCTATAGAGGATACAAAATTAGCAAACCGTTGGTACTATGCAAGAGGAGCATGTTTCAGTCCATATAGCGATTTCTTCAAATGACACACATAATCTGGATGAACCAGATTCCTGAATCCCATAGGTTGATGCATATAAACGGTTTCATGAAGGTCCCTATGTAAAAAGGCATTTTTGACATGACTGATGAATATGCCATGATTTGGACAAAGCAATACTGAGAACGGTTCAAATAGTTGCTGGTTTCACCACTGGGCTGAAAGTTTTATCACAATTCACTCCCACCTGTTGAGACCTGCCATCACCTACAAGACGAGTTTTGTGCCTCTCAAAAGAACCATCAAATTTCTTTTTATGTCAAAAAATCCACATAGAACGAATAACATTAGCATCAGGAGGACGAGGCACTAGATCCCACGTCTTATTTTCAATAAGAATATTATATTCGTCAATCATGGCAGTTTTCTAATTTGGATCGGACAAGGCATTTTTCGGGTTGCGAGAAAAAGGTGAAGGGGCAACCGAAGTCGACAAATTAAATTGTCATTTGGGTTTGGAAATATCGTGCATAGCACGAGTTTCCATTGTAGGTAGGGGTACCGGGAGGGGGGACGGGATGTGTTGGGCAGGCTGCTGGCTAAGAGGGAAGTCAGGTGAGCTGGGATCGGGAAGGTGGGGCGTATGCACTGTCGAGAAGTGGGATCAGGATGACGGGGCGGGGGTGATGGCCGAGAGGAAGCAGTGGTATTGGAAAGCCGAGAGGGGCTGTTTCGAGGTTCTTGTGGTCGGGTTTGTTGGCCCACCCGACACAGGACGGTGGGAATTTGGTCGGTCACCGGTGACGGCAGCGACTGATTTTGCAAGTTATGAATTAAAAGGAGATTGAGGCCATCATTTAAGGAGTCATAGGAATTCGGAGGTGGAGAATGAAGTTTGACAAAGGAGAATTTAGACTCATTAAATATGACATGCCGAGAAACGATTATTTTTTGGCTGGACAAGTCGTAACAGTTGTTACCTCGATGATTAGACGGGTAACTAAGAAAGACACATGGGGTGGAACGAGGTTGCAACTTATTGATTTTGGTGGAAGGATAAAGAGGGTAGCATAGACATCCGAAAGTTCGTAAATCCTTATAGGAAGGATCCCGAAGAGAGAACTTAAGTGGGAGATTTGTGCTTGAGAGACTTGTTTGGGAGAATGTTCAAGAGATATGTTGTCATTGATAGAGTGTGATGCCAAAAAATATGGGGGATAGAGGCGTGGGCAAGGAGGGCATGAACTAAGTTATTTATGTTTCGTATTTTTCATTCGGCTTTGCCATTTTGTGGAGATGTGTGGGGACAAGAAAATCGAAATACAAGACTGTGTTTGGCGTAATTTTTTTTGAATTGTTTATTGTCGAATTTCCTCTCATTGTCACATTGAAAATATTTGATATTCTTTTCAAATTGTGTCTTAATTAAAGCACTAAATGATGAAAAAATAAAATAGACTTGGGACTTATTGCCAATAGGAAAAATCCATAGGAAGTTGGAATAATCATTCAAAAACAACATATAATATCGATGCTCGATCGTACTTAAAATAGGAAAAGTCCATAAATCACTGTGTATGATATCAAATGACATTAAAGTACATGAGGATGGAGAATAAAACAACAACTTGACATGTTTCTCAAAACACAAGATTCACAAACAGGAGGGCAAGATAAATGTTTGCCACGATTTTTTTTTTTTTTTGCTAAGTGAGCGTAAAACAGACATGGATGTCATAATCTATTATGTCGTAAAACAGATGAAATATCTGCAAAGGTTGATGGAGAGAAGACTAGATGACCGAAAGTGGTGGCGATAGGATAAAGGTCTTTGATGCTATCACATCTCATAATTCGTATCCGTATCAGAAGGTCCTTCACATGAAAAAAAAACAAAAGGATCAAATTCAAGGGAAACATTATTGTCGGTTGTGAAACGATACACATAGATTAGATTTTTGGTAAGTTTCGGGGCATGGAGAACATTCTTTAAAGATAATGTGGGTGTGGTGAGGAGATGAATGATTGTCCATAACCTCGAATGCGAATGTCTTGTCCACTACCAACAATAATATTACGATTTAAATTGCTCATATTGAAATAAGACGAGAGAGTATCTTGGATGCCGTCATATGAGACGTGGCGCTAGTATCCATATACCAATTTCCGTATGGAATGTTGAGAGACATCGTGTTCATTGCCGCCTCAATATCTGTCGATGCGTAGGCTGAAGGAGGAGAGACATGTGCATTGTATGCCTGTTGTGGACGTGAGCCGATAATTCTGGGCTGGGGCTGTCGGGCCGGAGGTTGGGCCCACGAGGCCTCGGATATGGGCAAGGTGGAACAACCCATGCGTGCTGGCCCCACGGTAGGTACGCAGCCCACAGTGGAGGTTGTTGCCGCGCATGGGTGGTTCTTGGCCGACCGAATTCGCCGCCGCCATCGCTGCTTTCGCCTCGGCCACCGCGACTTTTGCCGAATTTTTTCCTTTGTTGTTATTCCGGGGATGTGGACCTCGATTTGGATCATTGGCTTGTCGGTGATATGGGCTGGAAATTGAGTCCCTTGTGTCGGCAGATGGGTCGCCGGTGGTAAGAAGGGCTGTGTCGGCGGTGCTAGCATTAGCCGTTGTTCATTTGGTTTTTCGAGTTTCTTCAAGGATACGTCTCAAACGAGCCTCGTAGAACGGATGCAACAGAGTGCTTTGTTGGAGGATTGTAGCGACGCCATCATAATTTTCATTTAATCCCGCAATTAGTTACATGATCAACCGATGATTTGTGACCGCTGCACCGACGTTGGAGAGTTGATCGACAATCATTTTAAGTTTTTGACAATAGGTCGACACATTAGAAAAATTATCCTGTTGAATGTCCTAAATATGATTTTCTAAATACAAGGCATGTTGTATCTTGTTATCATGAAAGATGATTTCCAATTTCTCTCACGTTTGTCGTGCAGTAGCATCGGTTTCAATTATTGTATGTAAAAGATCGTTCGAGATTGTGTCATAGATCCATTGTAGAACAACAACATCTAATCTTGACCAAAGTTTGTCATCAGAACCATCATGTTTCTCTATGTGCTCGGTAGTGGGCTTATTTTTAGGAGGGATGATGTGATCGATGACTTTGTACACGCGACAACGAATCTTGAACAATTCCACCTAGGAGGGATACTGAACTTTTTTCATCTCAATGGTTATGAGAATGAAGTTCTTGATGTTGTTAACATCAAGAGCATGGTGAAATTTAGGTTGTTCAGCCATTGAAAATTGAGGAGAAAGGTAGAGAGAGGGGGGGACCGAGAGGAATAAGAGGGAGGAGGTCAACGACGAGGGGGGAGGCCGACGGCTAGGTAGATTGTAGGATTAGAGTTTGGCTGATACCATAAAAGAATATGTTCACTGTTTTTCATTCATTATTATGCACAATATATAGTAATACATGGTTATTGATAAGGCTAAAAACAAGGTAACTAATCTTACTAATTACAAGGAAAATATTAATTAACCAAATATAAAAAATATACGATACGATAATATTCTGGTAATATTCTATCAGTCAATACATCTAATATTCAGTATGGAGTCCAAAGGTTGATTCCGTAATTCTTTAAAATAATTCTGATATCCATGACTTGTGGTCAAATTATGTGAATCCTCTATATTTATTTCTAGGCCAACAATATTATATTTGCATTTTCAAAATTTTCTCTTAAATATGTGTGGCTTGTCCCATTTCGCACGCAATAACATTGTTGGTCCTGAAAGAGTGTTATAGAACTTGCAGTTCACAGTCTTAGGTATATTCCTATCATATAGCAAGCAGTTATGTGATATCTTCATTTCAACCATACTGTTAAACAATGCCCAAAACAGTCAGCAGCGCCGCAACCCTTAGGACACAGCGCTGCGGCCCTTGTCCGTGAACAGTATTCCGGATTTTCTGTATATTAGAATTAGTCTTGTAACTTAATTAATATTGTAATATTATCATAATTGTATAGTTAGTCTCCCTATAGAATAGAGTTTTAGATGTAAAGTAGGAATAAGATTCTCCTATTGTAACTTGTATATATATTCCTTTCATCAATAAATATTTTTTTTACCTTGCTTCCGCTCCTCAAAATTTTCTTCTCTCGCGGATTTTTGCCCGAAAGTCGCGGCCCTATCCCTCTCGGCTACTGCCCAAAGTCGCGGCCCTATTTTCTCCAAAGATCCTTTCTCACAAATTCTCTTCTCCGAATCTTCGTGTTTTATTCATCATGACTGATAAAAAACACGTTTCATCCTGCCCTCACAGTTTCTAACATCAAGAGTGTTCTTCCTATCGTTCTTGACCTAGAGAACGTCCAATATGGGACGTGGGCGGAATTATTCAAGATTCATGCTATGACACATAAAGTTCTTCACCACATCATCCTTCCCACTACTCCTACGGGGGTGATACGGTTGTGCACACCAAAGAAGCAGATCCAGACTTATGGGGCATGCTTGATGTCAAGGTTCTCCAGTGGATTTATGTCACTATCTCCTTGGATCTTTTACAGACGATTATGGAACCCAACTCCACAGCTATGGCGGCGTGGAATCGATTGTGTGACATCTTCCAAGATAACAATCATTCTCGCATTGTTATCCTTGAGCAGGAATTTTCTCAAGTTGCTATGACGAATTTTCCAAACGTTTCTTCCTATTACAAACGCCTCAAGGACTTGGCAGACCAACTTCGCAACGTGGGTTCTCCAGTTACTAATAGTCGTCTAGTTCTTCAGATGGTTGCCGATCTATCCGAGGCCTATACAGGGTTTGCTTCGGTTATTCGTCAAAGTAACTCCCTGTCGGAGTTCTATCAAGCCCGCTTCATGCTCACTTTAGAAAAAACGGGTTTGGCTAAAAGGGCATCGATCGGAGCAAGCCCCGTCGTCATGATTACTTCTAATTTTTTCCCTTCCAATTCAGCCATCGTGACCCAAAATCACAACAACGGGGTGGTAAGAATGGCCAAAATATGAAGAATAATGGCAAGAATCGCGGCGGCAACAACAGGGGCAACGTGGCCCAACAGCGATTCACGGGGCCGGGGCCCTCGGGCGATGGCGATGGGTCCCAAGACCATACGTCGTCGGCGCCTCATACTCGGCCGTCGCGGCGCGTGACCTTCTTCTCGGTCAAAATCCGGGTTTGAGACCAAACATGGCGGACCCGCGATCGTAATTCTTGGACCTCGCCCTCCTCAGGCCCATCACGCAATGGGACCCACTCAGACCTACATTGACGGCGATGCTGCGGCAGCTCAGCTGGCCGGACCCTAATTGGTACATGGACACCGGCGTCACTACCCACATGACATCCGACCAAGGTACTCTCTCGTCTTATTCGAATTTGAGCACTAATCGTGGGATAATTATTGGTAATGGCAATTGTATTCCAATTAAGGGTTATGGTAATAAAACTTTGTCTCCTCCTCATCCATCACTGGTCTTGAAAAATATCTTTCATGCCCCGAAACTCATTAAAAATTTGGTGTCTGTCCATAAATTCACCACTGATAATTGAATTTCTATTGATTTTGATCCATTTGGGTTTTCTGTGAAGGATTTCAAGGCGAGTCCTCTGTGAGGTGTGACATGAGAGTGCGTATCGATTACACCGAGTCTCAGCATCTCGCGTCAAGCTATGTCATCCACTTTTGCAGCTCTTACTCCTTTCTTGTGGCATGCCCGTCTAGGTCAACCAGGTTCGTCTATTTTATCTTCTTTAAATAGACATAAGTTTATTTTTTGTAAGGGTACGCGTAGTACTCCACTTTGTCAATCCTGTTCTTTGGGAAAAATTATTAAGTTACCATTTGTAGCTTCGAATTCTAATAATTCATTTCCATTTGACATTATTCATAGTGATTTATGGACATATCCGATTCTCAATTCTATGGGTCATCGTTATTATGTTTTATTCTTAGATGACTATTCTAAATATTTATGGACGTTTTCAATTGCGAAAAAATCTCAATTTTTTTCCATTTTCATAAAATTTAGAGATTTCATAAGAACGCAATTTGAACGGGAAATAAAAAACATTCAATGTGATAATGGTAAAGAGTATGACAATGGGGAATTTAGGGAGATTTGTGCTCAAAATAGGATAAATTTTCATTTTTCTTGTCCTTATACGTCTTCACAAAATGGGAAAGTTGAGCGAAAAATTTGTATCATTAATAACATTGTCCGCACTTTATTGATTCATTCTTTTGTTCCTCCATTGTTTTGGCATCATGCGCTACAAATGGCTACCGATCTACTCAATATTCTTCCCTCTAAAGGTTTGACATATTCATCCCCTCTCAAAGTGTTATACAATAAGACTCTGTCGTATTCTCATCTTAGGGTCTTCGGATGCTTATGTTATCCACTGTTTCCATCCACTACAATCAACAAACTTCAGACACGTTCTACTCCTGGTGTGTTTTTGAGTTTTCCGTCAAATCACTGTGGTTATAAATGCTTTGATTTGTCCTCTAAATGAATCATCATTAGTCGTCATATTCTCTTTGATGAATCTCAATTTCCTTTTTCTAAAGTAGAAATACTCGTGCCTAGTTCATATGATTTTTTGGATGACGATATCTCCCCATATGTTCAACATCATCTTTCGGATTTTTCACAAAAAAACGTCGTCAACGCCGCGGCGCCTGTCATCCAGTGAACAAACAAATTTAAACCCGTCATTAGCGTCGCGGCCCTTAGAGGAAGCGCCGCGGCGCCAAAACTTCAGAGAGCTCTGCAATTCTTCCAGCACAGCGACCCTTCCTCTCTGCGTCGCGGCGCCTCCGACGGTAATTTCCGACACTTCACAAACAGTGTCCAAAAGCGATCGGCCCGTGACCTTAGGACAGCCTTAGGACACTTCGTGAACAGTGTTTTGGGTTTTGTGTATATTTGGTATATATTAGAATTAGTCTTGTACCTTAATTACTATTGTAATATTACCATAATTGTATAGTTAGTCTCCCTATAGAATAAAGTTTTAGATGTAAAGTAGAAATATAATTCTCCTATTGTAACTTATATATATATGTCTTTCATCAATAAGAATAATCTAAGGGATTAATTCTTTGTATTCTTATGAAGCCTAGAAATCTACTCTACTGAAGAAGGCGTGAATAGAGACATGAAACAGTAAACATGAAATTCGTAGAAATGATCTATCTTCGCATCTCTAAGCAATCAATGGTGTATTTTGGGCAACATATATTATCTGATCACTTTAGGATAGTGTCACTTCAATTCTACCGTTTAAACTTTATTAGACTTTAGGATAGTGTCATTATCATCACTTTGATCATTTTCTGAATCTTCATTTAAACAGTAATATTATTTTAATGTTTTTATTTATTTATCATATTGGAATATTATAAAGAAGGATCTGTTATCATGAAATTCCACCTCTGAAATTTGAAATTTCATGATAATATTATAGCTATTGTTCGATAGCGTGGCCAAAATATGTAAATGGCTACTATTTCTACATGTTGCTCGGCCTCCTTTCTTATATGACTTTAATTTAGGCCAGCTTGTCCTGGCCCAGGCCCATATTCAAGACGACTCCTTTTTTTGGTCAGGATATACAAATGCAACCTGATTTGGCACTGTCATTTATGTTAGCACACGATAATTATGGGAGAAATTCCATATTATCATTCTCCACCATAAATCATTTAATTATAATCAATTAGTAATATTATAATTATTATTAATTAGTAATTAGCATCTTATATTTTAGGTAACCTAAATTATTACTACCTACCATAATTGTATATGTATACTCTATGGATGGAATGAAATACTCAAGAAATTACCTTCCTACATGATATCAAGAGTCAAATATTTTTTTTCCTTTTACCCTATTCTCCTTTTTCTCTTAGCCTAATTCTTCACTAATTTTCTTGTTCTTTTCGGCCAACTTAAGCTTATTCTCTTAAAGCCTAAAACTAAACCACCACTAAAACAACCTAAACCACTAACCTAGCCGACAAATACCCCCACCCCATCCTCAGTAATCACTCCTTTTCTCTTCCAAAAAAACCCTAACCAAAATTTAGGGTTAATCCAAAACACCACCTACCTCCCTTCTTCTTTTGTTTCTAGTGGAACCTATGACCGAAAAACAAACTTTTTATCCTGCTCTTGCCATTAATAACGTCAAGAACTTTATCTCAATAACTCTTGAAAAGGAGAAAGGGTTATATACCTCTTGGGCGGAACTATTCAAAATTTATTGTCGCGCTAATGAGGTAATTGACCATATCATCCCGTCCGAGTCACCGTCGAATACCACTACAGTGGACAAGAAATTACGGCCTCGCTTAGATTCTATAGTCCTTCAATGGATTTATGACACAATTTTGAATGATCTTCTCCATACCATCTTATAACCAAATTCTAGGGCTCAACAGGTGTGGGAAATGTTACCAAATATTTTTCAAGATAACAAAATTTCTAGGGTCGTTTATCTTGAACACCAATTTACAAATGTTAAATTGGATGAATTTTCCAACACCTCAGCCTATTGTCAAGAATTAAAAGTACTTGCCGACCAACTATCCAACGTTGGTTCGCCAGTGACGAATCAAATGTTGATCCTTCAGTTGATTGCGGGGTTGAATGAACAATATGATGGTGTTGCTACGTTCATTCAGCAAATCAATCCATTACCTCCCTTTTACGAGGCTCGTTCAAGGGAGGTAATGGATGGTGTTGCTACGTTCATTCAGCAAATCAATCCATTACCTCCCTTTTACGAGGCTCGTTCAAGGTTAATTCTCGAGGAAACACGGAAAGCAAAGCAGGCATTCTCGGGAGCAACCACCGCCGGAACCGCTCTCGTATCCACCTACTCTTCTTCCACTAATTTGGAGCCCCAAAATTCTGGTTTATGGGGCCACGATAATCGTTCTAATAATTGTAAAAAACGGTGGTCACACCGTAACAATAAAGGAAAAAATAATAGTGGAAAAGGACGGGGAAGGCGTGCTTGACCAGCGATGGCGATCGAGGCGATGTGTGATCGTGGGGAAGTACCATCGTAGGTGCGGGCACTACGGTGGGTTGTCGCGCCATGCCTATACCCGACCTCCTCCTTCTTCAAATCGCCAACCGATATTCTTGGATCTCGTCCACAACATGCGTTTGCAGCTCATGCGTCATCTTTGTTGGTTATGCACCCACAGACATTGCACAAGCCATAAACAACATGCATCTAAGTGTTCCCGATGAGTTATGGTACATGGACACAGGGGCTACATCACACATGACGACATCTCAAGGTAATCTCTCATCTTATTTTAATATAGCAATAATAAAAATATTAATGTCGGCAGTGAGCAGGAAATTCTAATTTGTGGTATAGATCATGTAACACTACCATCTCCACACTCGCCATTACACTTGAAAAATGTTTTACATGTGCCAAATCTAATTAAAACCTGATATATATTAGACGTTTTATAGTTGACAATAATATTTTTGTTAATTTTGATCCGTTTGGTTTTTCTGTGAAGGATTTTCAGACGGGGATGCCACTTATGAAATGCAATAGCATAGGGGACTTGTATCCAATCACCCATGTTCCCAAAAATAGCATGACCAAACCATCCACCTTTGCTATCATTTCTCCTACTCTATGGCACAATCGATTGAGATACCTAGGAGCACAATTTTTTAATGAGCTTAGAAAGAATAATTTATTTTCTTGTAATAAACCTTTGGACTCCGCTGTTTTCCAATCTTGCATGTTTGGTAAACATGTTAAGCTTCCTTTTTCGTCTTCTAATTCTCATACTTTTATGTCATTTGATCTTGTGCATTGTGATTTGTGGACATCATCAATTTTGAGTTTTGAAGGTCATAAGTACTATATGCTTATTCTAGATGATTATTTGATTTTTTTGTGGACTTTTACATTAGGACATAAATCACAAATCTACACCATTTTTAACAATTTAGTATATTTGTCAAAACTCAATTTGGCAAAGACATTAAATGTTTTCAATATGACAATATGGGGAATTCATAAATACTCATTTTAATGATTTTTGTCATCAAAATGGGATGTACATGCGTCTTTCATGTCCACATACCTCACACAAAATGGGAAAGCCGAAAGAAAAATTTAAACTATTAATAATATGATTCGCTTTATTCTTGTGCATCCATCCACACCACCAAAATTTTGGCACCATGCACTTCAAATAACTACATACCTTTTAAATATTCTTCCTAGTAAATTGGTTTCCAATGTGTCTCCTGCATAAATGTTATAGCATCGTCTGTTACACATTTAAGGGTGTTTAGTTGTCTGTGTTATCCTTTGTTTCTGTCTACTTCCATTAACAAGTTACAGGCTCGGTCAACTCTTTGTGTGTTCTTGGGATACCCATAAAATCATAGGGGATATAAATGTTATGATTTAAGAAGTGGGAAAATAATTGTCTGTCGTCATGTGATTTTTGATGAGTCTACATTCCCGTTTGCTAAATCTCATGTGGAATCCTCACATTCATATGATTTTCTAGACAATGGAATACATCTCATTTTACACCACCACCTTAATGTACAAAACCATGTGGATTCGACCCATTACCATTCGGCCCAATTAGGGCAGTCCACTGCCCCGCCCTTAACCAAAACCAATTCCGGAGCCCAGTCTAGTACTGAAAATACTACACCCTTTCACTTGGGCCACAATCCTTCCCCTTGGACCAATAACATACCCGAAACTCCTACAACCCAACTCGTGATGGAACAACCTCGGACCATTGAAACAAGTATAATGCACGAAATTTTTAGTCTCAAACGTCAGTTTAACCTTTTATCCATAGAACATCCTTCACCTATACCAAAAAATTCCAGAGCTGCCTTATCCGACCTGAATTGAAAAACTGTTATGTTAGACGAATTTAATGCTCTTATTAAAAATAAGAAGTGGGAGTTAGTACCACGCCCGTATAATGTGAATGTCATTCGGTCTATGTGGGTATTTTGTCATAAGAAAAATTATGACGATTCTTTTGCGAGATACAAAGCTCGTCTTGTTGGTGATGGCATGTCTCAGCGAGTTGGGGTCGATTGTAGTGAAACATTCAGTCTTATAGTTAAGACAACAACTATCAGGACAATTCTTAGTCTGGCCCTCTCCAAATCTTGGTCTATTCATCAGTTAGATGTTAAAATGCATTCTTACATGACCATTTAAAGGAACAGTGTACATGCATCAGTCGTTGGGGTTCCGAGATTATTCATGTCCAGATAATGTTTGCTTGTTGAAGAAATTCTTATATGGTTTGAAACAAACTCCTAAGGCATGGTATAACTGTTTTGCAGGTTTGTTTCCATGTTGAGCTTTTCTCACAGCAAGTCTGATCAGTCATTGTTCATTTACCAGAAGGGCGCTGACATACTATATACTTCTGTATGTTTATGATATTATTCTCACAATATCATCTATTTCACTTCGTCAATCTATCTTGTCTCTTCTTGCAGCAGAATTTGCAATGAATGATTTGGGTCCATTGAATTATTTTTTTTGTATTGAAGTAACCCAATATGCAAGTGGTCTCTTTCTTAGTCAAAAGAAATATGCAGAAGAAATAATTGAGAAAGTTGGGATGTCTTCCTGCAAACCATCCCATACTCCAGTTGACACAAAGACGAAGTTGAGCAACACATCAGGTATTCTATACAGTAATCTAACACATTACCGAAGTCTTACAGGAGCCTTGCAGTATCTGACATTTACAAGACCATATATTTCCTATGTGGTTCAGCAAGTTTGTTTACACATGCATGATCCTAATGATGAACATATGGAGGCTATAAAAAGGATCGTGTGGTATGTGAAGAGTACTCTTCATTTCGGGCTTCATTTGTATAAATCCTTTGTCACACAACTGTCAGCCTACACAGATGCAGATTGGGGTGGCTGCCCGGATACACGCCATTCCACTTTCGGTTATTGTGTTTTTTGGGAACAATCTAGTTTCCTGGTCGTCTAAACGACAATCCATACTGTCACGGTCAAGTGCTGAGGCAGAATACCAAGGCGTATCCAATGTAGTTGCTGAATCATGTTGGCTTCGTAATCTACTGTTGGAGTTACATTGTCCAATTGAAAGGCAACAGTGGGGTTATTGTGATAATGTGAGTGCGATATACTTATCTGGCAATTGTTGCGTCTATTTTATATATACTTTTGAGTCCTTTTTAGTTAGTATTTTTCATGTTTTCTTTTTGTTTTGTATAGGGGTGTTGGGTGATTTCCACGTGCTCACGCAAGTGTACGTATCGTTCACAAATAGTATAGTCTGATAAGACCGAATATCGTCCTCAGAGACTGGTTTCTAATTACCGTTCATCTATTTTATGTTATCTATTTAGCAATCGATAATAAAGTTGAGTTTTTTGTTTAACTAATAGAATAATTGCAAGAATTAACTAAACTATTAATGTTGTAATCAATTATGAAGGAATTAGAGCTTCCAAAATCCTCGACTATCCACTCTATTCAATCCTTAATGCAACTAGAATGACTTCTTCTACGTTAAGATAGCGGTTAACTAGACTGTCTTATATTCCGGTTAGGATATATAATCGTTCAACCCCAGTGCAGAACCCTTCTATATTTCTATGATAGGATTTATTACATAGGAGGATTAAGAACAATAACCTATAATGCTACACAAGTATCGGGGTACTTTCATCCGCGATTTTAACCTATGTCTATTGTTGACACCTAATTTTGACCCTCCCGTCCAGTCATTAACTATAAAATTACACAAATTGTAAAGCAATTTTATAATAATAAAATACAACAATAAAACATTAATACAGACATAAATAAACAATTTAATAATGACACCGCTTCTTACGTAGAAAATTACACACTTAGAGCCCGGTCATAATAAATACGTAAAATAATAATCTAACATACGCGTTTTAATAATAGCATTCATAAAAGAATTAAGAAGTCCTATCTGCATGTAGCATTTAAATAACTCAATTTTATAACGGCATCACATTAAGCACTAATTAAATAGCACACCTGTCTTTATTTTTGTAACAATTTAAACCCAACTTTAATTAATGAAACACCTAAATAATTTAATCACATTTATTAATTTAGTTTACCACTGATTAATACACTTAAAACTCTACCCCCTAATTAAAATAACTTACCACTAATTAAATAACTAATACCTAATTAATTAACTCCTAAATACTTAAATACCCACTCTGTGACCTCAACATGAAGCCCAACTCGCCCACTTCTTATGTCTTTATCCTTCCGCCCAGCCCAAGCCTTGTATCATTTCCCTTATCATGACCCATTACCCCAGCCTTCATTTTCCCTCAGCCCAGAAGACACCCATCGTCTCTCCCTGTCGACGAGCCCTAGACCTAAAACACAAAAGCTTCATCGCGCCACGCCGGATTTCGGGAGAATCGGGACTTTCCTACCCATGCACACATTTCGTTCCTTACCATATCCATCACCAAAACCTTCCTAAAGCTCAAGTATCACACAAAATCTACCCAAATCTCGTCACCCAAATCGCACGAATCAAGCGAATCGGCGCAAATATTAGCCCAAAATCAGCCTTTATTACTTACCAAACTTGGAATCCAAATCCTAGCTATAAATATAGAACCGCTATGCATGCAATAGGCATCGATTCAGGGGATTCAGAGCACAGTAGGGCAGAGCGGGGTCAGGGGCCATCATTTTTTTAGATTCGAAAAGGCAGCAGTCCAATCGATCGGGTAGCAATCGATTCTCCGCAGCAGAGGAACCCAGCAGATTCGCATAAGGCATAGGGAGTTAGGGCTCAGCACCCAGACCATTAGCGTCGCACGAATAGGAAGTTCGAAACCCCCTTCTTTCAATTTCAGTCCAGAAATCAACAAACAAACCTTGCCCTTTTATTCGCATCGCAAGCCCAAAACCGGCGAGTCGACGACTTGATACGCTGCCGGTTCATTTGTCAGGAGAAGGTAAACCGTTCTTTTCGGTTTCTTATGCAATTTACACTTTCTGATCTGTTTGAGTAATGTGCTCTGTTGATAATGCTAACGCTTTTGTCGATGTGTATGGTCGAAATCGCTGGTTTAATGTCGCCACTGTTTTGCTTGACTGTTAACTTATCTACTCATCTGTTTCGTCTCTGATTTGCGATAGTCGAAGGCTCGCCATATTAACCTATTCAAATGCCTCACTGATCAAATGAATATTATAAATATTGGACTGCCAATATACCCATAAATCTGTTCAGAATAGTCAGTTGTGTATAGGTAATTATGGGAGTATCGTGCTATTGTTTCATATTCAGTAAAGATGAACATGTCTTTTGGCTATTATTCTGCTTATATGTTTCTACGATTGATATGAGATAAGCAAATTTTGAAGTCTATATTAGCATGTTGATGGTAGGCTGTTGGACTTGGAATCGATCGTCCTGAAATGGAAGATCTGAAATAGATACTAACCAGAGAGAAATATCTATTGTCTATTGCTTAGTGTTTCTTATTTGTTGCTTGAATTGGATCTTCATGTCTAAATTACCTATTATGATGTGTGTGCTTGCCTGCTGGGTTCTTTGAATATTGTTTATGAATGTCATGCCATAACTGTATGTTTAGTCCAGACCAAATGGGTCTCTGCCTATCTGAATAATGTTGCCTCGCCTTGTCCATTCTGTACACTTCTCCGCCCTATCCTTGCATACAGTTAGTTGATCGAGGTAGTAGGATATATATAGGGACAATCGGCATGGAAGCTGCCTAAATGAACATGAAAGAACCTAGAAAATAACTTGAATAGCCTATTTGTGCTTTGATTTGAGCATTCTGTATATGTGGTAATGGGTTTCTTATCTGGCCTAAAAGTTTCCTTTCATCTTGTGAATTAGTGTCGTTGTTTTGCATATTCATCTTACGGTCCATCACTGTGGTAGAGGATGATTTAGGCATTCATCCTGTAGTGTCTGTTATATCTGTAGAATGCTCTGTTATAATAAATGCTCGTCTGTTTAGTTTCTCCTTCATGCATTCTAAATATACCCTAGTAAGCATGGACATAGGCATCCTATTAGGCCTTTGTCTATTTATATTTGGTTTCTTTGGTTTGATTCTTGTAAGCATGAACAAACATATGTTTTAAATACTCTGTTTTCCTGGAAACCATTAGTGAAACTCTATTGGATCTTGATTGCTTGAAAATATATACTGCCTGCCTCCTGAATCCTTCCCTTTAAAATCTGAAAATTCATTTTGGTTTGCTTTATCGTTCTTTTGCCCCTGCATTGTCTGTCTGGCCCACTGATACATATTTGGGTTGAACCCATTAGGTTTATTTCTCGTCATTTGCCATATATTGCTCCTTACTGCTTAGTCACGGTACATATGTGCCTGATTTTATGCTAACTCATTTACTGGTTAAATGAATTTGGGCATATACTAATCCTTATCCTTTCTTACATTTTTACATGAAATGCACCGGAGCAAAAATGAAGAGTCTCCCGGCGAGACTCATCACGAGCTACTTCAAATGGCAACCCGCGTCTATGTGCATCCGCATTCGCGTTCCCGCTTCAGAAATCCCTAGAAAAAACAAATAAGACGTCGTCATCCGTCGTAAAAAGCCCTCTTAAATCCCATCCTCTCTTTACTTGCTATTCATTCATTTATTTGTTTAGTGTAATTTAATTACTCTATGTCTGTAATATTTAGGATATATAGAACAATTAAGTTTCAAACATATAAGGTGGGAAAGTAATTCATAATTAGAAACGCACTTTTAAGTTACTTGTCATGCATGTCTAAACTTTACTAAACAATTTAACTCGCAACTAACATGATAAAATAAATTGCATTTCTCACAAGCACTTTTATTAGCACAATATAAATAATTTATGTTGAATAGCCTTCTTATCATAAAAAATCACCTTTTGCACTACGTCATATATGTTTGATTTTAAAGGCATACCTTTGATCATAAATCAACATTGCATATATCTATAAACAATATAAATGCATACTTTAAAGTTTTGTTCTATAGCATTAGTCTTATAAACTTTATTCAACATGCCGCCTTTCATAAAATACTTTGAAGCATTTTTCAAAACACGCATTTTAATATAATAATTACCCTAGGTTTGGTAGGACAACCGCAGGTTAGCGGATCTTAGAGGGTGCCTAACCCCTTCCCTCTAGATAAATAAAGAACCCTTACCCAGAATCTCATTAAGTTTAGCAGACCATTAAATGGAGTTAATGTTTACTTTAAACTAGTTAACATTTAGGTGTCCTAATTCACTCAAACTAATTAGGTGGCGACTCCTTAAAATACATTTAGGAATCAACCATACGTGGCACTCCCGTTTTCGACTCCGGTTAAAATGGGGTGTTACAGATAGCGACTTCACTGGGGAATTAAGGTTCTTAACCATAACAGACCTAGGGTTATTATTTGACATTATTTTTGCATTTAATTTTGTGTGTTATATTTTGTTTATTTTAATTGCTACTTGCTTTACTGCTTTCCCTAAACTGGCATTCCGCTCATATTTTTTCCACTCTGGAAAATTCACACAATCACACACTACATGCGAGGTGCGCTTGGTGCATCAGCAAAATTATTTCTTCAAAACCCAAATTTAGGAGAGTTGGTAACATACGTGGAGTGTCCGGTCTGACCGGTGGTCGCGTAGCCTTCTCACTCGAGTTGTCCGCTCGGGAACCTTGCGTCTAGAAAAGCCAAATCTTAGAAACTTAAGATAGAGCTATACCACCCTTTATTTTAGGGCATGCATGCATTTACCTTAGGTGGGTCGGTCCTTGGCATCGACACCACAATTAGGAAGACACCAAACTTGTCGACGGGTTTCTCAATCCAACGACCAACCAGCATATTATGTGTAGCGTGGCAATGATAGACAAATCCAAACCTAATCATGACATGCTGAAATTGGAAAAAAGTGCACCGTCATTTGGTCGCCATTTCCAACAAAAGCATTACAGTTGGACGGTTTGGACAAATCTATCTCGCATATGTGACGTTTAGGCCTACCTCTGGCATAAAGGGGTCCCCACGCATGTTAGGACTCGTTTGCAATGTATGTGCAACATGTACTTGCTAAATGTTTTTACACTCCTGCAAAATCACGTACTTTACACTAACGCAGTTTGCTGCATTTTGTCTAAAAGGATTTATCATCTCCCTCAAAGGTCGATTTGTATTTGACTAAGCAAATGGCAGAGCATCGATATCTCACAAGATCAAAGGCACGGTCCAGCGACATGACTGATTCAAGGGCATCTGAGCGGAACGAGTCGGAACCTGTCTTGGTTCCTATAGGCAAAGCAGGGGTCTCAGAAGAGAAAAGCAGCATAGATCCGATAGAACACCTCGCCCAAATACCGCAACAAATGGCAAACCTGCAGGCCGAAATCAGAAGGCTCAGAAACATCACTGAAGTACTCGTCACTGCAAATAACCAAAACAGTCAAAATCCTCCAAATTACTACCAGTACCCTCTTACTACATATCCCATTCAGCTAATATACAATGCACCCATACATCCCACACAAAACCAAATGCCGATTATGCTCCAGCCAAACACAAACCAAAGGCCACCACAAACCTATTTTTGCAATGCATACGACAACCCCTTACGATACCCATCCGTGCATACGCCACAGCCAAATGCCCGTTCACTAAACACATTCAAACCCCGCATAGGCGCTAAGAGAAAACCAACTAGAACCTATACACCTTTAGCCGAACCCATAACCCAAGTGTATGAGGAGCTGAAAGCCGCAGGAATACTCCAGCCAATTCCCAGAAATGTCCCCAGGCCTACTTCCCGAGGGCACGATAAAACCAAACATTGTGCATACCACTCCGGTGTCGAGGGGCACGACATCGAAAATTGCTACTCCCTCAGGGACAGGATCGAGGCGTTGATCAAAGAAGGGGTAATTCAGCTGAAGGAGTCTGCCCCAAATGTGCATGATAATCCCTTGCCAAAACACGGCCACGTCAATGTGCACCCGATAACCTTAGATGGGGAATACACTCTCTTGCCTATACCCATTCCGCCTGAATCAATCATTCATCCGAGCATGCACCACGCAGAAGTCAAAAGAAGAAGATATTGATAGCAGAGCATGAAGACCCAGCCAGCCACGATGCAGAGCAAGAAGGCGTATTGGTTGGATTTGCACCCTTGTTCTGGTCCGCCTAGAGCCCGGATAAGAAAGAGCAATTTAGCTTAGCAGATTAATATAAAGAAAAACTCGAGTTTAAGCTTTAATAATGTTTTCCTTTGTTTTGCTTGTATTTGGAACTACGTGTGACCTGATTCCCTCGTGGGGATACGTAGGCGGCCATATCGGCTTCGGTCCCACCTTTTAGAAAATCCCAATTTCTCTTTTGCTTGTAATGAACTACGTTCGACCTAATTCCCTTGGCGGATACGTAGGCGGCCACATCGGCCTCGGTCCCACATTTAGAAATTTTAATTTCACCCCAAAATTTGCTTGTAATGAACTACGTCATGACCTGATTCCCTCATGGGGATACGTAGGCGGCCTAAATCGGCTTCGGTCACACCATTAGGAAACTTTTCCTTCGTTCTGAAAATAACAAGAATACACATAACATACAAGCAACTCCATTGAGACCCCCTTAGGCCAAACACTCTTTTCAAAACTGGGACAATGTAGGAAACCAGACAGGGGTTGCAAGTCCAAACAGGCCAGGCACGCAGATGTCAAGGAACAAGGCGGCGAAGTCAAATACGAATCGACCACCCCCCCAAAACTCACAAATTTTCTTTGAGCGCAGGTTTTCATATTAACAGAAGTAGATAGTGCAACAGCCGAAGCAGAAAATACGGCAAAAAGTTTCTTCGCAGCGAAGAAGCGTGAGGCAGAGGATATGACAACAATCCAAAGTTCAAAGTCCGCATCAGAAGCAGCAGAAGCAGAAAAAGGCATCGACAATCAACAGTCAGAATTCTGAATTCCGCAACAAGGGCTAGCGCATCAGCTCGGGCATAAAGTCAAATCTGCAACCAACACATCGCACCCAACGAAGGCATCATGGCAATTCGTCAGTTGCAGCATTTAGCATTGTCACGACCCGACCCCGGGGCCGCGACTAGTACCCTACTGGGGTACCCTGTCAGGTATATGTCAGAGAATAGCAGCGGAACATAGCACAACACATAACTTCATAAAAAGGGTAAAACATATCGGCGGTAGATAAAGTGCCATAAACATACTTAAACAAAGTATTTATAATACAACTGGTTCTTATAGCCCAAAATACATATGTGACCACAGACCTCTAAAGATAACAACTGTGGCGGGACAGGGCCCCGCCATACCCCCTGAATGTATAAAATACCTATAGCATCAGGGAAAATCCGTACCAAAACAACAAGCGTCCGGAGGAATGGAGCTTCTGACACCGGAATAGTGATCCTAAGAACGAGGATCCTCAATCTGCTTACCCTTACCTGCGGCATGAACGCAGCCCCCGAGGAAGGGGGTCAGTACACAATATGTACCAAGTATGTAAAGCTGGAAAATACTGTAATAATGATATCAAGTCTAAAAGTAAGCTGGAGTCATGGAAGACAATTAAAATACCTTTTTACTGTGCCTTACTAACAATGAGAGTGACAAGTATATATATATATATACATATAATACTGCATAAAATAGGGGCCTTAGGATCAAGACAGGGTACCTCGCCTGCAGTATCCATAAGCACCCCCTACTCCTGGGACTATTTCACCCGCATAGGTCCCTGTGGACCCGCATGAGGTACTCCTCGCATCGGCTGTACCCGCCGGCATGGGACTATTTCACCCGCATAAGCCCCTAAGGACTCGCATGAGGTATTCCTCGCATCATGGGTAGCAAATCCACGGAACCAGGTGGTATAACGATCTTGGGGACTTACCCCTCAGATATACTCTTACCCTGAAGCAGCTGGTATAACGATCTTGGGGCTGGCCCCTCAGATATACTCTTACACTGAAGCAGATGGTATGACGATCTTGGGGCTGGCCCCTCAGACATACTCTTACACTGAAGGAGGTGGTATGACGATCTTGGGGCTTGCCCCTCAGACATACTCTTACCTATCTCAAATCACATCATATCATAATAATAAATAAGTTAAGAAAACTTATAACTTCTTACTAATCTTGCTCATATACCCTCTCATTTTAGTTTACTTAAGGCACTTAACCATATCTTTAATAAAAAGCAAAACCGGGAATTTAACCCAAGTACTACATGCTTCAACTCTTTTAAAAGTGACTCTTCTTTATACATAAAAGCCTTTGGGCAATTGATGCCTTTAAATCAATTTGCCTCTTCATATACTTATCTTACTTAGAGTAAAATCTCTTTTCATTAACCTTTTATGAAGCTAATAAACCAACTTCCCATAAAGTTGTTATATTAACTCTATACTTTAGTAAAATCATACTTTTCCCTTAATCAAGGGACTTATACATTTTAAAACGAACAAGTCATTTTATAATCAAAACAAGTAAGAACACCAAATCTTGTCGTCTACCGTACTACATAGTTTCATCTATTCATGCTCAAGAGATAGGAAAGCTTCACATACCTCTTTGGTCAATCCACTTGCTAAGCTCAACTACCATGAGTAATATCTCAACCTATAATAATCATGATCGCTTGTTAACCTCTAATCTCAAAGTAGAACAATCCAAGTTCTAAGTCACTAAATTCTATGGAAAATTGGGCAGCATTTCCTTTGTTTCTACTCACTTTGCCACCTTTCTCAAGGTCGAATTTATCATCCAAACGCCACATTTAAGGCTCAATCAAACCAACAATTCAAAGGGATTACATACCCAAAATTCTGTCCCATAAGTCTACAACAATTTACTTAACAATTCTAAGGTAGTTTTTAGGCTACAACATGCTCATAATCTCTTCTTAACCCATTCTTCATATCCAAACCACATTTCTAGCATGCAATGATTCTAAGAGCATTATCTACTATCACAAGTTCCTTCTTCAAACATGCAACACTAGAACTAATTCTAAAGGAAGAAATGTTACCTTAAAGTTTTAGCCAAACTTATTCCAAATATTGCTAGCTTCCTTGCCAAGAACACCACCACAACAATGCCAACAAGCTAGCCACAAGCTTCCTTTTCTTGCTCTTATCTTTCAGATTTTTCTTAGGCTTAGAATTTCTCTTGGGGTTAGAGAGAAATTTGGAAGTTTAGAGAGAAGGGAGCAATTTGAGAGAGAGAGAGTGAAGATGAAAGATAGAAAATGACCAAGCCTTGGTCAATATATTGCATCTGTGAGAAAATCAGATGGGGACACTTGTCACCTTCCCATGGCCTCTTTCAAAACAAAAATCAGATTTCCTAAGTTTTTCCGCCTAAAAACCGCCTCGGCGCCAGCCGCGCGTGTGCCGAAACCTCATGATCCCTCGATCTTTGGCGCGCGGCCTGCCACTGGCGCGCGGCTCAGAATCGCTGCGACCTGCGGTACTTTAGGCGCCGCGCTCGCACTCCGAGCCGCTGCGCCTTAGTCCGAAACACGTTTACGTCATTGCGCCTTGAACTTGTAATTCTCATAACTTCCTACTCGACGCCCTATCGGCGAGCGGTTGGTTGCGTTGGAATCAGACTCAACGAACTACGCCCTAGGCCTTTGAAACACTTAGGAACTCTCAATATACCGGGTCATAACCCGCCTCAAAGTTGACTAAAACCCGGAACAATCCGTCAACCTATCATTAAAAAAATTTAAGTCTTACATACTTTAAATGCGCTCTGCGTGCGTAGGTCAGAACTACGGGGTATAACATTCTCCCTTAGAAACATTCGTCGAATGTTCCTTCTAGACTTACTCAAATCACAACGTCGACATAGACCCTCTTAACTATTCCTTTGCAAAAGAAACTCCACGAGCCACAACATCTTGAGCGTAAATGCTAAATCAAAACTAACAAGCGGGAAAGTAGGTTACACGGAGGTATAGGGAATAAGTGAGGATACTTCTTCATCATGTCATCCTCTGCTTCCACGTCATTTCCTCCTGTTTCGTTCCGGGACGCTTGACGGAAGCTTGCGTCTTTCGTCCAAGTCGTCTAACGTCGATCGAGTATCGCTATGGGACTCTCTCATACGATAACTCCTCTGTCACTGGACATCATGAATCGGGTGCACTCTGAGCGGATCTCAATACATTTCCGCAACATAGACACATGAAAAAGCTGGATGCACGCCTCCAAATCGGACGGAAGATCTAACTCATGTGCAACCTTGCCTACCTTACGGACAATCGATACGACCCAATGTACCTTGGGCTAAGCTTCCTTCTTTCCAAATCTCATCACGCCGCCATGGCGATACGCTAGAAAAACCCAATCATCTATCTCAAATTCCAAGTGTCGACGCCGATGATGCGCATCGACTTCGCCGACTACGAGTGCGATAACCGCTCTGGATAAGCTTCACCTTATCCACGCGGCCTGTGAACTAAGTGCGGCCCGACTAATCGAACTTCTCCCACTCGAACCAGCTATCGGTGACTGCACTTCCTCGTATAAGGCCTCATAAGGCGCCATCGAATCTGGAATGGTAGCCGTTGTTATAAGCAAACTCCACAGAGGCAAGTGATCCTCGGCTACCCGAAATCAATAACACAAGCCCGCGGATATCCTCGAGTGTCGGATAGTGCGCTCGGCTGTCCGTCTGTCACGAGGATGAAACGCCGTCTCGAGACTCACTGTGTCCCTAATCCGCCACGAAAAGACCTCCAGAAGTTAGCCGAGAACTGGGCTCCTCTATCTGATATAATCGACACCGGGACTCCGTGCAGTCTCACAACCTCTCTAATATATAATCTGGCATAGTCCTCAGCTGAGAACGTCGTTACGGCCAGGAAGAAAATGGGCTGATTTCGTCAATCTGTCGACAATCACCCAAATGGAATCATGCTTCCTCCGAGTGGTGGGTAGTCCTGTGATAAAATCCATATTTATCACCTCCCACTTCCAAGTTGGAATATCAATGGCTCGCGACCACCGGCCTCACGGTGCTCAATCTTAACACGCTGACAATTCGACGCGTGCCACGAATTCCAGGCGTCCTCTTTAGGCCATCCCACCAATACACGCATCTGAGGTCATGGTACATCTTAGTCGACCCCGGATGAATAGAATAACGAGCACTGTGTGCCTCACGAGAATCTGGCGGCGAAGTCTGTCCATCGGGAACACTGGCCGGCCCTCGAATCTTAGCACCCGTGAGCGCCACGCCAAATAGACTCTTCTCCTACGGAAGCTGCGTCTCGATGCGGGTGCCAAAATCGGATCCTCATCGTCGCCTCTTCACCTCGCCGGCGATGGAAGACTCGGCAACCTCGAACCAATTCCGTTACTAACAGAATCAACCAAACGGACCCCAAGGCTTGCTAGCTGATGTAACTCTCGGACCATATCCCTCTTCTCTGGCTGAACATCAGACAGACTACCCATCGATCTGCGACTAAGGGCATCTGCCACCACATTGGCCTTCCCGGGTGGTACGAATATCAACGTCATAATCCTTAAGTAGCTCCAACCACCGCGTCTGCGCGCAAGTTCGGCTCCTCTGGTGAAGATGTCTTGGAGACTCTTGTGGTGCGTGTAAATGTCCATGAACTCCATATAAATAATGCCTCGGATCTTTAAGGCATGAATCACTGCGCTAACTCCAGTCATGCGTGGGATAGTTCTTCTCATGCTTCCTAAGTCGAGATGCATAAGCTATAACCTTGTGCTACATCGATGCGCACCAAGCCCGACACTGACGGCGTCACAAAAACCACATAACCATCTAAGCCTGCGGAAGAGTAAGAAGCTGGGCGGTCGTCAACTTCTCCTTTAGCAACTGGAAACTTTCCTCACAAGTATCCGTCCATCGAACATAGCCGCTTACGAGTCGACTTAGTCAGCGATCTTTGAAATAGAAGCAAACTTCTACAAACCTCCGATAATAACCCGAGGCCCAGGCTGCGCACTGTCGGTGTAGTGGAGTGCAGGCCAAGTCTTGGCCGCCTCAATCTTAGTTGTATCAACAGAATACCGTCGGCCCAGATAATATGCCCTAGGAAAGCCAGAAGCTAACGAACTCGCACTTTGAGAACTTGGCATACAATTGCGGTCTCGGAGGACTCCAATACCGCGCCAAATGATCAGTATGCTCTCGCTGCGTGCGCGAATATACCAAGATATCATCGATGAAAACTATAATGAACATGTCCAAGAATGGCACGAACACCTATTCATCAAATCCATGAATCCGCTTTGGGCGTTGGTCAAACCGAAGGACATCACCTGAACTCATAGTGCCCATCTGGGTCCCGAATGCAGTCTTTGGGATATCTATCTCTCTAACTCGCACTTGATGATAACCAGACCGCAAGTCTATCTTGGAAAAACACTTTGCACCCTGCAACTGGTCAAACAAATCGTCAATCCTGGGGAGGGGATATCTATTCTTGATAGTTACCTTGTTCGGATGCACGTAATCAATACATCTGCGGCGTCCCATCCTTCTTCTTTACAAATAACACGGGTGCTCCCCAGGGAGAAACACTTGGCCTAATAAAGCCTTTCTCCAGCAAGTCTTTCAGCTGGTCCTTCAATTCCTTCAACTCGGCAGGTGCCATCCTATATGGCGGAATAGATATCGGTCGAGTATCTGGCGTCAATTCAATACAAAACTCAATCTCCCTCTCAGGAGGGACACCTGGAAGCTCATCTGGGAATACGTCTGGAAACTCTCTAACGACCAAGTCGATGAAGGTCGGTACCTCACCTCGATGTCGAATACCCGAACCATATGGTAGATATACCCTTTCGCACCATCTTCCTAGCCTTGAGGTAAGAAATAAACTTACCCGCCGGCGCTGTATTCCTTCCACTCGATGCAGGCTCGTGAAAGCTGGAACCGAACTAGTCTCTCCCTACAGTCCACATTGGCGTAGCAAGATGCTAGCCAATCCATACCCATAATCACGTCAAAGTCTGTCATATCCAACTCTATCAAGTCGGCTAGGGTATGACGACTATCTATAATCACGGGGCAAGCCTTATACACTCGCTCAGCTACCACTGAATCGCTGATGCGCGTAATATGCACACACTTTAAACGCAAGTGCACGTTATCGTATCAAGTAGTATAGTCTTAGATAAGACCGAATATCGTCCTCTAGGATTAGGGTTCAAGTACCAGTTATCTATTTTCTAGTATCTATTTGGTGAATTAATGATTGATTGTTTGGTTTGTAACTAAGAGTTATGAAAGCTAATTAAATATAAAGATTTAATTCAGATGTGATGAGAATAGGGCTTCTATGTATCCTTACTATCCGCTTATGTTACTTGTTAATGCATTACTTATGGTGTTCTTCTTTTGGAGAAAGCAGGTTTACGAAATCGTTTTATACTCCCGTTAGGGTTATATAAACACTCAAACCCAGTATTGTTCCTTACCTAACTTTCGCTGATAAGGGTAACTCTATAGGAGGATTAAGCACAAAAACCTAGTTGACCGTCACGCACAATGCGCAAAATTAGGGTTGTTAAGCCTCTCATCAACGCTACAAATCTAATTGAGGTATTTTCATCCCCAATTCAAGACCGTCTACCCAACTTACAGCATATTCACAATCCCTCCTTTTCAGAATCTGATTAGAAATCATATAGTGATAACTAGTTGTCAATTAGCTACCAAGACTTCAACTCAATTATTGGATAGATCTCTCAATAAGAATAATAACCATAAGCATGCATTACTTTAAAACATAAGGTTCAAGAATTCAACATAGAAACCACTAGAAGAGAATTAGATCATAGCCATGAATATGACAAGAACTAATTCAAAGTTCATCATGCAAAACCTGAATTAAAGAAAAGAAAAGGAAAGAAAATACTAATGTTTAGGTCTCCAATCTCCTAGGCAAGAAAACCTTGTGTTTGGCAAGAAAGGGAACCCTTGAAAAACTGCCTAGGGTTCTCCTTTTATAGGTTTAAAACGTCTCCCCTCTTTTCCCTGCAGGCCTGGCCCAAAAATCCGTCAAAAGACCTAATTTTTCCGCGTCGGCGCGCCTGCGAGATGGCGCATGGCGCTAAAGTTCTGCAATACTTCGGGTGTTTTGGCGCGCGGCCCGATATCTGGCTGCGAGGCGCGCGGCCACTGCGCTCTGTGGCTTCTCGGATGTTTAGCGCGCGGCCTGTTCACAGTCTCTGAGGCGCGCGGCTGGATCTTCTGCGACTTCTACGAATAATAGCGCGCCGCTTCAGCTGCGGGGCGCCGCGCAGTCTGATTCAGCCTCGTTTGCCACTTTCTCCGTTTTCAGCTCTAGTACCTCCTCTTTTTCCCTCTTTTCGCTCCTTTTCCGCCATTTGGCCACTTTAGCCACTTTGACTCAAAAGAAAGAAAATCTATCCTAATACGACACTTTGTATGTACAAAACGGGACAAAAGACTAACTAGACTGACTCAAAAGGTGTATATAAAATACACTGATCAAATACCCCCAAACTTAACCTTTGCTCGCCCTCGAGCAAAGATAGAAAGAAATACAATAAAAGACTCAAAAGAATGAAAAATAAAGGACTCTCTGTCATTAATCACTTTTGCTGCATAAATGTTAACTAGAAAAACATGAAGGTTAGCACTATAATCTGGAGGAACATATAACATGAAATTTTCAGCACACTAAACACATGAAGCTAAATATTTCGCAAACTCATATTCATCATGCTTAATGGAAGTCAATATACTAAATCATGCATATAAATTCAAGAATTCCTATGGCATGCTTACTTGCTATTCTCCACTAATTCTGGATATGCATAAAGAGATCTTGAGGACTTTGAGGTTGTAATGTAGGCTTAGGTAGGAGTTGGTAAAGATATGCATTTAGACTCATTTTTCTGTACCATAAGCTCTTTGGCTTTTCAATTTTTCCCTTTTTCTTTTGATTCTTTCCTTCACTTCAATTCTATCATTCCCCTCTTTTGTTTTGGGAGAGTGAAGTGTATTATACAAATAGGCCCAAACTTAGGTTTTGTCTCTTTCTTATTACTTTTCCATTAGGGTGCCTCAAACTTGTTCACTCTTTTTGTTTCTTCTTTTTAACACAATGTACTCCACTATTTCATATTTTCACTTATGGCACAATTTTGTGGGAATATGGGGTGTCAAAGAAGTTTCAAATTTAGGCTCGATGGGTGACTAGGGATATTTTTAAAGTGCGGGATAGAAAAGAATGGTAAGAATTGGCTATCAAAGAAATGCCGAGTCATCTCCTAACATGCATATCCTAACTATTTCGCCTCAAATAGCAAGCACTCATAACACATAAGCATTTATCATTTAGCATGCATAACTTAAGCAAGAAACTCGAATAGGCAGTTATGTGAGCTTTTGGCATATCTAACCTAAGTGTTTAGATAGTTGCTTCAATTCCTTTACATTATTCCACCTTACTTCATTAGGTGTTTCTAGCAACTACTGAGATACATGATCTTTGTGAGCAATTATGACTCAAGAAAGAAAAAATTTTGGTGACTCAAAATAAACATAAAACAAATAGAAAAATTTAAATAAAACATAACATGACACACAAATAAAAACTAAAACACAAAAACACACCCCCAAACTTAAATCACACATTGCCCCCAATGTGTGTAGACTCAAAGACAGTAAAAGAAAACGACACTTACAAACTTTGGCTAAAATGGTGGTGGTGGCGGTGGATAATGCATCGACCATTGGTTGAACAAGGCACTCAGCTCGTCGATTTGTTGCCTTGTTTCTTGCTGTCCTTGTACTACTGTTTGCAAGGTCTGCATCATCTCCTTCTGGTGTTGGTACAATTGCCCTATTGTGGGCTCTGAAGGTTCTGCTCTTGTGGTTGGCCGGTGGCTAGGTCCTGCCTCATATTGAGCCCCTATTTCAGGCTCATCTTCATCCATGGTTGCCTCTGCTGCTGTTGTTGCTGCTGCTGCGGGTTGTACTCTTCGTCTGGCTGCTGGGGGGCTAGGGTCTGGAAAAGAGTGCACTATCCCATAGGACACCGGCAGTTGGTTTCTTTCATGAGTATCTGTGGGTAGTTGTGGGACTGCACTCATGTGGCATAGACTGGTAATAAGTGAACCGTGTCCCAATCCACCTGTTGTCACCAATCTGCTGATTTCTTCGATGCTCTGCACTATCTCTTTTCCCACATCAATTATCGCCTCATAATTCCATAAATCAACTTAATCTGTCTTACGGCACTCTGGTGAAGTGCGTAGATGGAATCATGCGCATCGACGAAATCTGACCAAGCCTTGGTCGCTTGTTGAATGGCTTTGCTCGGTGCTCTAGATCCATTCCTTCCGATCTCAAAAGCGGCCCGGGGTAGCTCGGCTGTATCTGATATTATTCGATCAATGTTGTTCTTGCTCCTAGACCATGTTCTAAAATGGTTCCAATCGCTACTTTCTTCAACATCAATGTTTTTAGCGTTGTATTTATTGCTGCGATCCACGGGCATATAATTTCCCTTACAAAGCACCGCTTCGTCTTCTCGGAAAGTTTGCATAAAATTCCCGCACCATTGTTGTATTCATCGGTGTTATCTTCTCGGATTGACAAATCTCTTCCACCCCTTAGCTCAATCATCGCGGATGGGCTCATAAACGTCTTCATCCCCATAGGATCCCCTTGGTAATCCATTCCCTTTGCGGAATTACGGGTCTAGTATCAAGTCTTTTGTATCTTTGGTAGGCCTGGTAACTCACGAACCTATTTTCATCGTATTGGGGTGTTGGGGTGGATGTGGAGCCTCTTCTCTTCCTGGTGGCCATGGTTAAAACAGTTTCTGGAGCTTTTAACTTAGTGGCACAACGTCTCCTACACACTCAACAACTAGCAGCGAAAAACAACACCCCCAAACTTCAATCTTTCTACTCAATACCCACAACCTTCTTTTCTACTCCTTTCTCCAACTTCACAATCACTTTTCACCTCGAACTACTCCAACTACAATACTTCTCCAAACTACTACCTCCTATGACTTTAGTAAAAGGATTCAAGAACAAGGATAGGGATTACCTTTTGATGAGAAGATTCAAGCTTGTTCTTGTTTCAATTGGTGGGTTGAGGCTATGGAATGGAGCTTTGTTGTTTGAGATAGTTGGGGGGTTTTGGGAATTTAAGAGTTTAGGTTGTGGTTGGGTTGGATTTGTGGAGGATTTGTGGGGGAGTTTCTGAAATTTCGTGGGTTTTTGGAGAGGGAAGGTTAGGTTTTTGAAGTTGGAATTGGGAAAGATCTGATTTTTGGGCGTTTTAAGTTCTGGATTTTCCGCAGTGCGCGCCTGCTTTTGGCGCCGCGCCTAATCATCTGCGCTCGCCGGGATTTTCTGCGCGCGGCCTGCTCCTCGAGCGCGGCTCTTAAACTTCCGAGCTGTTCAGATCTTTTGGCGCGCGCATCTTTTCCTCACGAAGGCCGAAATCCTTGCTTTTCTTGATTTATTTCGTCCCCGGTTTAATTTCTTGTACATCAATCACAAAACAACAAGATCCAATACCGTGAGATCGTTCTTAGACAAACTAAAATAAAATAACGGCGAAATTAAAATAACATAATTAAAAAGCGTTGGGTTGCCTCCAACAAGCGCATCTTTAACGTCTTTTAGCGGACGCAAGTTCCTTAGACTTACTAGCCACAGGGTGGATTAAGTCCCCAACTAATCCATTTCCGCCACATTTGGCGTTTCCTTTTCTCCTTTTCTTTTTAGCATTATCGGTGGTAGGGAGTTAGGAACAATTACCTCATTTAGTGTCATCTCAACCAAACCATGCTTGCTTTCTTGGGCTCATCATTCTTTGGTTGCATTGCAATGGCTCGCATGGGGTTTGGTGGTGTTGATTGCAAAACACCCACTTACAGTTCTTGGCTCGATGGCGTGTTTAAAGACTTTAAACACCATCTCTTCGTTCTCCACTCTTGGCGTTAGCTCTCCTCTTTCAACGTCAATCAAGGCTCTACAGTTGCTAGGAATGGCCTCCCAATATGATCGGGATTTGCATCTTCTTCCATATCCGAATGAGGAAGTCTGCAGGAAAGAAAAAATTTCCTACCTTCACAATCACATCCTCGATCTTCCCTCGTGGATGAACCACTGTCCTGTCGGCTAGTTGCAGACTCACAGTGGTGGGTTTGGCTTCTCCTAACTCCAATCTTTTGAAAACTGATAGGGGCATCAAATTTATACTCGCCCCTAAATCACACAAGACTCTGTTGCAAGTCACCCCGCTGTGCATGGTAGTGTAAAGCTTCAGTCCTTTAGCTTTGGTGGCAATTTCTTTTGTAAGATAGCACTACACTCTTCTGTTAGTGCTACTATCTCATATTCGGCCAGTTTCCTCTTTTTCCCCAAGATTTCTTTCATGAACTTGAAATAAGATGGCATCTGCTCCAAAGCCTCTATAAACGGTATGTTGATGTGCAACTTCCTGAATACCTCCAAGAATTTGGAAAATTGTTTATCGACCGCCTTCCTTTGTAATCTCCGGGGAAAGGAATCTTTTACGTATACTCCTTAGGAGTTTTCTATCACCTGGGCTAGGTTCACCACCTTATCTTTTCTAACTCGCTTCCTCTCAACTATTGGTGGTATGTTGCTCCAATTGTTTTCCACTTCTCAACTGCACTGCCTTACATTGCTCCCTCGGATTTACCTCAGTATTGCTTGGCAATGTCCCCTGTGGCCTGATGTTTGCCTGCTTTGCTAGCTGTCCTACCTGTGTTTCCAAGTTTACGAGCGAGGATCTAGATCTGTTATAAAGCTGCGTCCAGGCGTTGGCAAGTCTTTGTCATCGCTTTAAGCTCATCTGGTTTTCTTCTTGACACAGTGCATTGCCGTTGAGGTGGGGGCTTGAGTGAAGGTGTTGATTCTGCATCTTTGGTTACGATGCATCGCCTATCGATTCTGCTGCCACGATATTGGTTTTGTTGGCCACAGTGCGATTTTCTTGGCCACAGTGCTGATTTTCTTGCCCGATCTCTCTCCATGAGAAGTTTGGGTGATTCCTCCACCCTGGATTATAAGTGTTTGAGTAGGGGTTGTTCTGTTGCCTCTGGTAGTTACCTACTGCTTGACACTCTGCCTGCTCCATTGGGATGTTGTTGGGATCCGCTGAAGGACACCTATCAAATGTATGTGGGCCGCCACATATCTCATGATTTTTAGCGGTTGCACGGCATTCACGACACGGTATGTTCTGCAATTGTTTCGCTAGAAGAGCCACGTGCGTTCAAAGCGGCAATAGCATCTACTTGGACCCGCTTCTTCTCCCACCTGGTTGCCTCTCTTGGTGACATGGTTGTTAGTGGCCATATCTTCTAATAACTCGTGGGCGTCGTGGGCTGTTTTCCTCATGAATGCCCCACCTGCAGCTGCATCTATAATGGTTCTGGTTGTACTGCTCAGCCCGTTGTAGAAAATATGAACCAAGTTCCACAACTCAATGCAATGGTGTGGACACTTCCTCTGTAGATCCTTGAATCTCTCCCATGCTTCATATAAGGACTCTCCATCGACTTGATAGAAGTTGTTCAACTCCTCTTAATTTTCTTTGCTACGAGGTGGAAAGAACTTGGCTAGGAATTTACGTGCCATTTCGTGCCATGTAAATATCGAATCGGTGGCGAATTCAACCATACTTTTGCTCTATCCACGGTGAGAAGGGAAAGAGTCTCAATCTGACGGCATCATCGATGCGCCGTTATATCACGAAAGTGGCACATAGCTCCAAGAAATTTGCTATGTGCGTATGTGGATCCTCAGATGGCGATCCTCCGGCGCCTTTGTGTCTTCTGCCATGCTCGAGAATTTGGTTTTATCTCGAAATTGTTGGCTCTATGTAGGGAGCCTAATGCAATCGTGCTCCATTCACTCTTGGTAGCACATAATCTCCCGACTTCTTTACGGTGGATTGAACCCCATCCTCCATATCTATTGGCACTTGCCGAGGATCTCACAGGTTAAGTTGATTTTCACCTAACCCTTCTCTCATCCTGTTATTGTTGGGAGCAGTCCATTTCTATCAACGTTGCAATTCGATTCTTTACATTACGTTTGCGAGCTTTCTCAATTTCCGGATTGAAGGGAACAAGAGTGTCAGCTCCTCTTCTCCTTCGCATAAACTGATATCCTGAGAAAGATCAAAAACAAACAAAGAATCACGGCACCCTGATTTTCGTAGAAACTAAAAATAAATAAAAAAAAATGAAAAATTAAATCCAAATTAGAAATTAAAAATAGATAATTTGATATTGAACTATTGCCTAATCCCCGGCAGCGGCGCCAAAAACTTGGTGCGCGTAATATGCACACACTTTTTAAACGCAAGTGCACGTTATCGTATCAAGTAGTATAGTCTTAGATAAGACCGAATATCGTCCTCTAGGATTAGGGTTCAAGTACCAGTTATCTATTTTCTAGTATCTATTTGGTGAATTAATGATTGATTGTTTGGTTTGTAACTAAGAGTTATGAAAGCTAATTAAATATAAAGATTTAATTCAGATGTGATGAGAATAGGGCTTCTATGTATCCTTACTATCCGCTTATGTTACTTGTTAATGCATTACTTATGGTGTTCTTCTTTTGGAGAAAGCGGGTTCTGAAATCGTTTTATACTCCCGTTAGGGTTATATAAACACTCAACCCAGTATTGTTCCTTACCTAACTTTGTTGATAAGGGTAACTCTATAGGAGGATTAAGCACAAAACCTAGTTGGTATCACGCACAATGCGCAAAATTAGGGTTGTTAAGCCTCTCATCAACGCTTACAAATCTAATTGAGGTATTTTCATCCCCAATTCAAGACCGTACCCAACTTACAAGATATTCACAATCCTCCTTTCGTAATCGATTAGAAATCATATAGTGATAACTAGTTGTCAATTAGCTACCAAGAATTCAACTCAATTATTGGATAGATCTCTCAATAAGAATAATAACCATAAGCATGCATTACTTTATAACATAAGGTTCAATAATTCAACATAGAAACCCTCTAAGAGAATTAGTTCCTAGCCATGAATATGACAAGAACTAATTCAAAGTTCATCATGCAAAAGCTGAATTAAAGAAAAGAAAAAGGAAAGAAATTACTAATGTTTAGGTCTCCAATCTCCTAGGCAAGAAAACCTTGTGTTTGGCCAGAAAGGGAACTCTTGAAAACTGCCTAGGGTTCTCCTTTTATAGGTTTAAAACGTCTCCCCTCTTTTCCCTGCAGGCCTGGCCCAACAATCCTTCAAAAGACCTAAATTTTCCGAGTCGGCGCGCGGCCACTGAGATGGCGCGCGCGCCTAAAGTTCGCAATACCGGGTGTTTTGCGCGCGGCCGATATCTCTGGCATGCGCGCGGCCCACTGCGGCTCTGTGGCTTCTCGGATGTTTAGGCGCGGCCCATTTACGGTCTCTGAGGCGCGTGCTGGATCTTCTGCGACTTCTGAATAATAAGCGCGCCCGCTTCGATCGAGGAGGCCATGGCGCAGTCTGATTCGGCCTCGTTTGCCACTTTCTCCGTTTTCAGCTCTAGTACCTCCTCTTTTTCCCCTCTTTTCGCTCCTTTTCCGCCATTTGGCCACTTTAGCCACTTTGACTCAAAAGAAAGAAAATCTATCCTAATACGACACTTTGTATGTACAAAACGGGACAAAAGACTAACTAGACTGACTCAAAAGGTGTATATAAAATACACCGATCAATCGCCTACTGGCGTAGCCACCTCAAAAGGTCTTATGGACTCGGGCTCTATCCCTATTCTACTGGCAATATGAGGAGATATGTAGGACAAGGTAGAACCTGGATCTATCAAAGCATATACATCACAACAAGAAACCAATAATGTACCTGTGACGACATCTGGGGACGCCTCACGGTCTGTCGCTGACCGACATAGCATAAATGCGGTTCTGAGGACCGCTAGAACTGGAACCCCTGCCACGACCTCTGCCGCGGCCTGCTGGCCCATAAGTACCCTGCCCTCCGGGGCGTCTAGCCATAGAAGATGAAGACCCAGCAACAGACCCCGTCGGCTGAACCGTAATGCTCCCGCTGCCTAAGGACGGGCAATCCTTCTTTAGATGGCCCTGCTGGCCACAAGAGTAACACGCTCTAGAACCCATACGGCACTCGCCCGGATGAGATCTACCACATCGAACGCACCGAGAGGTAGGTGGTCTCGATTGGTGTTGGTCTCTGCCTCGCGAAGCTCAAGTCCTGGAGCCACGACTGCTCTGAATAACCTGCTGATCGGATCTCATAGGAAAAGCGAGAAGGAGCACTCTGTCCGGTGGAATGTGGACCTATTTCTGCTGAGGCTGCCGCCTCGAGATCCGCCGAGTCCTGCTGTCCCGGCCTCTTGGGTGACCCATATCTAGGCGATCTGCCTCTCTCTATCCTCGATCCACAATGCGTATGCTGCATCTGAAATATCCATCCCGCCAAGAGCCACCCCAAGCATCAGATAGTCATGTGACGGTCTAACCCCATCACATATCGATGAACCCTGTCTGCCATGTCGGCTACTATGGTGTGCGCATATCTGGCCAAGGAGTCAAACTCCAGGCTGTACTCCCTGATAGTCCTCCCGTCTTGTCTCAAGGTCAAGAACCTATCTACACGGGCCCTCACCGCTCGGGGCAAGAAGTGGTCTAGAACGCCTCGTGAACTCCTCCCAATCACCGGAAGAGCATCCTCACCTCGACAATACCCATGACTCAAACCAGTTCAACGCAATATCGCGTAACGGTAGAAGCTAGTATAACAGACTCGATCTCGAGGCCCTAAGAACTGCATGGTCCGTCAGAATCGCGGACAAACTCTTGCGGATCCTCATCAAATCTTGAACCATAGATCTCGGGTGGGTGACTACCCTTGAACTCCCGAATCCGTAAACTGTCGGAGCTAGGGTTAGCCGCTGCTCACCGCTTGCCGCCGCCACTATCTTTGGTCGATGGCGAATCGTTCCCGTAATCTTCGTACTCGGGCCTGGTGTGGGATGGAGGCTCGTCTGCATGGTCTCGATGGCGCGTCATTGCCTCGAACTCTGCGAAATTTGGCGGCGACGTGGAACTCGCCGCTCTAAACATCATCTACGGTAAGGGTGGGCTGTGCCCTCGTGACTCTCCACTAGCAGCGGCACCGCCGCTTTGCGCCGCCGGGCGCGGTTGCCTTGCGTGGAGGCATAACTGATACAAAAAGGGGAAACATCAGAGGAGGCTCAACCTATAACTCAGCTCTATTGCACGATCTTAGAGTGAAAGAATGGAAACCAATCCTAAATATCCTGCAGCCTCCTGATTATAGATGTGGTGCACGACACACCGATAATCAAGACTCTACTAGACACGGTCTGTGGACACTTTCCGAGGACTAACCGCTCTGATACCACTTTTGTCACGACCCGACCCCGGGGCCGCGACTAGTACCCTACTGGGGTACCCTGTCAGGTATATGTCAGAGAATAGCAGCGGAACATAGCACAACACATAACTTCATAAAAAGGGTAAAACATATCTGGCCAGCCGATAAGGCTGCCTTCCATAAACATACTTAAACAAAGTATTTATAATACAACTGGTTCTTATAGCCCAAAATACATATGTGACCACAGACCTCTAAAGATAACAACTGTGGCGGGACAGGGCCCCGCCATACCCCCTGAATGTATAAAATACCTATAGCATCAGGGAAAATCCGTACCAAAACAACAAGCGTCCGGAGGAATGGAGCTTCTGACACCGGAATAGTGATCCTAAGAACGAGGATCCTCAATCTGCTTACCCTTACCTGCGGCATGAACGCAGCCCAGGAAATTCGGTCACAATATGTACCAAGTATGTAAAGCTGGAAAATACTGTAATAATGATATCAAGTCTAAAAGTAAGCTGGAGTCATGGAAGACAATTAAAATACCTTTTTACTGTGCCTTACTAACAATGAGAGTGACAAGTATATATATATATACATATAATACTGCATAAAATAGGGGCCTTAGGATCAAGACAGGGTACCTCGCCTGCAGTATCCATAAGCACCCCCTACTCCTGGGACTATTTCACCCGCATAGGTCCCTGTGGACCCGCATGAGGTACTCCTCGCATCGGCTGTACCCGCCGGCATGGGACTATTTCACCCGCATAAGCCCCTAAGGACTCGCATGAGGTATTCCTCGCATCATGGGTAGCAAATCCACGAACGGTGGTATAGCGATCTTGGGACTTACCGCCGGATATACTCTTACCCGGCGGTGGTATAACGATCTTGGTGGCCTCGGATATACTCTTACAGGCGGATGGTATGACGATCTTGGGGCTGGCCCCTCAGACATACTCTTACACTGAAGGAGGTGGTATGACGATCTTGGGGCTTGCCCCTCAGACATACTCTTACCCTCTCTCAAATCATCATCATAATAATAAATAAGTTAAGAAAACTTATAACTTCTTACTAATCTTGCTCATATACCCTCTCATTTTAGTTTACTTAAGGCACTTAACCATATCTTTAATAAAAAGCAAAACCGAGAATTTAACCCAAGTACTACATGCTTCAACTCTTTTAAAAGTGACTCTTCTTTATACATAAAAGCCTTTGGGCAATTGATGCCTTTAAATCAATTTGCCTCTTCATATACTTATCTTACTTAGAGTAAAATCTCTTTTCATTAACCTTTTATGAAGCTAATAAACCAACTTCCCATAAAGTTGTTATATTAACTCTATACTTTAGTAAAATCATACTTTTCCCTTAATCAAGGGACTTATACATTTTTAAAACGAACAAGTCATTTTATAATCAAAACAAGTAAGAACACCAAATCTTGTACGTCTACCGTACTACATAGTTTCATCTATTCATGCTCAAGAGATAGGAAAGCTTCACATACCTCTTTGGTCAATCCACTTGCTAAGCTCAACTACCGCAAGTAATATCTCAACCTATAATAATCATGATACGCTTGTTAACCTCTAATCTCAAAGTAGAACAATCCAAGTTCTAAGTCACTAAATTCTATGGAAAATTGGGCAGCATTTCCTTTGTTTCTACTCACTTTGCCACCTTTCTCAAGGTCGAATTTATCATCCAAACGCCACGTTTAAGGCTCGATCAAACCAACAATTCAAAGGGGATTACATACCCAAAATTCTGTCCCATAAGTCTACAACAATTTACTTAACAATTCTAAGGTAGTTTTTAGGCTACAACATGCTCATAATCTCTTCTTAACCCATTCTTCATATCCAAACCACATTTCTAGCATGCAATGATTCTAAGAGCATTATCTACTATCACAAGTTCCTTCTTCAAACATGCAACACTAGAACTAATTCTAAAGGAAGAAATGTTACCTTAAAGTTTTAGCCAAACTTATTCCAAATATTGCTAGCTTCCTGCCAAGAACACCACCACAACAATGCCAACAAGCTAGCCACAAGCTTCCTTTTCTTGCTCTTATCTTTCAGATTTTTCTTAGGCTTAGAATTTCTCTTGGGGTTCTAGAGAGAAATTTGGAAGTTTAGAGAGAAGGGAGCAATTTGAGAGAGAGAGTGAAGATGAAAGATAGAAAATGACCAAGCCTTGGTCAATATATTGCATCTGTGAGAAAATCGGATGGGGACGCTTGTCACCTTCCCATGGCCTCTTTTCAAAACAAAAATCAGATTTCCTAAGTTTTTCCGCCTAAAAACCCGCCTCGGCGCGGCTGCGCTGTGGCCAAACCTCCGCGATCCTCCGATCTTTCGCGGCGCCACGCTGCCACTGGCGCGGCGGCTCAGAATCGCTGCGACCTGCGGTACTTTAGGCGCCGCGTCGCACCGAGCGCGGCCTGTCGCCTTAGTCGAAACACGTTTACGTCATTGCGCGAACTTGTAATTCTCATAACTTCCTACTCGGACGCCTATCGATTTAGCGGTTGGTTGCGTTGGAATCCAGACTCAACGAACTACGCCCTAGGCCTTTGAAACACTTAGGAACTCTCAATATACCGGGTCATAACCCGCCTCAAAGTTGACTAAAACCCGCCCGGAACAATCCGTCAACCTATCCTTAAAAAATTTAAGTCTTACATACTTTCGTACGCTCTCGTACGTAGGGTCAGAACTACGGGGTATAACAAGCATGTCCGCGCAAGGACAACATCTCAGTATTCATCTGGCTTATCAGGGATGACATCTCTACCCATAAAATTGCACTTCTCATATGTATTTATCATTTTGTTTAAACAGGTATACACTAACGTTTTCTCAAGCTTAGCTTGCAGGAGCATTTATTCTACATGAACAACTGCAACACGTCCAAGAACGGCGTTATCGGACTGAAGTCCGAAACGGCGCCGGAAGAACACGTCGGACAACGGCGTTATCGGCGTTATGTCCAGTAACGACATATATCCGACCAGTTCGTCGAAAATCGGGACAATTTTAAGGACTTCGCCACGAAAGGACATCGACAGATATTATTCCATATGCTCGAAAGATCGACATAAACTGGGACGATTTTAAGGGTTTTACTACAAATGACATCAATGGACATGGTTAATTTACGCTAAGGGTTCCATGTCCCAAAACTGGGACAAATTTAAAATAGAGCACGGCGGCGAACGCAAGTATGGGAGAATATCTGCCGTTTTCGGATAAGGAAGTTTGCTTTGTTTCACAACATGTCACTATTCAAATATCGACATAATTTCCTACTAGCACATATAAGTATATTTTCTCAAGATAGAATATTTTTCAACAAATGTTTTGGCCGAGACTCGAAATCAGACAGGGGTTACATGTCCAGACAAGACAACGCGTGCAAGCATCAAGAGCCAACACAAATCGGCCGACCCCCTCCCCGAACTCACAATTTTTCTTTGAGTGAATTTTGCAGGACAACAGGAACAAGGAGGACAACATTCCAATACAACAGATCCGCTCACGAAGTCCATCTGCAACAAGTCTACATCAAATACATCTCGCAAAAACCACATCTTCGTTACTCAGGCTACATCATTTACACTTTAATTATTTCATCTAACTTTGATTATGCATAACACGATTTTTATCTATGCCCTAGGAGGCGTCATCTGCATCTCGTCCATACAAGACGATTCCTCCCATACAAGGCGTCATTTGCATATCGTTCATCTGAGCGATAACGCCCATCTGGCGTCATTTGCATTTCGTCCATCTGAGCGATAACGCCCATACTGGCGTCATTTGCATTTCGTCCATCTGAGCGATAACGCTCATACTGGCGTCATTTGCATCGTCGTACAAGGCGACAACGCCCATCAAGGCGTCATTTGCATCGTCCATCTGAGCGATAACGCCCATCTGGCGTCATTTGCATCTCGTCCATACAAGCGATAACGCCCATACTGGCGTCATTTGCATCGTCCATCTGACACGACAACGCCCATACAAGGCGTCATTTGCATTTCGTCCATACAAGCGATAACGCCATACTGGCGTCATTTGCATTTCGTCCATCTGAGCGATAACGCCCATCTGGCGTCATTGCGTCTCGTCTGCAAGGCGACAACGCCCATACAAGGCGTCATTTGTATTTCGTCCATCTGAGCGATAACGCCCATCTGGCGTCATTTGCATTTCGTCCATACAAGGCGATTCCGCCCATCTGGCGTCATTTGCGTCGTCCATACAAGGCGATAACGCCATCTGGCGTCATTGCATTCGTCCATCTGAGCGATTCGCCCATCTGGCGTCATCTGCGTCTAAATCCGTCCATCTGGCGATAACGCCCATCTGGCGTCATTTGCATTTCGTCCATACAAGCGATAACGACCATCTGGCGTCATTTGCATTTCGTCCATCTAAGCGATAACGCCCATACTGGCGTCATTTGCATCGTCCATCTGAAGGCGACAACGCCCATACTGGCGTCATTGCATTCGTCCATACAAGCGATAACGCCCATCTGGCGTCATTGCGTCTAAATCATACAAGGCGACCGCGCCCATCTGGCGTCATTTGCATTCGTCCATCTGAAGCGATAACGCCCATACTGGCGTCATTTGCATCTAAATCCATGAAAGCGATAACGCCCATACAAGGCGTCATTGCATCGTCCATCTGAGCGACCATTTAAATCCCGTACAAAGCGATCGCCCATCTGGCGTCATTTGCATTCGTCATCTGAGCGATAACGCCCATCTGGCGTCATTTGCGTCGTCCGTACAAGGCGACAATGCCCATCTGGCGTCATTTGCATTCGTCCATCTGAGCGATAACGCCCACTGGCGTCATTTGCATTCGTCCATCTGAGCGATAACGCCCATACTGGCGTCATTTGCATTTCGTCCATACAAGGCGATAATGCCCATCTGGCGTCATTTCATTTCGTCCATCTGAGCAATAGCGCCCATATAAGGCGTCATTGCATTTCGTCCATACAAGCGATAACGCCCATCTGGCGTCATTGCATTTCGTCCATCTGAGCGATTCCGCCCATCTGGCGTCATCTGCGTCTCGTCCATACAAGGCGACCGCGCCCATCTGAGCGTCATTGCATTCGTCCATCTGAGCGATAACGCCCATCTGGCGTCATTGCATTTCGTCCATACAAGCGATAACGCCCGTCTGGCGTCATTTGCGTCCGTCACAAAGCGATAACGCCATCTGAGCGTCATTGCATTTCGTCCATCTGAGCGATAACGCCCATCTGGCGTCATTTGCATTTCGTCCATACAAGGCGATAACGCCCATCTGGCGTCATGCGTCGTCCATCTGAGCGATAACGCCCATCTGGTGTCATTTGCATTTCGTCCATCTGAGCGATAACGCCCATACTGGCGTCGTTGCATCGTCCATCTGAGCGATACGCCCATACAAGTGTCATTTGCATCGTCCATCTGAGCGACAACGCCCATCTGGCGTTATTTGCATTCGTCCATCTGAGGCGACAACGCCATACAAGCGTCATTTGCATTTCGTCCATACAAGGCGATAACGCCCATCTGGAGTCATTGCATCTCGTCCGTACAAGGCGACAACGCCCATCTGGCGTCATTGCATTCGTCCATCAAGGCGACCGCGCCCATCTGGCGTCATTTGCATTTCGTCCATCTGAGCGATAACGCCCATCTGGCGTCATTGCATTCGTCCATACAAGGCGATAACGCCCATACAAGGCGTCATTTGCATCTCGTTCATACAAGCGACGCGCCCATACTGGCGTCATTTGCATTCGTCCATCTGAGCGATTCGCCCATCTGGCGTCATCTGCGTCGTCATACAAGCGATAACGCCCATCTGGCGTCATTTGCATTTCATCCATCTGAGCGATAACGCCCATCTGGCGTCATTTGCATCTCGTCCATACAAGCGATAACGCCCATCTGGCGTCATTGCATTCGTCCATACAAGGCGATAACGCCCATCTGAGCATCATTTGCATCGTCCGTCTGAGCGACAACGCCCATCTGGCGTCATTTGCATTTCGTCCATACAAGGCGAGCGCCCATCAAGGCGTCATTTGAATTTCGTCCATCTGAGCGACCGCGCCCATCTGGCGTCATTTGCATTTCGTCCATCTGAGCGATAACGCCCATCTGGCGTCATTTGCATTCGTCCATCTGAGCGATAACGCCCATCTGGCGTCATTTGCATTCGTCCATCTGAGCGATAACGCCCATACTGGCGTCATTGCATCGTCCATCTGAGCGATTCCGCCCATCTGGCGTCGTCTGCATCTCGTCCATAAGGCGACAACTCCCATCTGGCGTCATTTGCATTTCGTCCATACAAGCGATAACGTCCATCTGGCGTCATTGCATTTCGTCCATCTGAGCGATAACGCCCATCTGGCGTCGTTGCATCTCGTCCATCTGAGCGATAACGCCCATACTGGCGTCCTTGCATTCGTCCATCTGAGCGATAACGCCCATCTGGCGCCATTGTATTTCGTCCATACAAGGCGATTCGCCCATCTGGCGACATTTGCATTCGTCCATGCGAGCGATAACGCCCATATGGCGTCATCTGCATCTCGTCTATCTGAGCGATATCGCCCATTTCATCATTATATAAGCATATACGATCTGACAGCGACAACAAAATTTACAACGCGTACATTCTTGTTATTTTGTGATTGCACGCTAACCGTTTGCTTAAGTCTTAGTCTTAGCGGGAAGCGAGAGCCTGGCGTGGATTTTTCTTCTGATGAGCAAGGCAATTTGTTGGGGGCGAACCTTCCGATGAATGGCGGCGGCCTCAGCGTCGGTCGCTCGTTCGCATCACCATAAAACCCGATACCATAAGCCATAGCGGTATACCGAGTTCAATCCGTTATTTTATTTCTTTACTTTTTGCACCATAGCGGTGTCATCGTAACTCGAACCTTTGGGACAATTTTGAGTCGCGTTAGCCCACTTTGGCACGGTGTTTTGACCATGGTAGCCCGGTGTAAATGTCGCCATAACTGGGACAATTTTTGAGTCCGCATCAGCCTTGCCTAAATTTCCCAACATTCTAGTTCTGATGGTCGAGATAAAATTGGCTATGAGTCAACGTCTTTGTCCGAAGATTCTTCTATCATCTCCATACAAAGAGGGACAACTGTTGACACCCAATTTTGACCCTCCCGTCCAGTCATTAACTATAAAATTACACTAATTTTAAAGCAATTTTATAATAATAAAATACAACAATAAAACATTAATACAGACATAAATAAACAATTTAATAATGACACCGCTTCTTACGTAGAAAATTACACACTTAGAGCCCGGTCATAATAAATACGTAAAATAATAATCTAACATACGCGTTTTAATAATAGCATTCATAAAAGAATTAAGAAGTCTTATCTGCATGTAGCATTTAAATAACTCAATTTTATAACGGCATCGCATTAAGCACTAATTAAATAGCACACCTGTCTTTATTTTTGTAACAATTTAAACTGACTTTAATTAATGAAACACCTAAATAATTTAATCACATTTATTAATTTAGTTTACCACTGATTAATACACTTAAAACTCTACCCCCTAATTAAAATAACTTACCACTAATTAAATAACTAATACCTAATTAATTAACTCCTAAATACTTAAATACCCATTCTGCATTGACATGAGCCCAACTCGCCAAATTTCTTATTTCTTTATCCTTCCGACCTCAAGCCTTGTATCATTTCCCTCTGTGACCCATTACTGAACCTTCATTTTCCTCACCGGAAGACACCCATCTCTCCATCGACGAGCCCTAGACCTAAAACACAAAAGCTTCAATCGCCGCCACGCCCGGATTTCTCGCCGGAGAATCCGGGACTTTCCTTACCCATGCACACAGCCAGCTCGTTCCTTACCATATCTATCACCAAAAACCTTCCTAAAGCTACTGAAGTATCACACAAAATCTACCCAAATCTCGTCACCCAAATCGCACGAATCAAGCCCGAATCAGCACCAAATATTAGCCCAAAATCAGCCTTTATTACTTACCAAACTTGGAATCCAAATCCTAGCTATAAATATAGAACCGCTATGCATGCAATAGGCATCGATTCAGGGGATACAGAGCACAGTAGGGCAGAGCGGGGTCAGGGGCCATCGTTTTTTTAGATTCGAAAAGGCAGCAGTCCAATCGATCGGGTAGCAATCGATTCTCCGCAGCAGAGGAACCCAGCAGATTCACATAAGGCATAGGGAGTTAGGGCTCAGCACCCAGACCATTAGCGTCGCACGAATATGAAGTTCGAAACCCCCTTCTTTCAATTTCAGTCCAGAAATCAACAAACAAACCTTGCCCTTTTATTCGCATCGCAAAGCCCAAAACCCGAGCGAGTCGACGACTTGATACGCTGCCCCGGTTCGCTGTCCGGAAAAGGTAAACCCGTTCCTTTTCAGTTTCCTTATGCAATTTACACTTTACAATCTGTTTGAGTAATGTGCTCTGTTGATAATGCTAACGCTTTTAATCGCTGATGTGTATGGTCGAAATCGCTGGTTTAATGTCGCCACTGTTTTGCTTGACTGTTAACTTATCTACTCATCTGTTTCGTCTCTGATTTGCGATAGTCGAAGGCTCGCCATATTAACCTATTCAAATGCCTCACTGATCAAATGAATATTATAAAGATTGGACTGCCAATATACCCATAAATCTGTTCAGAATAGTCAGTTGTGTATAGGTAATTATGGGAGTATCGTGCTATTGTTTCATATTCAGTAAAGATGAACATGTCTTTTGGCTATTATTCTGCTTATATGTTTCTACGATTGATATGAGATAAGCAAA